>CM019718.1:21612132-22192132 GCA_009760885.1 Achatina immaculata | reverse complement strand
GGCAGTGTTTGAGATCCACATGTTTGTCATGATGGCAGTGTTTGAGATCCACATGTTTGTCATGATGGCAGTGTTTGAGATCCACATGTTTGTCATGATGGCAGTGTTTGTGATCCACATGTTTATCATGATGGCAGTGTTTGAGACCCACATGTTTGTCATGATGGCAGTGTTTGTGATCCACATGTTTGTCATGATGGCAGTGTTTGAGACCCACAAGTTTGTCATGATGGCAGTGTCTGTGATCCACATGTTTATCACGATGGCAGTGGTTGAGATCCACATGTTTGTCATGATGGCAGTGTTTGAGATCCACATGTTTGTCATGATGGCAGTGTTTATGATCCACATGTTTGTCATGATGGCAGTGTTTATGATCCACATGTTTGTCATGATGGCAGTATTTATGATCCACATGTTTGTCATGATGGCAGTGTTTGAGATCCACATGTTTGTCATGATGGCAGTGTTTATGATCCACATGTTTGTCATGATGGCAGTGTTTGAGATCCACATGTTTGTCATGATGGCAGTGTTTATGATCCACATGTTTGTCATGATGGCAGTGTTTATGATCCACATGTTTGTCATGATGGCAGTGTTTGAGACCCACATGTTTGTCATGATGGCAGTGTTTGAGACCCACATGTTTGTCATGATGGCAGTGTTTGAGACCCACATGTTTGTCATGATGGCAGTGTTTGAGACCCACGTGTTTGTCATGATGGCAGTGTTTGAGACCCACATGTTTGTCATGATGGCAGTGTTTGAGACCCACATGTTTGTCATGATGGCACTGTTTGAGACCCACATGTTTGTCATGATGGCAGTGTTTGAGACCCACATGTTTGTCATGATGGCAGTGTTTGAGACCCACATGTTTGTCATGATGGCAGTGTTTGAGACCCACATGTTTGTCATGATGGCAGAGTTCGCCGAGAATACTCCTCCTCCTCCAGCAGTCTCCTCCCAGAACTCCGAGCTAGCATCCTCTGCAGCCGATGCTATGATGATGTTGAGGCACAGCAAGACATCGGATTGGGAGCGGGTTACGGCTGTTATTTTCTCAATCCCTGCGTGGAGCTAAATTTGGGGGTATGCACTGCTTCTTTAGCAGTGTCCACCACCATGAGGACTACGTCAATCCATGCTCCGTTAGCCAGGACCTGGTACTGGGGCTATCTACGAAGGACTGTGACAGGGTCTTGGTCAGCTATTGTTCGCTAACCCTAAACTAGCTATGGGTCTCTGACTGACACATTAGACAGCGTCTTCAACTTCCCCTCCCCCCAGATAAGAACTATAAAAATTAATCTCTTAATAATGTTTATATATTCCCTTTAGGAGGACATTTATCGCTCTTCAGAAAGTAAAACAACTAAAGAATCTGTGGAGAGGAACAGACAGAACTACAAAAATAAGATTTTTAAGGACATGCATCTTTCCCATCTCAACATATGCTTGTGAGACCTGGACACTTAACAAAACAGCTGAGAAACACATAAATGCCTTTGAATGTAAATGCTACAGAAGAGTTCTTCAAATATCATGGACACAAAAAAATAACAAATATATCTATACTACAAGAACTTAATATTGAATAAGGCTGGCTAGTAAAGAGGATTAAAGAGAGAAAACTTAAATATTTTGGACATATTAAACGTCATAATAATCTAGAGAAGACCGTCTTAGAAGGCTACATAATGGGAAAAAGAAAGAGACGAAGACCAAGGCGAAGATGGCTGCAAGGCATCGTTGAGGATCTGCAAATGAATGCATCAGCAGCAAGGCATCTAGCTCACAACCGAGAGGCCTACAGGAGAGCTGCTAGGGAGGCAAAGTTCCGCAAAGGACATGCGAATGAATGAACATTCCCTGTGGTCGAGTGAACTTTGAGTATCCATGTGTATTTTTCCTTTCAGTCTGAAATTCTGATATTAAAAATTTAGAGGCACTGCATAATACGACTAAAAGAGGCCGTCTCTGTGTGATGTATGGACTACAAACAAAAGGACATGGATATTTTTTCCCTACAAATTAAATGAAAAAAAAAAGTTTTTTTTTTTAAAGAAACGAACCGCAGTTGAGTAGTCTGGGCAGATTTTTGTTTCTCAGTTAAACGCGTTCAGGGATTTCTTTTTCCTTTGAATCCCAGGCAAGGACGTTAATCTTAATCTTCACAGAAAACAAAGAAAAAAACTAATGCTCGTTGCGATGTAACGGTAAACGAAGGCGTTTCATACCGAACAAGTGGCCATAATCAACACATAGATCGCGATCGACTGTTTGCTTACAGCCAGTGTAATCAATTTATCTGGAACATCGAGAATCTGATCCAATTACAAGTTCCATTTATTCTTAAATCTTCTTGCTTTTAATGCATTTTTTTTCCCGATCTAAATGTCGGATACAAATCTCGGTTCTGCGTTTCGTGGGTCTTTTTGATACAAGTATTTTACAAGAAATGTTGGTTTTTTTTATGGGTGTTTTTTTGATACAAGTGTTTTACAGGAAATGTTGGACTTTGGTATAAGTGACACGAAGAAAATCGTGTTTTAAGTTTATGAACGCAACAACCTGGCCATGGCACACAACTCGACCGAAACTGCACCAGCACTGGCATCATATAACATTAGGTTGTATTCACATCATATTCCTCTCATGTTGTGGTTCAGATTTCGTAATATTAACACACAAAACAAGATTTCTGTATTCCTTTTGTGCACGGCTGTACGTGTTCGTTTGCAAAAAGCTGCAGTGAAAACAAAGCCGAGGTACGAGGGTGATTGATAAGTTCTCGGCATAAGGTACAAATACTTGAAACACACAACTGATATTAGGTTAATGTAAAATTAAACACCAAGTTTCAAGAAATAAACTGCAACCAATATTTTTTTTACAGGCTACTGAAATGGTAATGGGTGACAGAAATTGAGAAAATGGATTAAATTTCTCATCGAGCATCAAGGGCTTATCATTGAAGGAGATCCATGAGGATATGGTAGAGATTCTAGGGGAGAGTGACCCTTCTTACAGCACAGTGAAGAAATTGGCGCTCAATTCAAACATGGAAGGGAGAGTCTGGAAGATGATCCTCGTCAAGGAAGACCAAGAACGGTAACCACCGATAAAACCACCGGCAGAATACATGACATGATAATGAAGGATCGAAGAATAACTGAGCAGCACATTGCTACTGAATTGGGCACTTCAAATGAACGTGTTCATGCCATTATTCACAATGATCTTTAAATTACAAAGGTCTCTGCTCGATGGGTCCCGAAACTTCTTGGAGCTGATCACAAACGACAGCGTCTAAACATGTCAACAATCTTGGCCATTTTTCTGCAGATCGTGAACATTTTCTTCAGCAGTTTGTGACTATGGATGGGACTTAGGTTCACTATTTTCAACCAGAAACCAAAGAACAGTCAAAGCAGTAGAAACATCATGGATCCCAACCTCCAAAGAAAGCAATGGTGGTTCTGTCTGCAGGCAAAGTGATGGCTTCCATCTTTTAGGATTCAGAAGGTGTTTCTATTGGTAGACTATCTTCAAAAGGCAGAACGGTCACATTACGCTAATTTTGTGAAGCAACTGCGGGTCAAACTGAAGGAAAAGCGTGGAGGGAAATTGACGAGAGGAGTCATCTTTCAACAAGACAATGCTCCAGTTCACAAATCGACGGTGGCAATGACTGTCATTCATGAATGTGGCTTCCAGCTTCTTGAACATCCTCCTTATTCCCAAGATTTGGCACATTATACCAAACTCAAAAAAGGTCTCAGTGGTCGCAAATTTGCTTCAGATGATGACGTCATTCATGTTGTAGACCACTTTCTACTAGCACAAGATGCTGACTTTTACAAAGAAGGGATCCGTATGCTCCAGGATCGCAGACTAAGTGCATAAACTTGCAAGGGGACTATGTTGAGAAATAACCAAGAAAAGTTGTCCACAAATAATCCGTTGTACCTTATGTCGAGAGCTTTTCAGTTACCCCACGTATGCCTATAGCTTTCTTCAGACACACAGAAATTCTTTCTTCCAGAAATCGTACATCACGTGTCAAATATCTGTGGAAACATAATGAGAGAAAAAAATGCTTTGTTTGTTTAAAGAGAGCAACGCAGTATTTCGCCTTATATCTTCATCAGACACCAAAACTGAAAAATGGCAGCGTGAAAAGAAAAGAATAAATGTGATAAGTGAAGAAAAATCATTTTTCAAAGTTTAAACAATCAATAGCAAAACCAAAAAATCTGTCTATGTACCAGTGATTTTTTTCATACAACGTCATAAAAGACAAATGGTATCAAATTATCTACACTACAAGTGAACATCTCTACCAGATATGCTATCAGAGATGGAAAAAAGGCTTCATAAACTCTAGGCCACTTCTGGCATGCCGCTTTTGGACAGCTTAGAACAGTCAGTGATCGATGTTTCTCATGATAGTGAAAGTTTGGGAAGAACGTCTTCTTCAATGGTAATGAATTCTGGGATCGGCTTGACAGTGGACTTTGGGATCTATGTGTTTCTCATGACAATGGACTTTGGGATTTACATGTTTCTCGTGATAGTGGACTTTGGGATCTACATGCTTCTCATTATAGTGGATTCTGGGATCTACATGTTTCTCATACTAGTGAAAATTGGGATCAACATGTTTCTCCTGAGGGTAGAGTTTAAGATTGGCACTTTCTTCGGCAGTGTTGTCAGTTTGGGATCGGCTTCTTTCTCATGATTAAGATCCACAGCATTTCTCGTGGTGGCGGAGAAGGGATCCGCATGTTTCTCCTGATGGCAAAGTATGAGATCCACATGATGGTAGACCTTTCTGAGAATCTTTCATCTTACTTTTTCTATACTTTGAAATTAGAAAAAAAAGACAACCGTAGCTCACTTCCAATATGACATGACGCCAATTTCCAAGTCTTCACTACAACATCTGCGCCCAGGAAACAAATCTGACAACTACAGGTAGATCATCGAACCAACTTTAGGAAAAAAAAACTTCAGAGTTTGAGAAAAAATAATGCCGATTGTATTTCATTCATTTTACGACATAAAAGATAGACCGCCCTTGTAACCTGCTTCGTTACAGAATAACGATTCTCTGAGAGCACTCGATTACAGGAATATGCGTATTTCCGCGTTTGATCTGGAGTCATATTTTTATTCTTGTAAATGATATTCCATAGCAAACCTAGGGCTCTAAAAATATGCTAACAAAAAAAAAAAATTGTTTCAGACAGCAAACAAGTGAATGTCATTCATTTGTGTTTGAGTGCGCAGTTTAGTGGGAGAGTATTTGAACAAACGTTCTGTACGTGCATTACAAGAAAATTTTTCTTTTAAATACAACTGCCAATATTTTAATTCTAAGAGTATTCCGTGATATGGTAGTTAATATTTACAATTTTATAAAAGCAAAATTAAATAAAACATATAAAACTCGAATCATGGCCCAGTCTGAGACGAAAAACAAGAATAAAAAAAAAAGAAACAAAGAACCCGTGACAAGTGTCACTCCTTCACTACATATTTATGTCACTCCTTCACTACATGTTTATGTCACTCCTTCACTACATATTTATGTCACTCCTTCACTACATATTTATGTCATTCCTTCACTACATGTTTATGTCACTCCTTCACTACATATTTATGTCACTCCTTCACTACATATTTATGTTATTCCTTCACTACATATTTATGTCACTCCTTCACTACATATTTATGTCATTCCTTCACTACATATTTATGACACTCCTTCACTACATATTTATGTCATTCCTTCAATTCATATTTATATCATTCCTTCACTACATATTTATGTCATTCCTTTGCTACATATTAATGTCATCCCTTCACTACATATTTATGTTATTCCTTCACTACATATTTATGTCACTCCTTCACTACATATTTATGTCATTACTTCACTACATATTTATGACACTCCTTCACTATATATTATGTCATTCCTTCATTACATATTTATGTCATTCCTTCACTACATATTTATGTTATTCCTTCACTACATATTTATGTCACTCCTTCACTACATATCTGTGTCATGCCTTCACTATATATTTATGTCATTCCTTCACTACATATTTATGTTACTCCTTCATTACATATTTATGTTATTCATTCACTACATATTTATGTCACTCCTTCACTAAACAGTTATGTCACTCTTTCACTACATATTTATGTCACTCCTTCACTAAATAGTTATATCACTCTTTCACTACATATTTATGTCGCTCCTTCATTACATATTTATGTCGCTCCTTCACTACATATGTATGTCACTCCTTACGTATCCCTTGTTCAGCTTATTCTGAAGCAAAGGAGGTAGTCTCATAGCAAATGCTCAGCCGGGGATTCGAACCCTCGACCATTTGGTTGCCAGACGAGTTGCCAAAGGAACACTGCTTAAGCTGGTTGGCAACCCTTGGCATAGGAAATAACGAGGCAGAGACAGGCTAGTGCCGGAAGTGCGCAATTCTGGGAAAGGTCCGTCTCTGGCCAGATATATAAGGAAAACATGATAGAATATTACTAGGTCGGGCTGTGTACACTGAGGCACGGAGGGGCCCGCGGGTCGGAGTAAGATCATTTGTCGTGCAAGCGTGAATGAGATGTGCACTGTCGGTGGAAAACCATGTCTATGTACGTTAATAATCGGTTTATACTTTTGTGATGTGGATGCGTGCAAGCTCTCTCCAATCTGTGCTTTCTTCCTCCGATCAGGCCCGACTTCATTGAAGAGCAGCACAGATAACAGACATTGAATAATCAGAATTCCATATTAACATAATTATTCTATGTAGGATGTTATGTTTAGCAACGTGCAAATTGTAAGTTGTCTTTGTGCACAAGATTATGTATTACTGTGTTCTATGTAAGACCATGTTTGCATACAATATACGCCAGTTAGTCAGTTTATGATTACAATCAAAATCTTCAAGTATGATTATTTTGAGATTTTATGCAGAGAACGATTTTTGTTGCAAATCAAACTAACATACATGTATAAGATTGCTTTATTGGCTTTATTGATCTCTGTTAATTTATCCTTGGTCTATTTTTTATTTGTTTTTGGTAGGATTCCAAATATTGAAGGACACTGTTTTAATGTTTTTGTTGATAACTATATAAGCTGATAAATAACAACATATATACGATGATCCTTTATTTTGATTTTGCTAACTATGTAAACAGATGATTTAACAACAATATACGTTCCTTGAAGTAGTATTGATTGTGTTTTCTTTCACTGATGTAGTGTGTGTGTAATCGTCAGTATTCATGTACCTACAAAGATAAAAAGAACCAACCACAAGAAATACAATATAACATCATATAAAATACAGACAGTTATTTACCCCGTTTTAAAACCTTATTATCCCTACAGGTAGACCTCGAAAGAAATCATAGACAAAGCACTTTTAGACGTGAGAGAAAGATTACCGGGGACATGAACCGCAGACTCCAGGTAGGACGAGGAACCGCCCAGCCACGTAAATCAAAACTCTCTTAGGACAAGCAGCCTTTATAAGTGCATGCTTACCGATATGCAACATACAGCTACCCATTATTAAGACACTCCAGTAACATATGGCACATGTATTATACATATTACAGCAAACCCTCAATAACATTTCGTGTCATTATAACAAATAGCTAAGGAAGAAATTAAAGGATATGGGGGAAATGGCATGCCATACCTGACTGATACGATTATATCCATACTGCCTAAATCGTTCATCATATAAAGGTAGTGAAGTCCGGGCAATATAGAACGGCTCCCATATACCATCCCTCTCCACGGTGTACGCTATCCTAACTGGACCACCGCTGCCTAGTCCTCTCCACAACTCGTAGTTTGTCTCTCGCTGGCACGGCTGACAAAGCTCCCAGTAGAAGGGTCTGACCACGCCGGTCAACCATAGCTTCATGAGATCAGCCTTCTGGCCAGGCACCGTCACGGATTCCTGTATCTCGAACGCTGGGACGACGTACGCGGACATAGAACGCTGCTGATGCCCAGATGTGTCCCTACTACCACTGGTGTTCATACTGTGAACTGAATTTGAGGCGGAGGACATAAGCCTCTGAAATTCTATCCGTAGATTCTCAGATGGCAAGAAGTCTATATCAATCATGAAAATGTAGGGAGTCTGAGCGTAATTTATAGCTAGATTTCTGAGTAGATTATTCGGATACTCCAATGTCTTGTCTGCATAGTTCGAGCCTTGTGTAGAGCGTTGAGTTTTGATATGGCTCTGACCTATGTTGTCGGAACATGACAACTTCAAATCTGAAGTCCTATCAAAATACTTTGGAGCACGGGTGATTGGATAAACTAGATGAAAACTGACGAAGCGATAGATGTAGTCGTTGCAGAAGTGAAAATACAGCAACGTGGAGACCGTCGTGACGAAATCATCGTCGTAAGTGAACACAGAAACAGAGATCGGGCCGTTCCAGCGGTGACTCAACTCGACCAGGTTGTAGAGATGGCTGGAGGAACTCTGTGTCACAAGGCTGACGTCGAACTCACTGCGGCCCAGCATGACGTGCTCGGAAGTTAGGAAGTTGTCTATAACATAATACGTCCCGCTCTTGTCAAATCGATAGGAATTCCTCACTTTCTCGTTCATCTCAGCTACCACATTTCTGAACATCCTTCCCTGCAGCTGGCGACTCACGGTGAACTTCTTATCCTTTATCCTTGCTTCCTTTTCTTCCAGACGCGACAGCAAGGCCATGTGTAGCACCTGCAGAAAAACGACTGTCAAGACGAGAGAGGCAAGGCACGGCCAAAAGCGGATTTTGAAGACATGGGACAATCTGTACAGAGACTTGGCCTGTTTCAACATGTTACGCTCTCATCTATGTATGTGTCGGCAAGGTCACCAGGAATCCATCTCAGAAGCTGCCACAAAAAAGAACGTCGCCCACAATATTCCAAGAAATCAGCCACACAGAAACATCCTTAACCCTTTTTCCAGCCAAATTTGGAAAACTACACCCATCTCCTGAAACAGATCTGCCGACTCAGGATACAACATTCTCATAGAAGTTGTACTGGACGCATTTATGCCGTCAAAACCTCTTCAGATCATTGTCCCAGTGGGCTACTACTGAGAACTGGACACATCTATGCCGTCAAAACCTCTTCAGATCATTGTCCCAGTGGGCTACTATAAGAGTACTGGACGCATTTATCCCGTCAAAACCTCTTCAGATCATTGTCCCAGTGGGCTACTACTGAGAACTGGACACATCTATCCCGTCAAAACCTCTTCAGATCATTGTCCCAGTGGGCTACTTACTATAAGAGTACTGGACACATTTATCCCGTCAAAACCTCTTCAGATCATTGTCCTAGAGTGTTGTAAGTCGTACGTTACCTGAAATATATAATAAATTTGGTTAGAGTCACAAAAATAAAGAATTCTTCCATTGTCAAGAAAAGATAATAGCGCCCGAATGCCATCCTCACAAATAAAGGATTCTTCTAGTGTTAAGAAAAGATAACACTGGCCCAATGTCATCCTGTTAAGACATGTAGAGGACATGATATCTGTGATCAGATTTTCTGTGACCTGTTAGCGTGCCAGGAGGTAGTATAGGCAGTTTCACACCTGGATTCCTTACCTGGCAGTGCCCATTTCTACTGCTGCATTAACTGTAGTACATTTGGCTGGAATTGAACCCCCGTTTTTGCCATGAGAAACGGGCGCGCTAACCACTTTGCTCATCAGATGATACCGAAAACTACGCCAGATAGAAAATGTCCAGAGAAAGAGATCCTGCGAACAAAGATACAGTTTCTGGACAATATCAAGACACGGACAAGAAGATGCTTGATAAGTGAATCTCAAAACAGAAGTCAGATTAAACTTGGGATTCTTTGCATACAGTCTTCCTGGGAAAATCATACTGAATGATGATGATGATGATGATGATGATGATGATGATGATGATATGATGATGATGATGATCTGCAGCACCAAAGAAATTAACAAACGTGCTGCAGCACCACAGAAATCAACAAACGTTTATATCCAGTTTCTAATGTCCACGTGATTGCTAACATCGCAAGCTGTGCCAGACAGCTAAGATCAGGCTTCAGAAAGAACTGTATCTTTATAACCCAGCGCGTTCTGTCTACAAAGAACAGACAATTATAAACAAAATAACTGCATAATAAACAACACAAAAGCAACTATGCCATACTGCAGACGGAGATCACAATACGCGCATAAATTTGTTACTCTCCCTCGTAATTCAAGGGTTAATAAACTATGAAAGAATCCCTCGTAATTCAAGGGTTAATAAACTACGAAAGAACAACTGCAGCCAAGTTCCAATTTCAGTTTTATTCCTCGAACTAACGAGAATACTAAAACCATTTAGAGACTGAAAAAAAAACATTTGCAAAATCCGCTATCTGATATTAAAATGTGTCAGCCACACCTCCAACCCGATCTCTTGACATGTCTTCAGCGGCCCACATTTCTACACCCGCCTGTGGGCTCGCGGACTCATTCATAGCTTGACTCACTCGCGCTCACACACTGCCCATGGACGCCGGAGCCTGTTTGATAAATGGCTGCTGGCTCACTTAGAGTTAGGGCTCGTCTTACTACCCGCGATGACTAACCCTTGTCTGTCATTATATGGCCCCCTCTGCTTCGCCCTTAATCATTATCATGTGCGCCCAACTTTTTTTTTCACGTGATCGTATATCTCTACATTTTTATTACTCTGTATTCAACCTATACTTGGTATCCCCATATTTTCAATCGATATCTATAGCTGGTATCCTCATAGTTCCAATCTATATCTATAGCTGATATTCTCATATTTCCAAATTATATCTATAGCTGGTATCCTCATATTTCCAATTTATGTCTATAGCTGATATCCTCATCTTTCCAATATATGTCTGTAGATGATATCGTCATATTTCCAATCTATATCTATGGTTGATATCCTCATATTTCCAATCTGTCTATAGTTGATATCTTTATATTTCCAATCTATGTCGTCTTCTATGTTATACATTGTTAATGCTGTTCTCAGCCTAGAAGGCACTGATTTCAATACAGACTAACAGCTTAACAAGGCAATTCTTCCTCCTTTTCCTTTTTTGTCCATCCATCCATCCATCCATCCATCCATCCATCCATCCATCCATCCATCCATCCATCCAACCATCCATCCATCCATCCATCCATCCATCCATCCATCCATCCATCCATCCATCCAGAACACTCATACCCATACATACGTATATTCTCACATACATACTAATCTCTTCGTAACTGTTTACAGTCAATTAATTTGTTCCAGATTCCGATGAGATACACTGTTACAGCAAGAAGGATGAATAAGGGGTAGATCAGGAAAAACAAAAACAAGATAACATAATAATAATAATAGTCCATTTCTGGTTCTGTCTAAATCATGTCTATTCCACTGTCTAAATCACTGAAATGTCTTTGCGTACGAAGAAGAAGAAGAAGTCTTGTTTTCCAGGATGGAGCTATGAAATATCCGGCGGGAGTTCCTTTTTTTTAACTGCGTTGCTTTGACTGCTAGGTGGCCTAGTGCGTCGCTCTGTTGTCACGGTGATCTTGATGGTTCTTCCACTGTCATGGTAATTGCGACAGCAGACTGTCATGGTAATTGCGACAGCAGACTGTCATGGTAATTGCGACAGCAGACTGTCATGGTACTGACGATAGCAGACTGTCATGGTACTGACAATAGCAGACTGTCATAGTACTGACAATAGCAGACTGTCATAGTACTGACGATAGCAGACTGTCATAGTACTGACAATAGCAGACTGTCATGGTACTGACGATAGCAGACTGTCATAGTACTGACAATAGCAGACTGTCATGGTACTGACAATAGCAGACTGTCATAGTACTGACAATAGCAGACTGTCATGGTACTGACAATAGCAGACTGTCATAGTACTGACAATAGCAGAATTTCATGGTACTGACGACAGCAGACGTTCATGGTACTGACGATAGCAGACTGTCATGGTACTGACGATAGCAGACTGTCATAGTACTGACGATAGCAGACTGTCATAGTACTGACGATAGCAGACTGTCATAGTACTGACAATAGCAGACTGTCATGGTACTGACGATAGCAGACTGTCATAGTACTGACAATAGCAGACTGTCATGGTACTGACAATAGCAGACTGTCATAGTACTGACAATAGCAGACTGTCATGGTACTGACAATAGCAGACTGTCATAGTACTGACGATAGCAGAATTTCATGGTACTGACGACAGCAGACGTTCATGGTACTGACGATAGCAGACTGTCATGGTACTGACGATAGCAGACTGTCATAGTACTGACGATAGCAGACTGTCATGGTACTGACGACATAAGACTATCATGGTCAATGTGTCAGAGATGACTTTTATAAGATGGTCCCCATCATTCTGTTTTCGTCCACTACTGGGCCCCCTTGAAACCCTACGGGCCCTCCCTAAAACAAATAAATCTTCAGGCCCCTAGAGCGATGTACAGAGAATATAGGATTAGGCCCTTTTTCTTACTTACCAGATAAGAGTAGTTATGAATGCTTTATCTTACCTACCAGATAAGAGTAGTTATGAATGCTTTATCTTACCTACCAGATAAGAGTAGTTATGAATGCTTTATCTTACCTACCAGATAAGAGTAGTTATGAATGCTTTTACAACCATGTTAAACTTGAAGTTCCGCGACAACCCACTAGGATCGTATTCAACTCACGAAAAACATGGTCACGCCTCCATTTATCTCTTTATCCGCACTCACCCACAAAGACAACACAATCAACCCAAAAATCTTTTTTTAAAAAACGAGGAAGAACGTATTCATTCTTCTTTTCTTAATATCCATTTTTAATGTACGGTCAATAACATACACTTATCAACAACTCGACTATACTAAACTAAAACAAATCATACACACACACACACACACACACACACACACACCTGTACTAAGACACCCAACTCGCCTTCTCGGCCGGGACGTGACAACAAATTCTTACAATTCGGAACATATAACATTCAACATACATAAACATAATATAGAACACTGCGAATCAATATTCCAATAGCGAGACTCCACCTCCTCGCATTTCAACATTGTCATCTAGAAACATCATGCTGGTCTACCTGTCCGTAGAGACAACAATGAACATAAACAAAGCGTAATCAAAAATGGCATCCTCTCGAGGCTCCACGTACGTGACAACATTATATTCATGAACTGAAGGCTTTTCCTCCATGCAGTGCATCAAAAGACCGAGCCTCAATTGCACAGCATATTCAGTTAAACAATTAATCGAATTAAGATGCACCAGGAACGAGAAGGTCTGGGAAAGGGCAGGGCAAGAACCTATGAACCTACAAATCATGTCTAGGAAGTGGAGGTGGACTGGCCACACTTTGAGGAAACCCGACACCAGCATAGCAAGACAGGCACTGACATGGAATCTTCAAGGAAATAGAAAACGAGGAAGACCTAGACTTACCCGGAGAAGAGAAATTATGACAGTGCTCAGAGACAAGGGATGCACATGGAAGGAAGCGGAGAATAATTCAAAGAACAGGGATGACTGGAGAGCCTTTATCCGTGGCGTATGCTCTCAGGGGCGTGAAAGGGGATGATGATGATGATGATGATGATATGCATCATCGTCAGTCAATAAAAATTACAGTGAAAGAAAGCGCATCAAGAAAGCCACACAGACAAAAAAGAAACATCTCTAGGAAGAAATAAACATTAATAATTTTTGTTGTCAGTTTATACTGTTTTGTACATGTGGCACAGTTGATTTGTTGTTTGAATGTTCTTATAAGGTACTTAATCCTATTAAGCCTGGACTGTGATCTGTTCTTCACTCCGTCCTATTTCTCATTCATTCATTCATTCTGTCCTATTTCTCATTCCTTCCTACATATCAAAACATTACAATAACGAAAGAAAACACAAACAGCGATTCTCCACCAAAAGATCATCAACTTATAACATGAACAACACGATCAACCTTTAGACACTTATTTAACATTGTTTTTTTATTCTTTCATAAAACTACAAACAATGGAATAACTGATATCAGTTAACATCTTGGGGTGGCTTGGTTGGCTGAATGGTTAGGCGTTCGGTTTACTAATCCGGTGGTACTGGGTTCAGTCCCAGCAGTGGGATTTTTTTCTGGGACACGCCGAAAATGCCCCCCGGGGTTCACCCAGACTCTAAAAATGGGTACCAGAGAAATCTGGGAAGGTAAAGCGGCCAGGTGTGATACCGACCACATCAGACGTTCCTGTGCCGAAGGTCATGGAAAATACGGGCCTAACACCGTTTTCCTCAATATGTCTTAATGGCATGGAAACGGGATTTTTACCCTTTTTTTTACATATTATGGGGTTAGTATGGTAAAAAAAAGAAATCGTCCCATACATATTGTTTCAAACTATTGTTTTTAATGATTAATTGTCTGACTGTAAGCAAAGAGAACTAATGGCAAGAAAATATAACAAAATGCTTACACATAAAGTTTAAAGTTTACATAAGCGTCATATGCAAATATACACCGTCAATGCTATGCACACATACATCGTCAATGACACTAACAACACTTCAAACTTTACATGAAACATAAACATTATAAAAGGACTGTGATTATTCGTATATCATTTATCTATCAAAACTATAGCTCAGTAGGTCGGGATTGACCGGAGGGATCGACAGCAAAGCTTGCATATATATATATATATATATATATATATATATATATATATATATATATATATATATATATATATATATATCCATTCATTCGTGCTTAAACGAAAACATAACTTCCTGCGACCCGTTGACACTTTCCTACGTGTTCAACGTACAATTTCCAAATCTATTAAAGTTCTCTCACATCTCCTATTTATGCTGTTTCAGTCGGTACCGATTTACTCAGAGTTGCGCACCCTCTGAGCTGACCGATCATTGACCCTATTTATTCTTTTTTTTTAATTGCTTCTGGTATTTTAAAAAAAAACTCAGTTTAATAGTATGTCCATATTCGTGCATATACTACACATCCCTCAAAACATCTAAGGCAAAGCTTATCACAACACAAAAACTATGTACAGGTCAGGCACCTGGTCTACGCTGACGCGCCCCCCGGACTCTACTCACTGAATCGCCGGAATCTCCTAGCTCAACAGCGAACAAACATCGGCACCTAGTAACTTCCATTTACTCACCAGCTCGACTGTTAAATTTGGCCACATTGTAAACACATACAGCCAGACTGGACTCTTCCACAGAGGTATCTGTCGGACCTTCCCCGATATTATATCAGGGTTTCTCAACTTGGGTTCGGCGGCGGATCTGCATGTGTTCCGACTGAGATCGTGATTAAAAAAACATCCCTTCCTAGGCCTTAGCTACATCTTTTGTTTTTGTCTTGGACAGATTGGTTAGAAAGTCACGTTTAGCACCACACACACACAAACAAACATTTAAAAACCATATTCCTATACATGTCATATACCACAAGCCAGATCTGATTGTACATTTATTATTAATTTCGGCGGCGGCCTGTACTTGATAAACCAAAAGGAAATACATCTACACCCTTTTTCTGCCTATACTAGTCACTTTATTACAAGTGCTAGATTTTACGGTTAGGGGGCGCTATGACGGTGATAGCTGAGAGGAAAGGTGGTGCGATGGCGGTGATAGTTGAGAGGAAAGGTGGTGCGATGGAAGTGATAGTTGAGAGGAAAGATGGTGCGATGGCGGTGATAGTTGAGAGGAAAGGTGGTGCGATGGCGGTGATAGTTGAGAGGAAAGATGGTGCGATGGCGGTGATAGTTGAGAGGAAAGGTGGTGCGATGGAAGTGATAGTTGAGAGGAAAGGTGGTGCGATGGAAGTGATAGTTGAGAAGAAAGATGGTGCGATGGCGGTGATAGTTGAGAGGAAAGATGGTGCGATGGCGGTGATAGTTGAGAGGAAAGGTGGTGCGATGGAAGTGATAGTTGAGAGGAAAGGTGGTGCGATGGAAGTGATAGTTGAGAGGAAAGGTGGTGCGATGGAAGTGATAGTTGAGAAGAAAGATGGTGCGATGGCGGTGATAGTTGAGAAGAAAGATGGTGTGATGGCGGTGATAGTTGAGAGGAAAGGTGGTGCGGTAACGGTGATAGTTGAGAGAAAAGGTGGTGCGATGGCGGTGATAGTTGAGAGGAAAGGTGGTGCGATGGCGGTGATAGTTGAGAGGAAAGGTGGTGCGATGGCGGTGATAGTTGAGAGGAAAGGTGGTGCGGTAACGGTGATAGTTGAGAGGAAAGGTGGTGCGATGGCGGTGATAGTTGAGAGGAAAGGTGGTGCGATGGCGGTGATAGTTGAGAGGAAAGGTGGTGCGATGGCGGTGATAGTTGAGAGGAAAGGTGGTGCGGTAACGGTGATAGTTGAGAGGAAAGGTGGTGCGGTAACGGTGATAGTTGAGAGGAAAGGTGGTGCGATGGCGGTGATAGTTGAGAGGAAAGGTGGTGCGATGGCGGTGATAGTTGAGAGGAAAGGTGGTGCGGTAACGGTGATAGTTGAGAGAAAAGGTGGTGCGATGGCGGTGATAGTTGAGAGGAAAGGTGGTGCGGTAACGGTGATAGTTGAGAGGAAAGGTGGTGCGATGGCGGTGATAGTTGAGAGGAAAGGTGGTGCGGTAACGGTGATAGTTGAGAGGAAAGGTGGTGCGATGGCGGTGATAGTTGAGAGGAAAGGTGGTGCGGTAACGGTGATAGTTGGGAGGAAAGGTGGTGCGGTAATGGTGATAGTTGAGAGGAAAGGTGGTGCGATGGCGGTGATAGTTGAGAGGAAAGGTGGTGCGGTAATGGTGATAGTTGAGAGGAAAGGTGGTGCGATGGCGGTGATAGTTGAGAGGAAAGGTGGTGCGATGGCGGTGATAGTTGAGAGGAAAGGTGGTGCGATGGCCATGATAGTTGAGAGGAAAGGTGGTGCGGTAACGGTGATAGTTGAGAGGAAAGGTAGTGCGGTAACGGTGATAGTTGAGAGGAAAGGTGGTGCGGTAATGGTGATAGTTGAGAGGAAAGGTGGTGCGGTAACGGTGATAGTTGAGAGGAAAGATGGTGCGATGGCCATGATAGTTGAGAGGAAAGGTGGTGCGGTAACGGTGATAGTTGAGAGGAAAGGTGGTGCGATGGCGGTGATAGTTGAGAGGAAAGGTGGTGCGGTAATGGTGATAGTTGAGAGGAAAGGTGGTGCGATGGCGGTGATAGTTGAGAGGAAAGGTGGTGCGGTGACGGTGATAGCTGAGAGAAAATTGTAGAAAGAGGGAGGGAGGGAGGGACATGTGAAGAGAGAAATGTGGGGATGTAATTTTTGTTTTTTTAACGCTGGGAAGTTCCGCGGGGATATACATTTTTTTTTAAAAATCCAAAAGTTCCGAGTTCACACAGGTTGAGAAAGGCTGGTGTGCGAACACTTACAAGGCAATTCTGATGAAAAATTTCCCACAGAAAACCACATTTTAAAACCATCATTCTAATTCTGTATTCAGATTTCTCCAACATTCTAAACCAAAGCGTCTCCTTTACTTGTATCAGGTCGCGTATATTTTAAATGCTACCATTTTCATCGTCGGTGTTATCACTGAATATTAAAACTTGTAATTGTTAAAGCACTGAGCAAATGAACTGAAAACAATGATTGTTGTCAATGACAAATATGAACTAAGTTGTTTGGAAACACTAGCGTAACATTTATTAAATGAAATGATGTTGCATCCTGCAAAGTGCTTTATGCAGTGGAATCTCTATTTTGTACATGAAATTTTCAAACAGCAAAAGACACGCATTGCGACTAGTTATCACACGATTGGCCTACAGAATTATCTTATCTTATATCCTTCCTGTGCCGTTAAACGTCACATAGGGCTCGCACGTAGTTCGCCAAATTTTTTCTGTCTTCGGCGAGTCTTTCAACCTCCTCAAGGGATTTTATGCCTGTTAATTTGGCCTCTCTTTACAATGTCCTCTTCAGTTTCACGCGGTCTGCCTCTTTTTCTTTGGCCTGTTGTGTTCCATTTTATAGCTTGTTTTGGGATTCTCTGACTGTTTCTTCTCATCACATGACCAACATATGTCCATCTCCTTTTCCTGATCGCCCATGAGACTGGTTGTTGTTCAGTCATGTGTTTTATCTCTGCATTGTTCTTGAATTCGTTCCACTTGATGCCGAGTATTTTCCTTAGTCATTTGTTTTCAAAAGAGTCTAATTTGCTGTCTATTTCTTTAGTTGTTTTCCAGCTTTCGCATGCATAAATGAGGGTTGATATTACATTTGAATTGAATAATCTTAACTTGGTTTTTGTGCTTATAACTTTTGAGTGCGACATGTTCTCGAGATTTTTGAAGATCGATGCTGCTTTTGCAATTTTAATTCTAACTTCCTTTCTGGTGTCACCATCCTGGTCTATGTAGCTGCTAAGGTATGCAAATTGATTGACTTCTTCAATATCTGTCCCTTCTACAGAATTATACTTAGGGATAAATCTAAGGACATAAAATTCATTCCATTCACTCAGTTTTCTGAGCCATTGCGGCTCGTTGCTGCAGACAAGACTTGTCTCCATTCCTCTCTGTTCCTAGTCTTCTCCTGAGACTTGTCTCCATTCCTCTCTGTTCATAGTCTTCTCCTGAGACTTGTCTCCATTCCTCTCTGTTCCTAGTCTTCTCCTGAGACTTGTCTACATTCCTCTCTGTTCCTAGTCTTCTCCTGAGACTTGTCTCCATTCCTCTCTGTTCCTAGTCTTCTCCTGAGAGTTGTCTCCATTCCTCTCTGTTCCTAGTCTTCTCCTGAGACTTGTCTCCATTCTTCTCTGTTCCTAGTCTTCTCCTGAGATTTGTCTCCATTCCTCTCTGTTCCTAGTCTTCTCCTGAGACTTGTCTCCATTCTTCTCTGTTCCTAGTCTTCTCCTGAGACTTGTCTCCATTCTTCTCTGTTCCTAGTCTTCTCCTGAGACTTGTCTCCATTCTTCTCTGTTCCTAGTCTTCTCCTGAAACTTGTCTCCATTCCTCTCTGTTCCTAGTCTTCTCCTGCCAAATGTCCACTCCGAAGGCCCTTAGGTCTTCTTCCAGGTTGTCATGAAACTTTTCTCGGTCTGCCTCTTGGTCTGTCGCCATTAGTCACATCTATATAAGCCGGTTTTTTTTTTTTGACTGTCTATTCTCGTCCATTCTCTCCGAGTGCCCGAGCCATCTCAATCTGTTGTTTTTCATAACGGTAGCTATACATGGAAATTGGAATAGAGTGTGAACTTCTTTGTTATTTCTAATTTTTTCCATTCTTGTGATATAGGATTTCTAATTGGTCCAAAAATTCTTCTCAAGACTCCATTTTCAAAGATGTGTACTGTGCTTCACCTTGTTTCGTAGTGCTCCATGTTTTTGATTTATACAAGACAACTGGTCTAATCTGTGTCTTGTACATATTTAGTTTGGTGTTGTGGGACAGGATTTTTTTTATTACAACAAGTGTCTAAGGGCAAAACAAGTGCTGTCTGCAGCCTGTATCCTAGCACTAATCCCATCTCTCACAATGCTGGAGCTACTGAGTGACGCCCTCAGATATTTGCATGAATCTGTTCTTTTAATCATTAGACCTTCTGTTTGGATACGAATTTTTTGTCCTTGGTCTTTCTATTCTCATATTTCCAGTTTTCTCATAATTTACCTTTAGCCCCATTTGTTTCAGCTTGTTCTTTCAGAAGTCTGAAGATTTCTGTGGTCTCTTGTAAAGTCTCTTCTACGAGTGCTATCTCTATATCGTTTGTATATATCCTAGTATCCTCGCTCTGTCAGTGGTGATTTGTTCTTTATTTATTGCTCTCATAACAATTTTTTCCTAGGACCAGATTGATCGGCGCTGGGGGGGGGGGGGGGGGCATCACCTTGCCTCAGGCCTGTTCCTATTTGGTACGGTTTTGATTTCCTTCTTTTATATAACACCATGTTTTCTGTTTTATCCATGCATAATTTACTTATGTTTATGTATTTCTTAATTCTTATTATATGTATTTCTCAATTCTTATTATATGTATTTCTTAATTCTTATTATATGTATTTCTCAATTCTTATTATATGTATTTCTTAATTCTTATTATATGTATTTCTTAATTCTTATTATATGTACTTTTTAATTCTTATTATATGTATTTCTTAATTCTTATTATGTGTATTTCTTAATTCGTATTATATGTACTTCTTAATTCTTATTATATGTATTTCTTAGTTCTTATTCTGTGAATTTCTTAATTCTTATTCTATGTATTTCTTAGTCCTTATTCTATGTATTTATCACTTCTTATTCTCTGTATATCGTAATTTTTATTCTATGTATTTCTTCAAAAGAACAGGCACTGAGAATATCGCTAAAGTGGCCAAAAGACGAAGATGAAAATGGCTGGGCCGTATACTTGTACTACAAGTTTGAAAAAAAAAAAGACACTCCTATACGGCCTTGACTTGGACACCTCAAGGAAAAAGAAAGAGGAACAGGCCACTGGGAACACAATATAGGAAGAACTAAAGGAAACCAGACAGACCTGGTTTGAGGTATCCCGACTTGCTCAAGCCAGGACTAGCTAAGGAACTTTTGTTGTTGCCTTATGTCCCATTGGGTGTACAGAGGAATGATGATGATGATGTATTTCTTAGATATGATGATGATATATTTCTTAGATATCCCAAACTCCATCATTATATTCCATAGGCTGTTTCTACAGATGCATCCATCCTACAGAAGAACATAAGATGATGACTGTAAACTGCATGACCGCACGCCACACTAAGCAGACAACATTTATCAAATATTTCTTTACCAGCCATGGCTGCATCTAGGACACTGCAACAACTCGCTCCCCTCAACTCTCCCTGCTCTACCGCTCAACTTGACAGAAGCAAAGATTCCGGAGGGAATGTGAAATAATCAGGTCGCGTCGGCAGTTGCGAGCCGGTCAAATGGACGCTGCTAGAAAGCTCTCTCAACCTACGTTACAGAACACTGCCAATGCTTAGACTTTTATCGTGTCTTTTATCTGCCATGGACAAACAGCTTTAGTTTAGATAATGTGGGGATATCACAAATTCCAAATCTCCTTCCTCTCTCTCTCTCTCTCTCTCTCTCTCTCTCTCTCTCTCTCTCTCTCTCTCTCTTACAGACACCGAATACAATTAATTATTTTCTGAATAGTCCCGAAAATGTTGTTTAGTAGATAGTCATTTATAATGTATGTAGTTACTTCTGTACTGAGTGAATGTTTAAGAGTGAAACGTAAATGTTATATTTTGTTTTATGTCTCTCAGCTTCAATGTTAGTTATGTTTGTTATATGAACAGCATATTTGTAGAATGTCTGGAATAGAGTGAAAGATGTATGATAAAGGGCAGAATGTCAGACGGGCCTGCGTGCCCAATTCTTAACCCTTTTGAAATAAAGATCAATCAATCAATCAATCAATCTCTCTCTCTCTCTCTCTCTCAAAATATCAAGGGTATTTTTCTATCCCACGGATTGTTACGTCATAAACTTTCATCATCTACGCACACCGACATGTTTACTAAGATCCACCCAGCAATGATAAAACCGCAGAACTCATTTAGGACGCGTTAATATATTTCGACAAAAGCTGATAAATATTTCAACAAAACCTGATATAATGTTTTAACAAAATCCGAAAACTATTTCAAAGGAACGCAATGGAATACAGTATTTTAACAAAAGCTGATAAATATTTCAACACAAGCTGAAAAATATTTCAACAAAGGCTGATAAATATTTCAACACAAGCTGATATAATGTTTTAACAAAATCTGAAAACCATTTCAAAAGAACGCAATGGAATACAGTATTTCAACAAAAGCTGATAAACATAATATATTAACAAATGCAAATCACAAAGAACTGTGAGGGTGTGTGGATATGCGGCCTTCACTTATATACAATAGGACAAGTACCGCACATATTTTTTTTAAAATGCATTTACACGATAAGTTCTTAAATTACTCAAGTGTCTTATTATTTACAAAGTATTTGTTCCCTGTCATTTATGTCTTAGTATTACTTGTTCCTTGTCATTTATGTCATATTAGGAACAATAGGAAGCTAAGACTTTAACCAAATTATAAACCAGATTCATTAACGAGGGAATGAAAATGATCAAACCACTACATGCATGAATATCAGGATGAGGGCAGTGAGTTCTGTCCCCTGGTACCGCCGCTTATATTCCATCAGATTTGTTTTTCACTGTTTGCTACGGAGTTAGTGCGCTATGCTGAAATCCTCCTTTCAAGGAAGAGATCAGTGCGGCCACGGACATGTCCAGAATGTAATGATGATAATTTTGAAGGCGTTAACAGCCTGAATAAACTCTACAACTAAACCCTTTCCTGCAGTTTGCTGAAGACAAACATGGTGCAATAGACTGTCCAGACCTTGGGTCATTTAAAAAACAAAATTTAATGATGTATTTAGAACTGGCTTGTTTGTTTCATTGTAGGTATGTTCCAACAAAAATGTTTCCTTCACTGCCTCACATTGCTTCTATGACACAGTAGTCAGGTGCTGTAGTGAAGTGTTCATCTGAAATGTGACATGATGTTCAAGTTGGATCCCCTTCAATCTCACTGGAACTGCGAGCTCGTGTTCTTTGCAACCGATCCTTATGAATGTGTTGTGGCACAAGATCGTGTCGGCTCGGTAGCAGGTTATGGCGGCTATGTTTTCGGTCCATGTGTGGAGTTAAAAGGCAGGGGATGTGGAGTACTTCTTTAGCAGACTCCACCACCATGGGAACAAAATGGCAATATCTGGCCCCGTTAAGCCAGGTTAGGCCTGTCATTGATGATACCAAAGGAGAGGTAGGACAGGGTCTTGGTCAGATATCGTTCGCCATCCTTCACTCCAGTATGTCAGCTATGGGTCGCTGATTGCCACAGCTGACAGCATCTTCGTCCCCAGCAGGGAAATCATGTTGGATAGAAAAGAGTTAATGTTGACACGTGACATCATGTTCAGCTGAACAATGAAAGGGTTAAGTTTGTGATGTAGCATCAAATTCAAGCTGAGCAGGAAAAAGACTTTTTTTTAACTTAGCAGAAACTGGCATATATATATAATATATATATGCATGCTGGGCTGTCACTTGTTAGTAATTTTTAACAAACTATTTCTCTCTGCCGAAGTACTGAAGTATAGTGTGTCCTTAAAATCATGGTACGGTTTGAAACTGACAGAATATCAGAACTAAATGTAGCAAAGCCGTGATACAGAGACTATATTAAAGAGGAACTGAAACATTTGCTGGACGTAACGCATTTGGGTTCGAATGCGCAGTTGGTCACGTGACGGTGTCGTAATACAAAACGTCACTTCCCTCAACATGTGACGCAATACAAAATGTAATTTCCGAACACCATGTGACGTAACACAAAACGTCATTTCCCCCAACATGTGACGAAATAAAGAACGCCATTTCCCCCAATACTTGACACAATACAAAACGTCATTTCCCCCAACATATGACGTAACACAAAACGTAATTTCTCCCCAACATGTGACGTAACACAAAGCGTCATTTCCCCCAACATGTGAAGTAACACAAAGCGTCATTTCCCCCAACATGTGAAGTAACATAAAACGTCATTTCTCCCCAACATGTGACGTAACACAAAACGTCATTTCACCCCAACATGTGACGTAACACAAAAATGTCATTTCACCCAAACATGTGACGTAACACAAAATGTCATTTCCCCAACATGTGACGTAACACAAAACGTCATTTCCCCAACATGTGACGTAAAACAAAATGTTATTTCCCCAACATGTGACGTAACACAAAACGTCATTTCCCCAACATGTGACGTAACACAAAATGTCATTTCCCCCCAAACATGTGACTCAACACAAAATGTCATTTCCCCAACATGTGACGTAACACAAAACGTCATTTCACCCAAACATGCGACGTAACACAAAATGTCATTTCCCCCCAAACATGTGACGTAACACAAAACGTCATTTCACCAACATGTGACGCATCAGTTCATATCTACAACGCTGGATAGGAAGGGACTGCCCCAAGATCGACACACAGAACTATTCTAAGTCTTACAAACCTTTGTGATTTATTCTTTCATTCGACGTATATTTTCATTGTATACTATGTATGGTTATAAAAACAAATAGTTTTCAAACCGCAGGATGATTTATTCTTTCATTCGACGTATATTTTCATTGTATACTATATATGGTTATAGAAACAAATAGTTTTCAAACCGCAGGATGATTTACTCTTTCATTCGACGTATATTTTCATTGTATGCTATGTATGGTTACAGAAACAAATAGTTTTCAAACCGCACGATGATTTTACGGACACAATGTACTGAACAACCTCCTGGGAAGTTCTGCGCTGGTTACATTAACCAAAACAAGAACCGTTCTTTAGAAACAGCCGCGGGAAGACAACTGACCCGGTGTCTGGTTATGTGCTGATGACCAGGTCATATATTACCATCATGTATAGGATCAAGCTAACTGGGGATTTTCTCAAGCTGAACGCTAAAACACAATGAAAAGAAAATGAAAAGGATGAAATCAAAACATAATGAAATTTTTGTTTCGTTGCTTGCTGCCACATTAATATGCTTTTAATATTGCACAGCGTCGAGCGTATGGAAACATAAAAAATCATTTCTGTTGCAGAAAAAAAAACGAAACAAATTTTGTAACATTCTGTAATTTAACCCTGAAAGCTTCCTACTCAGGAGTTTCGGTTCCTGCAACAAAGTTACAAGTGTTCCCAAAAGTGTAGACTGATTAACAACGCCGATTCCGCAAATCTGTGTACAAATCATACACTAACCTTTGCTCATGTAATCATGTAACTGACCCCCATATTTTGTCATTGATATATATATATATATATATATATATATATATATATATATATATATATACACTGGTTACTGGAACGGGCAGCGGAGCAAATATAGGCACGTCCTGACTACAGTGACACTACCTTTTGAGATAAGTCAATCTTGGGTCTCATGAGCATGCATGAGATGAAGAGTAAAAGTCCTACATTTTACAGGATTGGCCAAAGAAGACAAGCACATCATCACATATCCCACGAAGATGAAAAATACGAATGGAATGAACTGTATTCTCTCGATTCCAATGTGATAGAAGCCTTCGTACTGTTCTGAGGAATACTGAAACAGTGAATCTACTTCGATGACAGACGTGATAATGTCGAGAGAGAAAAAAAAAGGTACAGATAAAAAACTTGAAATCTCGTACATAAAAATACTGCCTATGAATATTGTTGATCATCAAAGTTTATTTCTTTCACAGAAACAAGCACTTGTAAATTTCACATCAGCTTCCACAGATCTTTTTTTTTCCGCGTAAGCTTCCTTGCTTTATAAGTGCATTTTTTTGTATTATAAAATCTGAAAACAACGATTATTTCTCAGCAAGAACTGAACTGCACTCTGATATGCTAGATTCTGGTCCACAAACGTTTTTTTTAATAGAAAAGGACTCTCAATGGGAAACAAAAACAAACTCTGGAGATTATGCTGTAGGCTCTTAGCATTTATGTCGGAGAGCAAAAAAATTAGTACGTTTCGAAAGAAACATACGTTTATGTGCTTTTTGGCTGGTTGTCTAATTGTCTTGTAGATTGGTTGGCTAATAATTTTATATAATGGTTGTCTAGTCATCTTTTAGACTGGTTGGCTAATAATCTCATGGAATGGTTGTCTAGTCATCTTGTAAACTGGTTGGCTAATCATCTCATAGAAAAGTTGTCTAATCATCTTGTAGTCTGGTTGGTGTATCATCCACTCAGACTTGGATCCTTCATAATAGACGGGTTGGTGAATATCTTGAAAAGAAATCATTAGTTCAGATGGGGACTGAATCATCGGGACTTTTAAAATTTCTCAGAAATGTTATCATGAGCAGACTTCTCTGAAAGCTCCATCACCATACGGAACACGTCGATCCCTTCTCTTTTGATCAACCAGAAATAACAGCTCAAAGGGACAGAAATCGGACATTGTCAGTCAAGTAAAAGGTCGCACGAACAATGTATCACCGACGGAAAAGTCGTCACAACTATCATGGCTTTTGTGTATGATAAATGTAAAGGTGGACATACCACAACATCGAAACACGAGGAGATATGATATCTCTCTCTCTCTCTCTCTCTCTCTCTCTCTCTCTCTCTCTCTCTCTCTCTCTCCAAACTCATTGCACAAAAAGTTTACCAATTTACTAAAATTAAACATTTTCTTGACATAGACACCAGAGAAATATACTACATATCACAGATAAAAACACACTTGAACTACTGCTCCACAGTCTGGGATGGTTGTTCCATGTCAAACATGAAAAGACTTTACTCACTTCAAAAACGAGCAGTAAAGCTTATGGATGACAAACATGCAGCACGTATTACAAATAGGGACAAACGTCTTGATGTTCTATCCCTCAAGTAGAGATTTCTTTTCAACAAGGCCAAGTTAATTCATAAAATTCTATCGCACAATGCTCCACCCCATCTGTGGTCGTTGTTCAGATCCAACCCAAAACACAGTCAACGCTTAAGCAAATGTGTTCTCCCAAAACCAAGGCTTGACATGTTTTTAAAAAGCCTATCTTGACATGTTTTTAAAAAGCCTATCTTACTCCGCTGCCCACCTCTGGAATGCCCTACCAATTCACGTAAAACTTATAAGTAATATTCGTTCTTATAACTTTAACTTTGTCAACATCTGCTTGATATGAACTATATGCCTTCCTAAGCATAGTCTAAAGTAGTTTAAAGTATGCCTTGAGCGTTATAATTTTTTAATACTGTTTTTCTATAAATTTGTTAGTTTTGAATGAATGTAAGAATGCAAGTTTATTTCATGTTGTTGCATAAATCAGAGTGTAGAGTGTATGGACACGAGATAAGTTTATTATTTATTTATGTAATCATTTAATTGTGTCTTCATGATTTTTATGCTCATTAACAAATGCTGAATGACTGTGACTGAGTGAAAGCTGTATGATGAAGGGCAGAATGTTAGACGGGTCTGCGAGTCCAATTCTTAACCCTTTGAGAATAAAGTACGTTCGTTCGTTCGTTCTCTCTCTCTCTCTCTCTCTCTCTGTGAATCTTAAGTGCCCAAGGCATATGGGACTTCCGCAAGGGTCTTCCACAAATGCCTGTTCTTTGCCTTTTTCCACTCTTGCCCAGGTGAGCTCTCTATTGCTCCACATTCTCCTATCTGTTGTTCTTCTCCATGTCTCTATTGGTCTACCCTTACTTCTATTCCTCTGTGACGTCCATCTTAGTGCTATTTTTGGTAGTGAGTCATCAGTCATTCGGAGCACATGTCCCAACCATCGCCAACGTCTTTCCACAATAACTGCTGTCAGTGGCTTCATCTGCATTTCTGCCAACAAGATGTTATTTCTTATGTTTTGTATTTATATTTTGGCCAAACACCATAAGGGATATGATATATGCGCCTATGATTTACAAAACACACCATCACATGAGAGGGCAATCCGATCAGAATTACGCCAAGCTGCCTTTCCCTTCCCAACTCCAGCATGAGCTAGGTAACAGTTTCTACAGCTGGACTACTTCCGCGCTTTCTGCCGGTTTCGAAAGCACGCACCTTTTGTGTGAGAAGCGAGTGGACTAACCACTTAGATACCCTGAACCGACCCCCCCCCCTCTGCTTTATGCTTCTATTCCATGAAAATAAAAACCATACAATCGCGGTGAGAGGAGCCCAAACTGTAAGGAAATGGATGGTCACATAAGCGTGCCACGGACGACCCTAACGATCAACAATCGTTCCCGTTTCACCCCTCCTGACGTTTATCGATCAATCGATCAGCACCCAGTGTCGACTGAACTGCCCCCAATGTCTGTCTACAGAAATGACTCTGTTCTGTACCATCTGCCCATGAGGTCGAAAAAAAAACTAATCATCGACTCCCATCCCTGGGGTTTATAGGGCGGAGGGTGAGGCGAGGAAGCAAGTTTAGCCTAGATTACTTAACTTAATAACAGCATGTGTATGTTTTAAAGTTATATCAAGCGGCAATAGGGGGGGGGGGGGAGCGCAAGGCGAATCAGTATTGGTTTTACGGAACCCCGACCTGAAAATGTTTGGGAACCATTGGCCAACACAATTTAGAACAGCCGTTCTATTTTTTTTTTATTTAATAAGAAATTAGGATACACAACGGTAGTTCATCTGCCTCGATTATTGAAAACCATGTGACAAACGTGGCCAGAATGTTGCCATGGGTCACGTGACACAGTTGACCAGAATGTTGCCATGTGTCTAAAGCAAAATCACTTACCGTATTTTATATTGAAGTTTCCAGAAAGTTTACTTCGGGTAGAAAAGAAAACACGAGATTTCTCACAGGGAGTTGGGAACTGGGGTCTCGTAGTGAAACAGAATCGACGCTCCTCACTGTGCCACTGACGGAGGAGGAAAGGAGAAGGAGGGAGGAATTGCGTTCTGAAGACGACAAAGAGGCAAGGAAGAAGGATCCTCAATCTCTCTCTCTCTCTCTCTCTCTCTCTCTCTCTCTCTCTCTCTCTCTGTGTGTGTTATTGTTTTCTGAACAGTCCCCAAAATTTTGTTTAGTAGATCTCTCTCTCTCTCTCTCTTCTCTCTCTCTCTCTCTCTGTGTGTGTTATTGTTTTCTGAACAGTCCCCAAAATTTTGTTTAGTAGATCTCTCTCTCTCTCTCTCTCTCTCTCTCTCTCTCTCTCTCTGAACCTTAAGTGCCCAGGGCACATGGGGCTTCCTCAAGGGTTTTCCACAAATGCCTGTCCTTTGCCTTTTTTTCTGCTCTTGCCCAGGCGAGCCCTCTATTGCTCAACATCCTTTCTGTTGTTCTTCTCCAGGTCTCTTTTGGTCTACCCTTACTTCTGTTCCCCTGTGGTGTCCATCTTAGTGCTATTTTTGGTAGTGAGTTGTCAGTCATTCGGAGCACATGTCCCAACCATCGCCAGCGCCTTTCCTCAATAATTGTTGTCAGTGGTTTCATCTGCATTTCTGCCAATAAGATGTTATTTCTTATGGTGTTTGGCCAAAATATTTTCCTAATTCTTCGTAAACATTTAGTCTGGAAAGAATTCAATTTGTTTTCTATTGTTTTGGTGATTTTCCAGCAATTCACTTCCATAGAGTAGTACACTTAGAACATTACTCTTAAATATCCTGATTTTCATATTTATGCTTAGTTTTTTTTTAATTTCCATATATTCTGCAGCATTGCAAAAGCCTGGTTTGCTCTAGTAAGTCTGTCTGTGCTGTCTCCATTTTCTACTACTCTGCTGCCAAGGTATACAAATTCGTTGACCTCCTTCACTAACTTGTTATCTACGCTGAGTACATTTTTGTTGTTCACATTTTGCTTCGTTAACTTTGTCTTTCCTACGTTGATCTTTAGTCCTATGTTGTTTGCATTCTGAGTTAGCTTGTTTATTTTATCTTGCATATCTTTGTGACTGCTTGATAATAGACAAATGTCGTCCGCAAAGTCAAGGTCCTCCAGCACTGTGTCAAGGGTCCATTGTAATCCTCTGCGTTTGTCTGATGTTGCCTCCTTCATTAACCAGTCTACTGCCAAGATAAATAATATTGGTGATAGTACACATCCCTGTTTCACTCCTGTTTGTACCCTAAAGCTGCTAGAGGTATGTTCTCCACAGATAACTTTGCACTGAAAACCCTTTGATTACATTAACTATTTTATGGGGGAGGCCATGCCATCTTAGAATTTTCCACAGTGCATCTCTGTTGACACTGTCAAAGGCTTTCTCAAAATCTATGAATAATGCATATGTTGTGCTATGCCACTCATTTGCCTGTTCTAATATTTGTCTAAGTACAAATATGTGGTCTATGCATGATCTTCCTTTCCTAAATCCTGCCTGCTCTTTCCGAAGTTTTTCCTCAAGTGTTGGTACAATTCTGTTGATGATTATTCTGCAAAATACTTTACTGGTGAGTGGCAGTAGGGTAATGCCTCTCCAGTTCCCGCAATCTCTGAGGTCACCCTTCTTTGGTAGTTTTACTATAAGAGCAGTTTTCCACTCCTCTGGGGCTTTTTCTAAATCCCAAATTTGTTGTAATATCCGGCAAAGTTGTTTTGGTGTTTCTGTTTCTTCTGCTTTCAACATCTCAGCAGTCACTTCATCTTCACCTGGTGCCCTGTCTGATTTTAGCTTCTTTATCGCCTCCTTTACTTCATTTATTGTTATTGGTCCTGTATTGATGTTTAGTTCCGTTTTTGCTTCAGGTATGTCTATTGTTTGTGCTGCTTGTGTTCTGTTTAGTAGGGTGTTAAAGTGTTCCCTCCATCTTTCAATTTTTTTCTCTTTCTCCACTGACCAGTTGTCCATTTTGTGTTCTTACTGCACTTTCACATCTTGTGTTGAAGTTACCTATCATCTGCTTTGTGATTTTATATATGGTTTTCATGTCATTTGTATATGCTGCTTTCTCTGCTGTTTCTGCTAAGTTGTCATAATATTGACGTTTATCTTGACGACATGATTCCTTCACTTCTTTGTCTTTTTGTGCATAATTACTTAAAACTCGTTCTTTAAGCCGTTGTGATTTGGTGTTCAGTAATTTTCCCTTGATTTCTTTTCTTTGCTCTATCTTTTCCCATGTGGTCTCGCTTATCCATTCCTCTTTTCTCCTTTTCCGATATCCCAGGACCTCTTTTGCTGTTTCCTGTAGTTTCCTGTTTAGTAGATAGTCATTTATAATGTATGTAGTTACTTCTGTACTGAGTGAATGTTTAAGAGCGGAACGTAAATGTTATATTTTATTTTATGTCTCTCAGCTTCAATGTTAGTTATGTTTGTTATATGAACAGCATATTTGTAGAATGTCTGGAATAGAGTGAAAGACGTATGATAAAGGGCAGAATGTCAGACGGGCCTGCGTGCCCAATTCTTAACCCTTTTGAAATAAAGATCAATCACTCAATCAATCACTCTCTCTGAACCTTAAGTGCCCAGGACACAATGGGCTTCCGCAAGGGTCTTCCACAAATGCCTGTTCTTTGCCTTTTTCCACTCTTGCCCAGGTGAGCTCTCTATTGCTCCACATTCTCCTATCTGTTGTTCTTCTCCATGTCTCTATTGGTCTACCCTTACTTCTATTCCTCTGTGACGTCCATCTTAGTGCTATTTTTGGTAGTGAGTCATCAGTCATTCGGAGCACATGTCCCAACCATCGCCAACGTCTTTCCACAATAACTGCTGTCAGTGGCTTCATCTGCATTTCTGCCAACAAGATGTTATTTCTTATGTTTTGTATTTATATTTTGGCCAAACACCATAAGGGATATGATATATGCGCCTATGATTTACAAAACACACCATCACATGAGAGGGCAATCCGATCAGAATTACGCCAAGCTGCCTTTCCCTTCCCAACTCCAGCATGAGCTAGGTAACAGTTTCTACAGCTGGACTACTTCCGCGCTTTCTGCCGGTTTCGAAAGCACGCACCTTTTGTGTGAGAAGCGAGTGGACTAACCACTTAGATACCCTGAACCGACCCCCCCCCCCCTCTGCTTTATGCTTCTATTCCATGAAAATAAAAACCATACAATCGCGGTGAGAGGAGCCCAAACTGTAAGGAAATGGATGGTCACATAAGCGTGCCACGGACGACCCTAACGATCAACAATCGTTCCCGTTTCACCCCTCCTGACGTTTATCGATCAATCGATCAGCACCCAGTGTCGACTGAACTGCCCCCAATGTCTGTCTACAGAAATGACTCTGTTCTGTACCATCTGCCCATGAGGTCGAAAAAAAAACTAATCATCGACTCCCATCCCTGGGGTTTATAGGGCGGAGGGTGAGGCGAGGAAGCAAGTTTAGCCTAGATTACTTAACTTAATAACAGCATGTGTATGTTTTAAAGTTATATCAAGCGGCAATAGGGGGGGGGGGAGCGCAAGGCGAATCAGTATTGGTTTTACGGAACCCCGACCTGAAAATGTTTGGGAACCATTGGCCAACACAATTTAGAACAGCCGTTCTATTTTTTTTTTATTTAATAAGAAATTAGGATACACAACGGTAGTTCATCTGCCTCGATTATTGAAAACCATGTGACAAACGTGGCCAGAATGTTGCCATGGGTCACGTGACACAGTTGACCAGAATGTTGCCATGTGTCTAAAGCAAAATCACTTACCGTATTTTATATTGAAGTTTCCAGAAAGTTTACTTCGGGTAGAAAAGAAAACACGAGATTTCTCACAGGGAGTTGGGAACTGGGGTCTCGTAGTGAAACAGAATCGACGCTCCTCACTGTGCCACTGACGGAGGAGGAAAGGAGAAGGAGGGAGGAATTGCGTTCTGAAGACGACAAAGAGGCAAGGAAGAGGATCCTCAATCTCTCTCTCTCTCTCTCTCTCTCTCTCTCTCCTCTCTCTCTCTCTGTGTGTGTTATTGTTTTCTGAACAGTCCCCAAAATTTTGTTTAGTAGATCTCTCTCTCTCTCTCTCTCTCTCTCTCTCTCTCTCTCTCTCTCTCTGAACCTTAAGTGCCCAGGGCACATGGGGCTTCCTCAAGGGTTTTCCACAAATGCCTTTCCTCAATAATTGTTGTCAGTGGTTTCATCTGCATTTCTGCCAATAAGATGTTATTTCTTATGGTGTTTGGCCAAAATATTTTCCTAATTCTTCGTAAACATTTAGTCTGGAAAGAATTCAATTTGTTTTCTATTGTTTTGGTGATTTTCCAGCAATTCACTTCCATAGAGTAGTACACTTAGAACATTACTCTTAAATATCCTGATTTTCATATTTATGCTTAGTTTTTTTTTAATTTCCATATATTCTGCAGCATTGCAAAAGCCTGGTTTGCTCTAGTAAGTCTGTCTGTGCTGTCTCCATTTTCTACTACTCTGCTGCCAAGGTATACAAATTCGTTGACCTCCTTCACTAACTTGTTATCTACGCTGAGTACATTTTTGTTGTTCACATTTTGCTTCGTTAACTTTGTCTTTCCTACGTTGATCTTTAGTCCTATGTTGTTTGCATTCTGAGTTAGCTTGTTTATTTTATCTTGCATATCTTTGTGACTGCTTGATAATAGACAAATGTCGTCCGCAAAGTCAAGGTCCTCCAGCACTGTGTCAAGGGTCCATTGTAATCCTCTGCGTTTGTCTGATGTTGCCTCCTTCATTAACCAGTCTACTGCCAAGATAAATAATATTGGTGATAGTACACATCCCTGTTTCACTCCTGTTTGTACCCTAAAGCTGCTAGAGGTATGTTCTCCACAGATAACTTTGCACTGAAAACCCTTTGATTACATTAACTATTTTATGGGGGAGGCCATGCCATCTTAGAATTTTCCACAGTGCATCTCTGTTGACACTGTCAAAGGCTTTCTCAAAATCTATGAATAATGCATATGTTGTGCTATGCCACTCATTTGCCTGTTCTAATATTTGTCTAAGTACAAATATGTGGTCTATGCATGATCTTCCTTTCCTAAATCCTGCCTGCTCTTTCCGAAGTTTTTCCTCAAGTGTTGGTACAATTCTGTTGATGATTATTCTGCAAAATACTTTACTGGTGAGTGGCAGTAGGGTAATGCCTCTCCAGTTCCCGCAATCTCTGAGGTCACCCTTCTTTGGTAGTTTTACTATAAGAGCAGTTTTCCACTCCTCTGGGGCTTTTTCTAAATCCCAAATTTGTTGTAATATCCGGCAAAGTTGTTTTGGTGTTTCTGTTTCTTCTGCTTTCAACATCTCAGCAGTCACTTCATCTTCACCTGGTGCCCTGTCTGATTTTAGCTTCTTTATCGCCTCCTTTACTTCATTTATTGTTATTGGTCCTGTATTGATGTTTAGTTCCGTTTTTGCTTCAGGTATGTCTATTGTTTGTGCTGCTTGTGTTCTGTTTAGTAGGGTGTTAAAGTGTTCCCTCCATCTTTCAATTTTTTTCTCTTTCTCCACTGACCAGTTGTCCATTTTGTGTTCTTACTGCACTTTCACATCTTGTGTTGAAGTTACCTATCATCTGCTTTGTGATTTTATATATGGTTTTCATGTCATTTGTATATGCTGCTTTCTCTGCTGTTTCTGCTAAGTTGTCATAATATTGACGTTTATCTTGACGACATGATTCCTTCACTTCTTTGTCTTTTTGTGCATAATTACTTAAAACTCGTTCTTTAAGCCGTTGTGATTTGGTGTTCAGTAATTTTCCCTTGATTTCTTTTCTTTGCTCTATCTTTTCCCATGTGGTCTCGCTTATCCATTCCTCTTTTCTCCTTTTCCGATATCCCAGGACCTCTTTTGCTGTTTCCTGTAGTTTCCTGTTTAGTAGATAGTCATTTATAATGTATGTAGTTACTTCTGTACTGAGTGAATGTTTAAGAGCGGAACGTAAATGTTATATTTTATTTTATGTCTCTCAGCTTCAATGTTAGTTATGTTTGTTATATGAACAGCATATTTGTAGAATGTCTGGAATAGAGTGAAAGACGTATGATAAAGGGCAGAATGTCAGACGGGCCTGCGTGCCCAATTCTTAACCCTTTTGAAATAAAGATCAATCACTCAATCAATCACTCTCTCTGAACCTTAAGTGCCCAGGACACAATGGGCTTCCGCAAGGGTTTTCCACAAATGCCTTTCCTTTGCCTTTTTTCTGCTCTTGCCCAGGTGAGCAATAGGACCCTCAATAGTTATTTTATTTTCCTTGCACAAGTGTCAGGTTCCCTGTTCTCGAAATGTGCCGACTGAAGCCGGCCGAAACCTGTTGAGTAAAGTTTACGAGAAACCATCACATCGATACTCGAACCAAACCCTAACAACAGTGATCTGGTTACAGAAGGACAGATCGAGTATGGATTACGATTACTAGTGGAATTTAGCCTATTTTTTTGGCTGCATAATACCGTTATCGATTATACAGAGAATCGATAACGTTCTAGAGTCTTTATCTTTTCCGCAAATACGATAAGCTTTTGTTTTCTTTCTTTTTTCAGTATTGTTCTGCAGTCTGTTGTGCTATTAAATTAAAAATGAGCTGTGATTGATTTAAATCGCTTGACAACACAGAAGCCAATGTTAAATGTGAATGAAACACAGTTTATGAGTTTAGTCACGTGTAAGGAGAGGAGATAAGGGATCGTACCAATCAGGCAATAAATAAGGCGATGCTAGGGCGAGTGGAGTCGATGAGAGGGCGAGTGGAAGCAATAAGAGGGCAAGTGGGGGCGATGACAGGGCGAGTGAGGGCGATGACAGGGCGAGTGGAGTCGATGAGAGAGCGAGTGAAGGCAATGAGAGGGCAAGTGGGGGCGATGACAGGGCGAGTGAGGGCGATGACAGGGCGAGTGGAGTCGATGAGAGGGCGAGTGAAGGCAATGAGAGGGCAAATGGGGGCGATGACAGGACGAGTGGAGTCGATGAGAGGGCGAGTGGAGGCAATGAGAGGGCAAGTGGGGGCAATGAGAGGGCAAGTGGGGGCGATGACAGGGCGAGTGGAGTCGATGAGAGGGCGAGTGGAGGCAATGAGAGGGCAAGTGGGGGCGATGACAGGGCGAATGGAGTCGATGAGAGGGCGAGTGGAGGCAATGAGAGGGCAAGTGGGGGCGATGACAGGGCGAGTGGAGTCGATGAGAGGGCGAGTGCAGACGATAAGAGGGCGGGTGGAGTTAATGTGCAGATATCACCGTCATTAGGTGCCATGGAAGATTATGTTTCCCATTTACGGCGGTGTTTAGCGTCCCTAATGAGATGTGCTGTTATTCTTCTGAATGATTTTGAGATTTCTCCAAACAAAAAAAAAAACAAAACAAAGACAAAACTGTTACCAAGACAATATACATACCAGATAAGATCAGATCAGTTAGTGCCATACCAGATAAGATCAGACCAGTTAGTGCCATACCAGATAAGACCAGATCAGTTAGTGCCATACCAGATAAGACCAGATCAGTTAGTGCCATACCAGATAAGACCAGATCAGTTAGTGCCATACCAGATAAGATCAGATCAGTTAGTGTCATACCAGATAAGATCAGATCAGTTAGTGCCATACAAGATAAGATCAGATCAGTTAGTGTCATACCAGATAAGATCAGATCAGTTAGTGCCATACCAGATATTTATCAGATCAGTTAGTGCCATACCAGATAAGATCAGATCAGTTAGTCTTCTTCTTCTTCTTCTTCTTCTTCGTTCACTTCTACCACCAAAAACCGCACTGTGAACCTACTGAATTCACGCCTGTGGTCCTCGTTAGGTCCCGTGGTCCCCTGTGTGGTCCAAAATAGACCACACGAGTTCCACGAAAGGACCACAATGGGTTCAGAGTATCACAGTGCTTTAGCCTGTATTCTTGGTGGGTCTCAGAAGCGGGATTGCGTGACACCGTGGTTTTCATTGCACCAGTTTGGTCTAGGGTTGGATTTTCTCACCGGAAGACCTCGACGTGTGTGGAATATCAGTGCATCCCCGCTGGGTGAGAGGCGTTAGCCCACCCAGGCCAGAGTTGGACTTTCTCACCGGAAAACCTCGACGTGTTTTGAGATACCCGTGTATCACCGCCGGGTGAGAGGTGGTTGCCCATCCAGTCCAGGGTTGGACTTTCTCACCGGAAAACCTCAGCGTGATTAGGATACGCAGACATCCCCGCCGGGTGAGAGGTGGTTGTCTATCTAGACTTCCCTGGTCCAGTGTCTCCGACTTCAGCATTTTGCGGTCGTGGCCGCTACCCTTCCTAGTTGTGACCAGGATGGAGCTTTTGTCCAGGAGGACGAATCCTCGCCACTAGTGACTTCTACCCCTGGGTTGAGCCGGTTTAGGCATTTCCCAGTATGGGCGTGTTTTGGACGGGACCGACCTCTAGGGCAGAGGTACTGTGACATTCATAGCCTTCAAGATTCACCCCTGGTATGAGCCGGTTTAGGCAAAATTCACCAGTATGGGTGTTTATCAGGCGTTACCGACCTCTAGAGCGGAGGTGGCATGACATGTCTAGCCATCGAGTTCCACCCCCGGTGTGTGCCGGTTTAGGCATATTTCACCAGTGTAGGTGTATTTCGGACGTAGGCGGCCTCTAGAGCAGAGGTGCCGTGGTATAGCTCTCGTAGCGATACTACTGGACATACCAGGTTAAACTTCACTTTCCACCACCTTTTCCCATCGGCGCCGCACAGCAACCTTTATTTCCGCATTTACTTCCTTAACCGTGAGGAGCTTCACTCCACGCGCGGCATTGAAAAGTCAAGCCAGCAGTGTCTTAACCTCTGGGACAAGCCGGTTCATGCATTTCACCCGATATGATTGCACTCAGGACGTGGCCGACCTCCAGACCAGAGGTGCCATGATTTGACTGTTTGCTCCGCTTTATTCTTTCAACCACCTTTTCCGCAGTGATGCTGCGCGGCAACCTCATTTGCAAATTTCTTCATTGGCCAGGAAGAGCACCGCTCCACGCACGGCAGCTGAAGATCTCGCCAACAGCGGCAGATGAGCTACCAAACGTGCCACTCATCTACCCTAAGTAACTGGTTTTCAGGCGCCAGATATTCGCCCTCGCCCCTTCTCCTGTCAGTTTAAACAGTTCTGCCACGGGAAGGCCAGGAGCTGGACTTGACTGCCAGAGGCTGTTTGTGGCGCGTTTGCAGTCCTTAGAACCAGATCAGTTAGTGCCATACTAGATTAGTTAGTGCCATACCAGATAAGACCAGATCAGTAGTGCCATACCAGATATGACCAGATCAGTTAGTGCCATACTAGATATTTATCAGATCAGTTAGTGCCATACCAGATTAGTTAGTGCCATACCAGATAAGACCAGATCAGTAGTGCCATACCAGATATGACCAGATCAGTTAGTGCCATACTAATAAGGAGTAGGCGATCATCTCTCTCCATCTCACTCGATCCTCCGTGTCGCGAATCAAGTCGATTCTGCCAAACCATGAAGTCAGGCCATCCAGGTATTTCTGTCTTCTCTCCGCTCTCTCTCTCTCTCTCTCTCTCTCTCTCTCTCTGTCTTTTGCCATTTGTCTTTCCAGTCACGACCAATTTTTTTAGACCTTCGCGCCTGCTGATGTGTCCGAGGAACTTTGATGATTTTTTTCTTATGTAGGGCACTAGTTTGAGATATTCCTTTTCCTGCTGTAATACTTCTTCAGTTATCTTTCTGGCTGCCCGTGGTATGCGAAGCATCCTTCTTCAGTAGCCTTTATTCTTTGTTCTGATCGTTCATTTATGGTCCATGCTCCACTTGCATAAAGCAGGATACGTTCTATATATCATCTTAGAACTCTCTTTCTTATTGCCAATAGCAGTTTTTGATGTGTTGATATGTCATTCATTTTTCCAAAAGATTCTTAGTCGATGCTATCCTGGTTCAGACTTCTTAAAAGAAAATACAAAAATGCAGAATTACAGCGCAAGGGAAGATACGTATTAAGACAGATCAACAGAAGCAAATACCTAGGTAGAGTCCTAACATCTGACGGCAGGTGCAATGAAGAAATCAGAACATATAGCGCTGCTGGTTATTCCAGCTGTATCTTAGTTTGCCCGATGATAGAACGTTGTCCACTTGAAACCCCCTTTAATATGTCGCCAAATGAGTATTCTACAGGCACAAACAGAAAACAAAATGTTAACGAAACAACACATCACGTGATATAAAAGATGACATTGGTGGGGTCAGATATTACTCTTTTCCTTGAAGGCGAAGAAGCATTACTCAAGCGGTTGACAGCCCATTACTTGAGTCAAGGCTGGCGAAGCATAGCTGACGAAGATCATTTTCTATATCCCAGTGGAGCCTTTAGAAACAGACAGAAAATGAACAGGGATCGCAACGGGGTATTGAAACCTGTCCTATGAATACTCTGAGCCGAACACGGATGCGTTGGGCCAAAAGGTGCGTGACTGCGACACAGTGCAGTTCTTTTGAGGGCGAACGACGATGAAGAACAACTCCCTAACATTTCCTTCACTAATTCTTTCTTTTCTCTTCTCCTTACTGTCTCCCTGGAACTGAGAGCTAATGTTCTGTGCAGCCGATGCTGTGGTAAAGTTGAAGCGCTGACATCGGTTAGCGAGTGGCTTTCCTGAATGAAGGAAAGCCGAGGGGCACTCTTGTCAACAGATCTCATCAGCTCGTGAACACGGTCCAGCTATTACTAATCTAACGAAGCCTAAAAAAGTACCAACATCTGGTTACCCGGAGAGCGAGATAATCGTGACCAGATGTGGCTTGCCGTCCCTCTTTCTCAACTCATATCTACTACAATTTCCTTCACTACATCTTTTATACCAGAGGTTCTCAAAACTTTTCACGGCTGTCACTCCCTGGAGCTCCAGGTCACATCGGTACCGCCCCCAAAACGTTTTCCATTCAAGTGGTTCTGATGCCCCCCCCCCCACCCGGGATTTGTCGCATTTGGGGGGTGGGGGCGGGAGGGAGAAAAACGGGGACAATAGTACCCACTCTGGGAACCCCTGTGTTAAACCATTATCCAAAATGTAGCCCTAATCACCTTTCATTATCAACAGTCATATTAACGTCGATTATTTTTCTGGATGAGAAACTTCACCACAGCTGCTAGACTCATTAGCGAGGCCGACGGTCGAGTTTCACGTCCTCACATAAAATGAGTGTCAGAGTAGGAGTCTGGGGTGAGTGAGCACCAGTGTTGTGTGTCCTCGCATTAACGCTTGAAGGAAATCAAAGACCTGGACAAAACATGAACCTCTGACCACGTGCTGTGTGATTAAGAAGTGAAGCGAACCGCAGTGTTTAAATAATTGCTTTGTGCGATACGAATTTATAGTTTTCAGCTGGTGGGATATTTAGTTTTGTAGGGCATATCTTAGTAACAACAGCTAAAGACATGGTTCCAGTAAAGAAAACACAAAAGAATAGATGGATCACAGCAGGTACACTAGAACTGATAAAACAATGTAGAGAAATGAAGACGCAATGGAGAGTGACAAACAACAACAAAGATAAATATAAAACTTTAACAAAAGAAGTACGAAGAAACATAAGAAAAGACAAAAAACAATACATACAAGATTGTTGTGAAAGAATAGAAGAACATCAGAGGTGTGGAAGAGATAGTGAAATGTTTAAAGAAATGAAGACATTGACGAGAAATGTCACACCTAAGCTAAATGTAATTTGTGATGAGATGGGGAATACCCTGACAGAGACAGAGGAAATTCTAGAAAGATGGAAGGAATATTGCAAAAGAATGTATGAAACAACCGACTGTGGAAGCAGAAATCAACAGTGTGAATTATTATTGGAGGAGAAAGAACCCGAGCCGACAATGGAAGAAGTTTTATGGGCAATAAAGAATCTGAAAAATGGTAAATCACCAGGATGTGATGAGATAACCGCTGAATTTATTAAAGCAGGAGGAAAGGAGTGTGCAACAATCTATCATGCACTATGTAAAAAGATATGGCATTCAGGTATTTGGCCAAAAGAATGGAAAAGAACTGTATTCATACCACTGCCAAAAAAGGGTAACTTGAAATTATGCACCAACTACAGAACTGTTGCCTTGATTAGTCATGCCAGTAAAATTATGTTAAAAATCATAATGGGTAGACTTCGAAAGAAAATAGAAGAAGAAGTCAATATGGTCCAAGCTGGCTTCAGGCAAGGAAGAGGATCAAGAGATCATATATTCAATCTAAGATTAATAATAGAGAAATGCAGGGAGTTTAACGTGAATCTATATTTATCCTTTATAGACTACTCAAAGGCATTTGATTGTGTACAACACCAGAAACTTTGGGAAATAATGGAAAAAATGGGATTTCCAACACATTTGATACAATTAACATCACTGCTGTATCTAGACCAACAAGCAGCAGTAAGAATAAATGGTGAAACAACAACTTGGTTTGACATAAAACAAGGGGTCCGTCAGGGGTGCATATTGTCACCCTACTTATTTAACTTGTATACTGAAAATATAATGAGGAATGTTAGAGAAGATGTAGACAAAGAATATTACGATGCCATAACAGTTGGAGGTTATGAAATACCAGAGATTAGATATGCTGATGACACAGTATTGCTGTCTACAACACAAGAAGGAATGGAAAAACTAATTATGTCAGTCCGCAAGAACAGCGAAGAGCAGAACCTCTATCTTAATGCAAAGAAAACTAAAGTGATGACAACTGACAAAACAAACAAGGCAACTGAAATATGTATGAATGAGGAAAAACTGGAAGAAGTGGAGAGTTTTGAATATCTTGGATCACTACTAACTAATAATGGAGATACAATGAGGGAAATTAAAAGGAGGACATCTATTGCTCTTCAGAAAGTAAAACAAATAAAGAATCTGTGGAGAGGAGCAGACAGAACCACAAAAATAAGATTTTTAAGGGCATGCATCTTTCCCATCGCAACATATGCCTGTGAGACCTGGACACTTAACAAAACAGCTGAGAAACACATAAATGCCTTTGAATGTAAATGCTACAGAAGAGTTCTCCAAATATCATGGACACAAAAAAGAACAAATATATCTATACTACAAGAACTTAATATTGAAGAAGGCTGGCTAGTAAAGAGGATTAAAGAGAGAAAACTTAAATATTTTGGACACATTAAACGTCATGATAATTTAGAGAAGACCGTATTGGAAGGATACATAATGGGAAAAAGAAAAAGAGGAAGACCGAAACGAAGATGGCTGCAAGACATCGTTGACGATCTGGAAATGGATGCAGCAGCAGCAGGCCATCTTTCTCACAACCGAGAGGCCTACAGGAGTGCTGTTTGGGAGGCAAAGTTCCGCAAGGGACATGCAAAGGAATGAATGAAGGGCACATGAAGTTGCGGAGAAGAGTCTACGTGGTACAGGCGTTTCCAACTTTTCGACTACTCGCTTTTTGACTGCCTGCTCTTCTGGCCGTGTTCAATTATAAACAGGATCCATGTATTCGACCGTGTGGTCCAATCTTTCTACCAATTTCGTCCGAAATTCGTATCAAACTGGACTCTTTGCTATCAGTCTGTTTCTGAAAAAAGCTGTTCCCAGTGGATCTCTGATTTTCGTTCTTATCTTAAACTTCGGGATTTATATTTGTGTTTATAATATTTTTATATGTGTGTTTATAATATTCTTAATGTCTCCTAACGATCTGCAAATGGATGCAGCAGCAGCAGGCCATCTTGCTCACAACCGAGAGGCCTACAGGAGTGCTGTTTGGGAGGCAAAGTTCCGCAAGGGACATGCAAATGAATGAATGAATGAATGTCTCCTAAATGTAGCGATAAAGCTAAAAGAACCCATGTTTATCAATTTGTAATAAAAACTAGAACTAATAAAGTTTAGGACCAAGGTATGTCCCATCCTGAAATAGGCTGCAGGCTAGGTGTACCTCGCTCAACAATTTGTACAATTCTTTCGAGTAAAGTGTTAGAGGAAAGTAAACGCGCTTCGTCAGTAAATACCAAAGTCGTTTGAAACCACAACAGTTTGTTTTTCTTTACTTTTTTTGCACACCTTCGCAAATAATACATATATAATACATACATTTATATCAGAATGCAATTGCAAGCTAAAAGAGAATGGATTCCACTTTCCGACCAATTCCAGTGTTCGACTGTGTTCAGTTCACTAAACATTTGAATAAACGGTGGACTCCTGTTTTAGCGGATTAATACGAGAAACTCCCAAACAATAATAGGTTTTTCCCAACTATCTAATATTGTTAATCATAAATCTACCGAGGAGTATGAATAATGTGTTTGGTTTATGATCGCCTTGTCTGTGCTAATTTGATTTCTCTGCAGCCCAGATCTGACGAATATCATGAAAGACAAAGCACTGAGTTGGATGAGAAGATAGTTAACATCAGTTTTATTAAATTCCTGAAGTGAACAAAAAAAAAAAAAAAAAACACACACACAGACGGCTTTCTATAGGTCATTGATCAGATGAACTACCTGACGTAACACAACGGCCCTTTTTTTTTCTTCCGGGATCACAGCGTAGACATAAGACATAAGCTGGCCCATAGCTACAGTGTGTACGTAAAACCATGGTGCGGTTTTGAGAAAGTGTACGGCACTTGCTAATACCGTATTTTTGGTGTGTTGTATGTCACTAGTTGACACAACATTGTATAACACCTCTAAGCCAGTGTTCTGAAAACTGAGCAGTTTTGAATTAGCTAGCCACCGTCTACAGACTCGGTAACAAACCCAGGATACCGACACTATATTAAAGAGCATCTGAAACATTTTGTTGGAGTTGTACATCTGGTTTGGCATTCGTAGTTAGTCATGTGACGGTGACGCAATATAAAACGTCACTCCTCCAACATGTGATGCAATACAAAACATCATTCCTCCAACATGTGGCGCAATACAAAACATCATTCCTCCAACATGTGGCGCAATACAAAACATCATTCCTCCAATATGTGACGCAATACAAAACGTCATTCCTCCAACGTGTGACGCAATACAAAACGTCATCCCCCCCAAAGTGTGATGCAATACAAAACGTCATTCGTCCAACATGTGACGCAATACAAAACATCTTTCCCGCAACATGTGACGCAATACAAAACGTCATTCCCCCCAACATGTGACGCAATACAGAACGTCATTCACCCAACTTGTGACGCAATACAAAACGTCATTCACCCAACATGTGACGCAATACAAAACGTCATGCCCCCAACATGTGACGCAATACAGAACGTCATTCACCCAACATGTGCGCAATACAAAACGTCATTCTCCCAACATGTGAAGCAATACAAAACGTCATTCCTCCAATATGTGACGCAATACAAAACGTCATTCCTCCAACATGTAACGCATCAATTCACGATGGCGACAATGTAAAGTTCAGTGCGTTCTTTTGTTTGCCAGATTTGAATATGTGACTCTTGTTCAATGTGAACATCGTCCAGCGTTTAATGAAAGGATACCACATAAAAAAAATAACACGATGTTGGGAAGGCCAGCAAAAGGAAACTGGTAGCCTGTTACCTAGACAACATTTTGGTAGGTCATCCGTTAGTGACGAACTGGATTAAACCGTACAAGACCTGAGGAACCCAAGAAAAAAAATTCTGCGTACATGTGCTCAAAAGCTTCATCTTACATCCTTCTCGTGCAGCTATACGTCACATAGGGCCCGCATGGTAATTCGCCAAGGTTTCCTGTCTTCAGTGAGTTTTTCCAATCTCATCAAGCGATGTTATGCCCACTGAAGTTTGGGCCGAAGTCGATACAGCGATACATGCTTTGTTTCATTAGAAAACCGGTGTAACGTTTTGATTGTAATCATTTAGTGCGCATGTCCAGTAACGCTTTTCATCATGTCCGAAGCGTGGTTAGAAACGAGCTTGGAAATCGAAGTTTTGATCGAGAATTTTCAATTTTTGGTGATGTAGATAGGAATATGGACATGCCCTGTGACCAGACCACTGCTCTTGAATGTAATCCAAGTAGATCTAAATCTATTAGACGGACGGGAGAAGTAGTTAGACATTATTTTAGTGAGCATGTCACATAAAATCACAATACGAGATCGACAAATAGATCTAGACATCTAAGATGGTAAGTAGTGTAGATCTAGACCTATCCGATGGTAAGTAGGACGAAATTATTGTCTAAAAATATCACATTACTTCTTTTTTCCTAAAAAAAATCTGCATTTATGAAATCTTCATACATTTAGTTATTTTGAAACATAATAAGTGCACTTTTAACATGAAAATACTTTGCTTCATTCACTTTTACTAACATACCTATATATATATCAGTTGTCATCAATTTAGTTTTCTTTGCATTAAGATAGAGGTTCTACTCTTCGCTGTTCTTACGGACTGACATAATTAGTTTTTCCATTCCTTTTTGTGTTGTGGACAGTAATACTGTGTCATCAGCATATCTAATCTCTGGTATTTCATAACCTCAAACTGTTATGATATATATATATATATATATATATATCAAGACCCGCGCTTTTACTCTGGCTGAAATGAAACATCTGCGTCTTTGCCTTGGGTACGGGCAATGTCCTTTCAGAGTTCACGTAGTCGACCTCTTTTCTTCAGCCTGTTGTGTTCCACTTGATAGCTTGCTTGGGGGTTCTCTGATTGTTTCTTCTCATCACAAGACCGACATATGTCCATCTTCTTTTTTTCTGATCACCCATGAAACAGCTTGTTGTTTGTTCGTCTGTCTTATCTCTGCTCAAAAGCTAGACCTTGAAAAAATTCCACGTTTCATAAGATTCTAAACACACGCCTTCATTTTACGATTGTAAAAATTCAGCATAACTGAGGCAGATGAATCAGTTTCATCAGACATACTCAGTCGTGCCTGGGAAGAGCTGAAGTATCGTTTAGATGTCTGCAGGACAACAAATGGAAGCCACATAGAATTAAGCTAAACAAGTCTAACAGAACTTTTATGATTTGCTCTTTCATTTACTGTATAGAAGTATTTTCAATGTATAATATTTCTGGTTATAAAAACAAATAGTTTTCAAACCGCACCATGGTTTTACGGACACGCTATCTCACAGACCATGAAATTGTATCATCTTTTTTTTTATCACAGCCATCGCTGATTCCAAAGGCAGGTAATGAACAGTGAGCTTCAAAAGCATTACTTTAGATTGAAAATCATGAAAAGAATGTGGAGAATGATTGGTGGAATCGACGAATAGTAGAGATCTGCAAAAGCAAATGGATAGAGAGAAGAAAACAAAAATAACAACGAACAGTATGAAGGAAAAAGCAAACACCACTAAAGTTCTTCCTCAATGGCGCCCATATACTAGATCATACTAAATCTGGAGCAAAATGGTTAACGCTAAGGAACGTTGAACTCAATAAGACTTCTCACTAAAACCTATGCTTTTGTTTGCTACTCTGAAAACCAGCCTGCTATCTACGTGACTTCCAGCAAAAAAAAAGCAATACAACTGAGGCAGATTCGCTATTTTTCAACATCTCCAGCAGTTATGTAATTACAAGAACATTATTCAGGCAACCAATCTCTGCATTACAACCACAACCAAATAATTCAAACTGCCTCTTATTATCATTCATTCCGTGGTCCACATTTCCCACAAATAATAGCCCTTTCTCCCCCCCCCCCCCCCCCCCCCCCCCACACATCCATATCACAAATAGCAACAATGTAAATCATGTACGTCAGTGGTTCCCAATTAACAAACGTCCGCGGACCCCCTGCTGTTTCAAAATCCAGGCCACGGACCCCTATACTTTGGAGAAGTTTCATGTCTCTGTGGTAGCTATTTGCTGTAAATTCAACAGAATTTTTTTTTTCATAAACACTACACTATACACTACACTAAAAACACACATAAACACACAAACAGTACAACTTGGTGAATTTTCAAAATGACAGTTATGCAGTTAATTATAGTTTCCCAGGGTCCGCGAACCACCAATTGGGAACCACTGGTGTATGCGATGCCAAATCCAGCAGTTAAATACATACATTAAACAAGGGGAAAAGAGGCGGGCGAAAAACGTTCTGCAACGACCCAACTCGACAGTACCACGGGTATGATAACCCGTTCTTTTTAAATTATCACTTTCAGAGCAGTTCTTAATAACTGGCTCCGCGACAGAGTTTTAACATGTCGTGTTAAATTGACTGTTACGCAGTTAGCGATCGTAAACGATGTTGCTGGTTCGTACAACACTAGTACTAGTTTTACCGTGCAGCAACAATAATGTTCTATTCATCTTTAAGAGAAACAGCACAGCTTCTCGTGAAAAGAAAAAAAAAAACAACATGGATATCACTGGTTACGAGGACAAGAAAACCAGACATGGTCAAGACCCTGTTTTATATCTCGCATGACTTTAGAAACAGGTTAATTAAACAAGGTTTTTCATAGTGCTAGGACACATTTTAAATCCAGTTATTTAGGACTGGGACAAGCACATTTAATACAGAATGATTGTTTGCAATACATGCCAAAGATACAGGAGTTCATTGCAATTGTTTGTTCAAGTGTGTTTCATAATGCTTTAGAACTCAAAGTAAACATCCAGAGAAGAGAGACAGCTATTCCAGCTGATGTGCTGCAACACGCTATGATGGGGATGGTACACAGAGCCAAAGAATGTTCTCTTCAAGGTGGTGAAAATCTAAGGGATGTGATATTCAAACCTCGAGCATCGTTATAAACCCCTGTATCTTGGATATGCATTACACACGTACTATATTAAATGTGTCTGTTCCAGTCCTGGGTGATTGCGCTTAAAATATGTCCCATCATTATGAAACACCTTATAAGTGGGTCTTCCAGGCGCGTTAACTTCTTCTTCTTCTTCTTCCACATAAAGAATTTATATTTCAGTTTTGTTTCTTGGTTTCGTTGGACTTTTTAATTTCAAATTTCTCAATTAAAAAAAAAAAATTACAGTGCTTGACTTCCTGGAGTGTGTTTACCCTGGCTAATGAGCTAGAACTGTCATGGAATGGAGTTCTGCGGAAAAAAACGTGCATCTTGAGTTCACTCCGGAATTTTCCACCTCGAATCTCTGGACAGCCACTGCCTACAGAGGAGAGGAAACTCATATCTACATGGGGGTTCTCCTAATTCTAAGTCCCATGCCGATCATTTCTCTCTCCACAATTCCCTGTCTTTTGCGTTGATTATGAGATCTGAGAGTGACTTTCTTCCTAGCTACACTGACTGCCTATCCAGTAACTTCTCTCTCTCTCTCTCTGTCTTCCTTTGTCTCTTCTTTCCTCAATTTTTCCAGCTGCCACAGTGTGTTCCAGTTTTCCTATACTCAGGAAATGTCTTATAAATCTCGCTTGCCAGTTGTTATAATTTGCTTTTTCACTCCCGTCTCACTGGTGTTCTTGGCTGTCCAGCTGTTCAGCATCCTTCTTATAAAAAGGTTCTCCAGCTTGAGCATTTATGTTTTAAAGAAAAAAAATTAAGTGTTGAAAAGTATAAGATATAACATAATTAAAATGAAACAAAACACATTAATATTGATTAGGCACCTGAGATACATATCGGTTACCTTCACGGGCTCCAGAACGTAGACGGGGTTAAATGTCAAATCTAATGATCAGCTGTTGCTACGTATCGGGGAACGCAAATTCACACTCCAAAATTTTAATGCACACTTGAAAATAGCACAACACAAAATGGTCAGAGCGCTGTTTAAATCCTTAATGTTACTTCTGGTTTAGCAGTCTGTCTTGTTTCCATCAATCAGGAATTGTCCTGTACAGAAACTTAAACCCTCGCTTTTGCCTCGTCTATGCCAGTAATTGTGAAAGTAGTTTTTCTTTCCGGCAGGTCAACGCGCATGCGCAGTTTATAGTTGACCTTTCGCCTATGTAATAGGGCGCGGCCTGTGTTTGTAAACATAGCGAGATAATCTTCTTTTAACGAAGCGATTTTTTTTTTTGGGGGGGGGGGGGGGGGGGAGGGAGGTAACAAGACACAGAAATAGTAGTCTGGATAAGTAACTAGGTTCTGGCTCGACCCTAGTACAGCTCCCTTGGAGACCACATGAACCACCACTTGCTGATAGTTCAACGGCACCTAACATGATCGCAAATGAGAACAAGAGGAGAACGCGCAACTCCATATTTTGGAATAAAGTACTGTAAAACTTACAGCCACCCCGAAGTACTTTTGAATGCATTTCCAAAATTTTCATACTTCTACAATTCAAGCTTGCCATTTTCTCGCTGGTAACAAGAATATTGCAGTGAAGAAGACTGAGGGGAACTTCATGAGAGTAAAATTAGCAAAGATAATAATTGTGCTTATTGTCCCCATCTTTTTCAGCTGCTTAGAGAAAAGAGCACAGTTGAACAATGGAGCAGGTCAAAAAGTGGAATCAGGTCTTTCTTTGTAGCTTACCGTTGCACTGAAAAGTGTAAGATACACACTATAAACACGACTGTGAATGCATACAAATGATAAATAAACAAAAACAAAACTATCCACTTTCTAGTGACTTTAGTGTGTGCTAGTGTAACGTTTTTTTAATTTGATCTAACACTAAGGCTTTAGCCGTTAAAAATGTACTAACTGTCGAGCAAGGTATGCTTGGCTTGCCTATATCAGTATGGGACATGCCATGGTAACTAAATGTTATTAATTTTAGCTTTTCTTGCAAATTTAGAACCTTATGATTTCTTTTTAACTTTCCCAAAATATTCAGGAGGTATTATGAATAATATAAACATAAATATAAAAGTATTAATAATACATATATAAAAGAATATTATTAAGATGAACATAAAAGATCCATTACTAACAACTTCTGGAAAAAAAAAGACTGATGGCGCAGAGTTCAGTTGATACAAAGCATTTGGTTGGTCAACAATGAACCAGATCCAGTACACCAACTAAAAAGACATCAACAAACCATCTTCTTTTGCCTAAGGACAGGCCACTGCAGACTACTGAGCTGACTTCACAGACTCAAAATGTCTCACAGAGGCAACTGTCCATGTGGCAGTGGAGTCCAGACTCCAGAACATATCCTACAAGAGTGCCCAAACCATGCTGATCTGAGGCGTAAGACATGGCCAGAGGACACAAGCTTGGGGCATAAGCTCTGGGGCTCCTATCAGGATCTGAAGAGGACTGCAGGCTTTGCCATGTCGACAGGGATCAGGATCTGAAGTGACCAACAACCTCGAACGCAGAGTAGAACCTTGCTGAAGGTGAGTGAAATCAGCAAAAGAAAGGACTACATGATTAAGTGCATGAGTTCTGGTTATAACTGGCAAAAGTAAAATAATGGGTGGTCGAACAACAGATTTGATATGGTACATCAACAACAGGTCTGATGTAATATATCAACTTTCATTACTTTTTTACTTTCAGAACTCACATATCAGATTGGCCAGGATCACAGACAACATCTACTACTGTCATTGGGCTCTGTTGCAGATACACAGACCTTCAACAACCTCATCAGTTACAACATTAACTGTTTCACAGTAAAATAAGACAGACTGTTATGTTTTGTGCTTAACATTGGTCTGAATGCACACAGATTATATAATTTACATTCTGGGTGTGTATATCTTGAAGCTAGGGTAGTGGTTGCCCAAACTATAGTCCAGAAACCCCTTGGATCCACAGAGATTCAGATGGTTGCCCACAAAGCAAGTCTAGATTTTGTGTAATACTAAAAATGTGTGCTTTTATATTCATGTGAAGTAGTGAGGGAATTTACAGGGGTGAGTAGAGAGATTCAAAGTAAAATATCATTGACTTTACATGTCCTTGATCTGAAAAAAGTTTGAGAACCACTGAACTGAGCATGGATGTGGTTGCATCATTTGAACAGGAAGATAACTTATTATTTCTTTTTCTTCCTTCTTTTTTCTGTTTCCTTCTTCTATTTTCTAGCCTTAGATATCTATTGTCTGGAAAACTTGTCTAGTCTTTTGGATGTCATGTATTGCAATGTTTAATTGATGATATCATTGCCTGTGTTTGGAGGGTACATTAACTCTTTTATGACCATGACCCAGTTAAAAGACTTATGTAAATGACTGTTTTGTTTGTTTTTTTTTTCCTTTTGAAAAAAATACCATTCAAAAATATTACATCTATATTTTTGGTTTGGTGATTCAAATTTTAACTCCTTTTGCTCCAAACCAGCAGTGGCAGCATTTGTCAGTTTCATGCAACATCTCTGAACAACATTTCAGATCATTCAGAGAGACTGTGATATTGTGATTCCTGGGGTAGTTTGTTAACAAATTCACCATGAAATTTTAAAAAAAATAGTTTGTGCTTGTAAACTTTTGAAAGATGCACAGCATTTCCTCTGGTTCTGAAAAAAATCTGGAGAAATAAGTATGTCTGGTGCATTAAATTTATTAGAAAGTATTGTTGGCATTTCAAGAGACATGTTACTGTACTGAACACCCTTCTTGAAGGCAAGATCGAAAGGAGGGGAACAAGAGGAAAACAGTGACATAGCCAAGTGGAGAGCATCAAGAGATGGACAGGAACCAGCTTGACCGAGTGCGCCTTGAAGACAAGAAACAGAGCAGAGTGGAGATTCATTGCAGCCAACCTTCTGTGGGGAGATGGCATGAGATGATGATGATGATGATGACGATGATGATGATTGTTGACAGCAATTATAAGTTGTTGATTTTAGTAAGAACTTGTCATTTTATTGTTTAAAAATTGATGTAGAATATTCATATGAATCATCAAATGTTGATGAGAGGATATCACCCATCTTTTGGATGCTCGAAATATCACCGTTTCCAAATATGGCACATAAAATCACCTAAATAAAATAAAATAGATAAATAAAGATGCATATTAGTTTTTAGATAATATTGGTTGTTTGCATATGTTGGTTTTTTTTTCACCAAAGGTTCAAGTTGGTCATTGTAGTTATGTTTTTCTGAAAAGTTTTTATGCATTTTTCCAGTATTATGAAAATGGCGTGAAGTCAGTTAGTTAGTTAAATAGGAAGGACTATCATCCATCATCCATACTCTCTGAACACATTCATAAATGCTCCCATTAAGCCATAAACTTCCACCAACATGGCAATGAATTTTCATAGCTGGCACCTGTTTTGTGTTCAGAAAACAAACCTCTTTGGACCACTGCTCCAACTGACCCTTGGTCTTTAACTAACAGATGCCACCTAGTTAGTGCTTCTCTGTACTGCCATCTAGCAGAGCATTGTCAACTGATAAATATGCAAAAATTCCACAACCATGCCAGTTAGTCTGAGATCACTTTTATGGACATTTATATGCTTTGTAAACTTACTTTTGGGATGCCCTTCATATCATCAAACAGCCATCCTGTAACTTTATCAAAAGGAACCAATGGATGAGATACATAAAAGGAAGAACAAAAAACTATACAATATATGAATGAAATTAGACAGGCCAGTTACATGATACACTGATCAGACTAGACTTTGGTGTATTTTTTTTTTTTGGTCTTGTTTTGCAAGGAGAACTGTAAATCAGCATAAAAATGCTGTTGTCAGTTGTTGAATGCTCGTAGGAGATCAAAGCACATATAAATTTGATTGGAGCTCAGTGATGATGATAGTGATGATGATGATGATGATGATGGTGATGATGATGATGATGATGATAGTTAAATAGGTAATCTTGTTTTTTTTTTCTATCCACATACAGCTATTGTATGATTGGCTGTCAGTCACAATGCTTGCTGTGGTGGTGTCACTGGACATGCTTCAGAAACAAAAGGTGGGATTTAAGGGTTTGTTTGGACTGGAGATCAGGTTCCAAAGTTCTGCAAAGACAGTTAGAAATTCTTCTTCTTTATATCCATGTTTCTGTGCTTATAGTTTCAATTTAATGTTAGCGTTAGACTGAAGGTAAGAGTGGTACCAGTCAAGTTTGTGATGGTGGTGAAAGTTTGGAGGATAAAACTGGTGCTAGTCAAGTTTGGGATGAGATGAGTGTTTGGAGGATAAAACCGGTGTTTGTCAAGTTTGTGATTATGTTAAAGTTTAGAGAGTAAAACTGGTGCTAGTCAAGTTTGTGACGGTGAAGATTTGGAGGATAAAAATTATGTTAATGAGTTTTGTGGCTGTAATAGTTTTGATATATGTGAAGTGATGTAAAAGGGGCAGACCGCGTGAAACTCTGAAGAGGACATTATTAAGAGAGGCCAAGTTAACAGGCATAAAATCCTTTGTTGAGGTTGAAAGACTCGCCGAAGACAGGAAAAATTGGCGAACTACTTTGCGAGACCTATGTGACGTCTAACGGCACGGGTAGGATATAAGATATAAGAAGATAAGAAGTGATGGGATTAAAGACAAAGGTAAAAAAACGCTAAAAAAAAAAGTAAAAACTTGTTAGTCAAGTTTCTAATGGTGAGAGTTTAGATATGTATATGATGTGGTTGATATCAGAGAATGTAAATTTAGTACTGGTCAAGTTTTGGATGATTAGAGTTCATATATACATATATATGTGAGGCAGTGATTTTCTGCAGTAAATCACAATCATGTGATATGATATTGTGGGTGATATGATAGTATCACATTTACTGACAACAGGTTAAGTTCTTTGGCATTACCGTTTTCTTCACATGCCTTTATTATTTCTATTTTTCACCTGAATTTTATACACATGCACCCCAGTCCTTCCCCCCCCCCCAAAAAAAAAAAACTCTGTTACAAAGGTTCCCAAACTATTTTCAGTCAAGGGTGCATTTTATTTATATTTTTTTTTCATGCTGACATTTATTTTTGGTTCATGTTTCAATATTTTTTGCAGTCACTGGTATTCTGAATACTTTTTTGTTTCCTTTTTTATCCCCATAGCATTTTTATCAGCTTCATAATATATTTTCTCCAGACGTTTATTTTAAATATTTGTTCATATATCTTTTCCATGTTGATTTTAATAAACAAGGGAAGAATTTCAGGGGGCTTTTTTTTTCAATGTAAAGATTTGAAACAGAAGATTTTATGCTTGAAATTAGCACAGCTATATTTAGCTAGATTCTCATTTTAAAGGGATGAGTTGTAGTCCAGTAAATTACTCATCCCCTCAACTGTGGAAAAAAAACTGCACAATCAGTGCTGGATATGATGGTCTGTACATTCGAGAAACAAAATCTCAGATATTCATGTAAAATAGCATTCAAGGTTGTGCTTATGCAGGCATAGATTCAAAGTTTACTGTTGGTGTAAGCAAAGAAATGAGTGTCCTTAACTCTTAGACTGTCCAACAGCACCTGTGAAACACAAATGCTCTTTGTTATCATTCATCATAGCCGTCATGTTTTTAGCAAGAAATGATGTGGTGCCTATTTTTAGCATGTACAACAGTTTAAAAAAACCTGTCACAGCATGACGCTAATAACAACCTCAACGATGAAAAGCTTTGATAAGATATTTTGATTGATACGACAGGACCAGTTTTTTTGTTTTATACATCTTTTTTAGGTGACATAAAGAAAAGATTTTTTATATATTTTTTTATCCGTAAATGTAAACTAATTTGTTTTACTGTACATCTGTTACACACAAATCACTATCATAACTGAGAGTTTTTCATAAATTATCAGCATATATATAAATACATGTAAATATGTATAAATATATACATACACACGCACACACACACACACAAACATATATATATATATATATATATATATATATATATATATACACATTATTATTTGAATCTTGACATTCTGTGGTTCGTTGGTCTTCATGACTGAGTCAGATCCCTAACAGTCACTCAGTCCTGACAAAAGAATCATTTACTGATAACAGTCACCTGATCATGTTGATCAAATCATATACTGATAATAGTTGTCTGATCTTGATGACCGAATCATATAATGATAATAGTCACCTGATCTTGATGACCGAATCATATAATGATAATAGTCACCTGATCTTGATGACTGAATCATATACTGATAATAGTCACCTGATCTTGATGACTGAATCATATACTGATAATAGTCACCTGATCTTTATGACCGAATCATATACCTTCAGTAGTCATCTGCTCCTAATTGAGTCATGCATTTCTAATTGTCATCCTGCCCTGATAAACGTGCTATCACTGTAAAAGACACATTCACTTTTTGGTGTCTATAGTGTAAAACAGAATGTATAATAGAAAAAAACCAGGGAAAACTCATAAAACACAGCAATGTAGGATCATTATCTTCCATCACACTTTACATGAAGTTTTTGAGGAAACAAAGATTTGACTTGTCTACCAAAGGAAAATAACTCATCATCATCATGTGCTTTCTTCAGAACCAAGGTTGGCTGTAATGAATCTCCAGTTTCCCTGTTCCCCCGCTTTGATTGTGCACTCAGCCGGGCTGTGTCCTGTCCATTCTCGTAAGTTATCTTCCCATCTACATCTCTATCTCTTGCTATTTTTCCTTCCACCTTTTTCTTCTAGCATGGTCCTCAGTATGTTGTTATGTCGTTTGATATGGCCAAAGCATTTTGTTTTCTTCATTTTTACTTTGATAAGTTCACATTGCACTTGAAGTTGTTCTTATGCATTTGTTCTTCTCATTCTTCATGTAATATGTTATATCCTAGTTTTCTGTAGAACCACATTTCTGGTGCATTAATCTGTCTCTCCAGCTTTTTTGCTTAGAGTACTTGACCTGCCGCATACAGTAAAACAGTGTAGATATGGCATTTTACAAATCTGTTTTGTCTTTATGGGCAAATTACTGAATAACAGTAGTCTTAGTGTTGAAAGGGAAACAACTGAGATATTTAAAGATCATACAATTTCAATGAGTGGGTTATCCATGTGGGGGTAATTATCTACGGAAATTATAAATTTTAATTTGTAATTTATGACAGATTGTGATGATGAAGACAGTATCAGGAATATACACGAGCAACAAATGAAACATTATTGTGATGTGTTATTCTCAACAGAAAACATTAAGACCAACATGTAAACAACAGTGCAGTTCCTAACTAGTTACAAAATGTGCCATCAAGAACAATTTAAACTGCATATTTTCAATTTGACAAATGTTTAGTGTCTTGATATTAGCTGTTTGTGCCAGCGTGTAACCAGAAAATTAATTCGAGCAATTTTATTGTCAAAAATGTTCAATTTGGGTATAAATTTATTACCTTTATCATGCGAATCACTATCATCTCATGATTTATAAAAGCCCACTATTTCATTATTTCAAATCACGGGCAGTAATCCCCAGTTCACATCATTTCAACTGACTTTGAAATTGTTACTTGTTGAGTGTAAATAAACTTTGTTTTTTAAATATATATGCTGAAGATATATTAAAATTGTTCACAAGTTTCAGTTTTAATATTTACATGTGGTTTGTTGTTATTTCTTGCTTTGATTGCTATGACTTCTATCTATCTAATATCTATATGCAGTTCATACTCCTGGCATTTACTTTTCATTTGTGCCACAAGATTCTGCCATTTGTCTTCTGGCTGCACTGTATCATGCTGTCTTCCAGCTGCACTGTATCATGTTGTCTTCCAGCTGCACTGTATTATGTTGTCTTCCAGCTGCACTGTATTATGTTGTCTTCCAGCTGCACTGTATCATGTTGTCTTCCAGCTGCACTGTATTATGTTGTCTTCCAGCTGCACTGTATTATGTTGTCTTCCAGCTGCACTGTATTATGTTGTCTTCCAGCTGCACTGTATTATGTTGTCTTCCAGCTGCACTGTATTATGTTGTCTTCCAGCTGCACTGTATTATGTTGTCTTCCAGCTGCACTGTATCATGTTGTCTTCCAGCTGCACTGTATCATGTTGTCTTCCAGCTGCACCGTATCATGTTGTATTCCAGCTGCACTGTATTATGTTGTCTTCAGGCCGCACTATGTCATGTTGGTCTAGCGATCCTAGAGCATACGGATCCCTTCTTTGTAAAAGTCAGCATCTTGTGCCAGTAGAAAGTGCTCTACATCATGAATAACGTCATCATCTGAAGCAAACTTGCGACCACTGAGCTTCTTTTTGAGTTTGGTAAACCTGTAATAGTCGGAAGGGGCCAAATATGGGGAATAAGGAGGATGTTCAAGAAACTGGAAGCCGTATTCATGAATGGCAACCATTGCCACCGCCGACTTGTGAACTGGAGCATTGTCTTGCTGAAAGATCACTCTTCTCGTCAATTTCCCTCGACGCGTTTCCTTCAGTTTGACCCGCAGTTGCTTCATAAGATTAGCATAATAGGCCCCGGTGGCCGTTCTGCCCTTTTGAAGATAGTCTACCAATAACACACCTTCTGAATCTCAAAAGATGGAAGCCATCACTTTGCCTGCAGACAGAATCACCCTTGCTTTCTTTGGAGGTGGGGATAAATGATGTTTCCATTGCTTTGACTGTTCTTTGGTTTCTGGTTGAAAATGATGAACCTAAGTCTCATCCATAGTCACAAATTGCTGAAGAAACTTTTCAGGATCTGCAGAAAAATGGTCAAGATTGTCTCTTGACTTGTTGAGACGCTGTCGTTTTTGATCATCTCCAAGAAGTTTCGTGACCCATCGAGCAGAGACCTTTGTCATTTGAAGATCATTGTGAATAATGGCATGAACACGTTCATTTGAGATGCCCAACTCAGTACCAATGTACCGCTCAGTTAGTCGTCGATCCTCCATTATCGTGTCACGGATTCTGCCGGTGGTTTCATCGGTGGTAACCGTTCTTGGTCTTCCTGGACGGGGATCATCTTCCAGACTCTCTCTTCTATGTTTTAATTGAGCTGCCCATTTCTTCATTGTGCTGTAAGAAGGGGCACTATCCCCTAGAGTCTCTACCATATCCTCATGGACCTCCTTCGATGATAAGCCCTTGATGCAGAGGTAGCGAATGACTACTCAATGAGAAATTGTATCCATTTTCTCAATTTCTGCCACCCCTTACCACTTCAGTAGCCTGTAAAAAAAATTGGTTGCAGTTAATTTCTTTAAACTTTGTGTTTAATCTTACATTAACCTGATCTACAAATGCACTTAATATCAACTGTGTGTTTCAAGTATTTGTACGTTATGCCGAGAACTTATCAATCACTTCTCGTATCATGTTGTCTTCTGGCTGCACTGTATCATGTTGTCTTCTGGGTGCACTGTACCATGCTGTCTTCTGGCTGCACTGTATCATGCTGTCTTCTGGCTGCACTATATCATGCTGTCTTCTGGCTGCACTGTATCATGCTGTCTTCTGGCTGCACTGTATCATGCTGTCTTCTGGCTGCACTGTATCATGTTGTCTTCTGGCAGCACTGTATCATGCTGTCTTCTGTGTGCACTGTATCATGCTGTCTTCTGGCTGCACTGTATCATGCTGTCTTCTGGCTGCACTGTATCATGCTGTCTTCTGGCTGCACTGTATCATGTACATAGTTGAAGCCTGTAACTGTAATTTTACAGTTAATTTTATTCAGGCACATCACTAATATAGGCACCTGATCAGTGCAGGTGTAAGAGCACGTCTTGTAAAAGTCCATGATCTGAATCCGGTTGGAGGTGTCCCAGTCACCTATATGTAGAAATGGGAACCTGGCTCCATCATGAGCTGGGGAAGAAAAGACGGCTGGGCATGATGCTGACCACATCACCCTCTAGCATGCCAGCATATCAAAGAAAATATAGGAAGTAACACCACACATATCCTCCAGGTGCTTCTGTGACATAACAGGGTTACTGTTACCTTTCTATATCACTGGTATCTTTAATGTTTTTTTTTTGTTTAAAGGTGTTGATAAAAGTTTTTAAGAAGGTCCATCATCTATACCCTATGGATGTATGCAAAGGTGGTGCTCCAGTCTCTTCATTATCTCCCACAGGGTTATAGATTATACTCGTTATGTGTTAGTTGACATCTACAGATCTTGTTAATTGTTAATCTTTTTTGCCTAGAGATTGAGAACAGATGCAATAAAGCAAACCAGGTCATTGGACAAATGATTCCTTTACTGAAAAACAAATGCATCAAAATGAAACAAAAGGAAAACTGTACAACACAATTTTCCTATCAACTCTCTGTGCTATCAATGTCAAACATGGACACTAACAGCAAGGAACAAAAGAAAAATCATCACGACAGAAATGAGATGTTTAAGGAGAATACTAAATGTGACAAGAAGAGACCAAATAAGAAATGGCACCGTCAGGACAAAGGTTGGAGTAACACCAGCATTATACTCTATATAGAAACAGCAAGTCAAAGGGTTTGGCCATGTTACACGGTTACCACCAGATGGTATATCACAGACAACATTCACACTAAGATTTGTAGGTAACAGAGGAAGAGGCCGCCCACGCAGGAGATGGAGAGAGAAGAAATTACAGAAGCATTAGTTATCGCATTATATGTAGCAAATCGTTGAGCCCTATCAAGATGTCTATTTGTCCCCTCAACACTGAAAGGTATATGAGGAAGGAGACAAGACAAGACAAAACAAAACAGAAACAAAACAAAAGCCCTACTTGTAATACTCTTATCTTTTGCTCAGAGTTGTCTCTCATCTGTTGTCCTTGCTCACAATAAGTACAAACTCTTCAGTTTACTCTTCGGATGGTGGTGGTGAGGGTAATCTTCACTTCCTCATGTATTTCTTTTGTTGTTCTTTCTTCATTTTCCTCCATTACTCTGCAGCATTCTCTGTCCTTTCCAACACATCTTATGTATTTATTTATCTATAATCTTCTTTGCTATTCTTTCTCCCTTTTATTCTCTAGGGTATCGTCAGTTATTCAGTTTTGCTTTGTCTTGCATTCTTTCTTTGACAAGTTTTTATTTCTTATCAAATTTTCTTCTCTGATTTTATTTCCTCTCACTTATTTTTATTTCTTCACTTGTGTTGCTTTGTACTTTCTTCCAGATAGCTTTCGTATTCGTCAACTCCTGCAAGATATTTCTGATAAAGGTCTTTCATATTCATCAACTCCTACAAGATATTTCTGATAAAGGTCTTTCATATTCGTCAGCTCCTACAATATATTTCTTATAAAGGTCGTTCATATTCGTCAGCTTCTACAAGATATTTCTGATAAAGGTCTTTCATATTCGTCAGCTTCTACAAGATATTTCTGATAAAGGTCGTTCATATTCGTCAGCTTCTACAAGATATTTCTGATAAAGGTCTTTCATATTTGTCAGCTTCTACAATATATTTCTGATAAAGGTCTTTCATATTTGTCAGCTTCTACAAGATATTTCTGATAAAGGTCTTTCATATTCGTCAGCTTCTACAAGATATTTCTGATAAAGGTCTTTCATATTTGTCAGCTTCTACAATATATTTCTGATAAAGGTCTTTCATATTCGTCAGCTTCTACAAGATATTTCTGATAAAGGTCTTTCATATTTGTCAGCTTCTACAAGATATTTCTGATAAAGGTCTTTCATATTCGTCAGCTTCTACAAGATATTTCTGATAAAGGTCTATGAATGCCATGGGAGTAAAGTCATAGTCTATATGTATAAGAAATACTTAATCGACCACACCCAAAAGAACTGATAAACCTTGAAACCGACTTACCAACTCTGCAACTAAATGTCAACCTAGATGAAATTACATTGCATGAAACTGAATCAGCAGCGAATTTAATAACTAACAACAAAGCTGCAGGTGAAGATGAAATAACACCCGAAATGTTAAAAGCTATCAATAACGACAACATGAGAGAACTACAGACAATGTTTAATAAGATTTGGAAAGAAGAAAAGGTCCCTTCTAAATGGAAAAAGGAATCATTGTTAAAATACCAAAAAAGGCAACCCTAGTGACTATAACAATTGGAGAGGAGTAACCTTAATATCAATTGTGTCAAAAGTATTTTGCAAGATCATTTTGCAGACCTAAAGATATAGTGAGATATGATTGTCAATGAGAGAAGAACAAGCAGGATTTCGAAAAGGGAGAAGCTGTCTCGACCAGATCTTTACTCTAAGAATAATACTTGAAGAACATATTGAAAAGCAGAAACCATTAATCCTGAACTTCATAGACTTTAAAAAGGTATTTGATAACATATACAGAGATTCATTGTGGAGAATTTTAAGTCCATATGGAATACTATCTAAAATTACCAACATCGATATGTTTGTGCAGTCAAAACAGAAGAAAGGATGAGTGAATGGTTCCAGATTGAAACAGGTGTGAAACAAGGATGTATACTATCTCCTTTGCTTTTTTGGAATTGCAATAGATTTCATAATGAAAAAATCATGCACAGGTAACACAGGTATTGATTGTGTAAATGGGACCCAGCTAGAAGATCTTGGTTTTGCTGATGACATAACTCTTATCAGTGAAAACGTGAATTCCATTTAAGAAAAAACAGATACCCTGCCTTCACTGGCTAGCAAAACAGGACTTGAAATTAACAAGGACAAAACAAAAATAATGAAACTTCCCATTAATCAAAATGGAAAAATACACGTAGAAGGGACAGCTGTTGAAGAAGTCAAGCAATGTGCATATCTTGGCAGCTACATAAACAAGGATGGCGACACCAGAAAGGAAGTTTGAATTAGAATCGCAAAAGCAGTATCGATCTTCAAGAATCTTGAGAACATATGGCATTCAAAAGTTATAAGAACAAAAACCAAGTTAAGACTATTCAATTCAAATGTAATATCCACCCTCATTTACGCATCTGAAAGCTGGACAACAACTAAAGAAATAGACAAGAAATTATACTCTTTTGAAAACAAATGCCTAAAGGAAAATACTCGGCATCAAGTGGAACGAATTCAAGAACAATGCAGAGATAAGACAGATGAGCGAACAACAACCAGTCTCATGGGTGATCAGGAAAACGAGATGGACATATGTTGGTCACGTGATGAGAAGAAACGATAAAAGAATCCCTCGAACAAGCTATCAAGTGGAACACAACAGGCCGAAGAAAAAGAGGCAGACCACGTGAAACTTAAAAGAGGACATTGTTAAGAGAGGCCAAATTAATAGGCATAAAATCCCTTGATGAGATTGAAAAGTTCGCCGAAAACAGGAAAAATTGCCGAACCTTGCCAGCCCTATGTGACGTTTAACGGTACGGGACGGATATAAGATATGTATGTATACATTTATGGACATATACTCGCCGTCATTAAAAACGCACTGCCATATCCAACTGTTACGAAGAGAGTAATGTTTATGTTCATGAATGATTTTCAAGCTCCGAATGCAAGTCTGGCAGTCAGTGTAATGACATTACCCCAGCGATGTAATCTTTACTTGAAATTTGTCACGCAGCACGTGCAAATAAACTTTTCCAAAATTTATGACCTTATGAAAAATAACATGACTCTGAAATTTAGCACACACATTAGTCAGGTTTAAGCAAGTAAAAGGCCATCATCTGTTTCCACCGAAAGGAAATCTGTTAATGTTTTTGCCATGCCCATATTGTCACAAGGGCGATGGCAAGCTGTTGTTATGCTTACCAGTGGAATGACGACCAGAGAGATGTTGCCAAACATTTTCATTGTGACCATTCGACTATAGCGAGGCAGAACCAGCGATTTCAGGCAACAGGTGCCACGAATGACCGACCCAGGCTTGGTCAACATCGTGTAGCAACACCAGCTCAAAGATCACCAGATGTTACCGATGCATGAGCGCAGCCGTTTCCAGACTCCAACTCAGACAGCAGTAAAGCAGGATTCTCTGTGCGATTCCATCTTCTATTTGTAGAATGTAAACTTGTTGCTCATCTCTGTGTAAATTTCCACTGTTATCCATTGGAATAATGTTCTTTCTGTTTACAACGACAAATGTTGACTTTATCCATTACTGTTAATATTTTATCTCATTTAATTCTACGACTATTCTACGTTGTTTTGCGTCTGTTTTGTTACTCACTTCACAGACTTACTTGCTCCCAGGTTCATTCTCTCTCAGTGAAAATAGTAGCACAGAAGCAGCAACTTTACAGTTGAAATGACTTTAATGATGCACGAGGTGACGATGAGTCGATGAGCGATATGACGAGAACGACAAAAGCATCAACAAAATCCTATAGACTGGACATCTTCACGATGGAGACTACTGTCGCCATCAGAACAACCTAATACACTCTATTCTACATCCATTTCACTGAACAACAACATTTCTAACAGACTAATCTACGTCTGTCTCAGACGATACACAAAACACAACTGTCCCCCAGTCATATGATTTCTCTCTCACCTGACCTTTTTCCTGTCATACCTTAACCGTGACCCTCGTGCAACCCGAGATAAGGCAGATGGACTCTACTCACAAACAGCTGTTACTTTAGAAGATAACTCATTTTATACAAATGTTCCAATTCTCAGATGAGTTATCTATCTTACATCCTAACATTCAATATATTGCTATAGCAGCACATACACCTGCCCCTCTTTGACAGCATGAGATGGTGATGCCAGGCCTGCATTGACATCTCATGGGGTGACACACAGTATTAATGATGGCAGCGACTTTACGGCACTGAGTGTGAATTTGTTTTTATACATAGGCTGCTTATGAGTCACTTCTGAATTGTCATGTTTAAGACTACTGCACGTTTATCTCAGTAAATGGACGTGAAATGTGAAATCAGCGTTTTTATGCATTTAATCTAGTACAACGATTTATGGTTCCAAAAATAAATAAATAAAGCAGAGCGTTTTTATGGCGGATAGTATTTTTTGTTGGAGGTGAGAGATAGCGCAGTTCGTTAGTATGCTGTTCTCTCGCGGCTAGACGGCTGCGCGTCCTACCGGAGTTCGTGATTCGAATCCCAGGTACTTCCCTTGTGATGTTTCTTTCTCTCACGTCTCACTAAAGTGCTTTGTCTACGATTTTTTCGAGGTATAATCCTACAAAACTATGTTCTCTTACTTTAGCGTACGAAAGCCTCGTTGTTTCCTTTTTGTTAAAAAAAGATTTTTCCCCTGTGTTCTTTGATATTATGTTCTGTGTCATTGCCACGGAGTTGGTGTATATAAATGGGTATATTTTAGCTTTCTTAATATTAATCCTCAACATGTCTCTAATCATTATGAAATAATTTGATTTCTTCTTATAATTCTGAAACTCTTTCTCTGTGCAGAGCTTCTTTTTCTCCAGTCGATAAAACATGTTATAAATGATAAAAGGATTTTCCTCACACACACAAAATTGCATCAGATTGTCTCCACATTCGATTCTTTGCCATTAATCATTTTTAACACATGCCCCCATTTCTGTTCTCTCTAGAGTGCCAAGTAATTTTAACATGCTCAAAGATGAAGCCAGGGACTACCGGTTACAAGATGGCGGAAGGGCGAATGTGACCGTTGATGACTGCGTCTTTGTTTGCCTTTCCTACGCTTTCTCTACGCCAGTTTGTGTTATGGGTTGGGAGTCCGGTTTGGCGCCCTAGCTACTGAGTTTAAGTGCTCGGGGCGTCACTGTGAGCTGTGGCTTCCAGTGGCGCATGGATTTCCCCGCCCGTGATCGGTCATTGATAAAACATGGTGGATGCATTCCGCTGCGTTCTTTGGAAGGCTGGCACCTTACAGATGCTTAGAGCTGGCTGTGAGTGCCTCCGTACTGAGGACATTTGCGGAGATGTATGCATTCATCGTGCACGGATCGCTTTTCATCATTGTGGGACAGTTCCTACGCATTCCAGGAGATGTCAGTGGCACAGGCGCCGGAGAAATTATGGGATATTCTCGTTTGTTGTGATGCCGAAACTGTATTGAACTTGATCTGTTATCAGTTTTTTTTAATGTACATTCTAATTGCAAATATACCACCAGATAATAACCAGTTTCATTTATATGTAAAATCATTCTTATTAAAACTACAATAAACAAAGGTGAAAGCAAAATCCTCATTTACGTGGTATTAAGGCGTGTTAAGGATACGGTAAATCCAAGACCTTCGGCACGTGAAAGTCTGATGTGCTCAGTATCACACCTGGCCGCATTTACCTTCTCAGATTTCTCTGGTACCCATTTTTAGAGGCTGGATGGAGCACGGTGGGGTGGTACCAGAAAGGATCACCCACTGTTGGAACTTGAACCCGGTACCACCTGATCAGTAAACAGAGCGCTTAACCACTCAGCCATCTAAGCAAACAAGCAGTCGTCAAATACAAAAACAAAACAAAAAAAACCACTTTGGACAAGTTATAAGACATTAGAGAACCTGACGATCACTGAAAAACTCAAGAAGAAAAATAGAAAAAGAGGGAAAACAGTTTTAAACTGCTCTACACACACAAAAAAAGTTTTAGATACTCCGTGCACAACAAACTTTGTCACTCTGGTTCAAATGTTTCTTACTTTGTTGTGCTTCATTACATACCAAGATTTTTTTAAAATAAGTGATTAAATAAAACTTGGTCAAAAGATTTCAGTCTAACAAGAAACTGCGATACAGACTATGAATCATCATCATCATCATCAGGCGCCGTGCCGACTGACGTTGACTGTTATGTCTCTTCATAGTACCCGATCATTCATGTAGGCCATAAGTTTAGCTGGTTATCTCCTCTCACACCATCCCGTCACAATATCCAGTATCATTTCCCTCGGCCTTATCCTGGCTCTTCTTTTCTCTATTTTTTTCCTGTTGTTGCAATATTTTCAGTGCCCTTTCTTCTCATTGCATGTCATATGAAAGTACATTGTCTCTCACTCGTATATATATATATATATATATATATATATATATATATATAATAAGATTTTTTGGGTCTCTCCAGCTCATAAAAATGCGTTGGATAATATATTTTTAATTCTCTGAAATGGAGTCTTTGCTTGGTCTATTCTGTTCTTATGTTCCGCACTTCCCATTCGAAGTTGTTACTGCTCTAAAGTATTTGAATTTCTGCACTTGATTTAGAATTGTTCCATATTATTTCACATCGCATTTTGGTGGATTCTGCATCTTAGATATAATCATAATCTCTGTCTTTTTTTTATGTTAAGAGTAAGCCCTTTTTTTTTTCTTTCTTTAGCAACTTTATCCAAGAGATTTTGCAGGTCTTGTTGGTCATCGATATCCGAACATATCATGAAAGGAGAAGGAAAATAGAAATAAGGGGGGAGGGGGGAGAGAGGGAGTACAAAGGGCGAAAGGGGGTGGGGGGAGTTGTAAAATTCTAATCAGGAAAACTAACTTCTGACCAAGGAATGTTGCGATGTGGTAGAATTACAACTTTTACAAATAGGAAACAACGCGATTTTCGCACAGTGAAGTATTACATCTAAAGAAAAACCAGTCATTAGCAAAACTGGAACCCTATTAAGATCAAATAAAGACCAAAAGCAAAGATGGGCTGAACACTTCCAAGAAATACTTAATCGACCACACCCAACAGAATTGTTAAACCTTGAAACTGACTTACCAGCCCCACAACTAAATATCAACCTAGATGAAATTAAATTGCATGAAATAAAAACAGCAGTGAATTTAATGGCTAACAACAAAGCTGCAGGTGAAATAACAGCAGAAATGCTAAAAGCTATCAATAGCGACAACATGAGACAACTACAGAGAATGTTTAACAAGAGTTGGAAAGAAGAAAAGGTCCCTTCTAATTGGAAGAAAGGAATCATTGTTAAAAAAAGGCAACCTTAGTGACTGTAACAATGGGAGAGGAGGAACCCTAATATCAGTTGTGTCAAAAGTATTTTGCAAGGTCATTTTGAATAGACTTAAAGCTATTGTGCATACTGCAATGACAGAAGAACAAGCAGGATTTCGAAAAGCGAGAAGCTGTCTCGACCAGATTTTTACTCTAAGAATAATACTTGAAGAACATATTGAAAAGCAGAAACCATTAATACTGAACTTAATAGATTTTAAAAAGGCATATGATAGCATACACAGAGATTCATTATGGAGAATTTTATGTCTATATGGAACACCATCTAAAATTATCAACATCATTAAGGACTTATACAATGGATATGTTTGTGCAGTCAAGACAGAATAAGGGATGAGTGAATGGTTCCAGATTGAAACAGACGTGAAACAAGGATGTATACTCTCTCCTTTACTTTCTGGGATTACAATAGACTTCATAATGAAAAAATGCTGCACAGGTAACACAAGTATTGACTGGGTACATGGGACCCAACTAGAAGACCTTGATTTTGCTGATGACATAACTCTTATCAGTAATAATGTGAATTCCATGCAAGATAAAAACAGATAGCCTGTCTTCACTGGCTAGCAAAATAGGAGTTGAAATTAACAAGGACAAAACAAAAATAATGAAAATTCCTCTCAATCAAAATGGAAAAATACACATAGAAGGGACAGATATTGAAGAATTCAATCAATTTGCATACCTTGGCAGCTACATAGACCAGGATGGTGACACTAGAAAGGAAGTTAGGATCAGAATTGCAAAAGCAGCATCAATCTTCAAGAATCTTGAGAATATATGGAATTCAAAAGTTATAAGGACAAAAACCAAGTTAAGACTATTCAATTCAAATGTAATATCCACCCTCATTTGTGCATGCGAAAATTAAAAACACAACTAAAGAAATAGAAAAGAAATTAGACTCTTTTGAAAACAAATGCCTAAGGAAATACTTGGCATCAAGTGGAACGAATTCAAGAACAATGCAGAGATAAGACAGATGACTGAACAACAACCAGTCTCATGGGTGATCAGGAAAAGGAGATGGACATATGTTGGTCACTTGATGAGAAGAAATGATCAGAGAATCCCAAAACAAGCTATCAAGTGGAACACAACAGGCCGAAGAAAAAGGGGCAGACCGCGTGAAACTCTGAAGAGGACATTATTAAGAAAGGCCAAATTGGCAGGCATAAAATCCCTTAGTGAGGTTGAAAGACTCGCCGAATACAGGAAAAATTGGCGAACTACTTTGCGAGCCCTATGTGACGTTTAAAGGCAAATATATGGTAATACATCGAAAATAAAATCATAGATAAAGCACTTTTAGACGTGAGAGAGAAAAAAAAACTGGCAAGAGAATTACCTGGAACTTGAACCACGGACTCTGGTAGGACGAGCAACCGCCTAGTCCACCATGTCATCCCCAGGAAGAAGATAGTTGATTAAGCCGCCTCGGCGTGGCTAGTGGCACCCGTACAACTGCGCATGTCTTCTACGCATGAGCACTGACCACTGTTATTTTGAGCACTTTTTTTTGTTTTTGGACCAGTAGACCACCATCTTGGAACGCATTAAAATGAATCCTGCAAGTAAATTCTCAGAAAGCTGAAATTTTCATCAGTTTTGATGAAATGGGAGTATACCAGAATGTGGGAGTAGCGGTCATCGAAGGGTTAAGCGAGGGTCTGCGGAATTAGTCCTAGCTTGCATATAATACCAGAAACGTGTGAAGATTTTTAATTAACACAAAGTAGCAGAGAAGGGGAAAATTAAGGGGTCCGTGCCCTGAGAAAGCTCGAGAACCGTTGACACATATTGTTTGTTGTGAGTGAGTGAGTGAGTGAGTGAGTGAGTGAGTGAGTGAGTGACAGATGGGCAATACGGAAATAACTTGACGGAAGTAAATCATTGTAAACTGTGCATTCATTCATTATAAACCACTTCCAGAAGGCATCACGGCTTTGACGAAGTTTTACGGTTCCTATATACATATATAATGTGTCAAAACCACAGCTTTATATTCATCTCATGTTTCCCTGCATTTCCCCACACCAACCAGCCCCCCCCCCACACACACACACTGTTAAAGTAAGCTTCCTGTTCGTCCTCTTCTTTTTTAACCCTAGCTGTCAGCGCGACACGCTTGGCTGGTAAACAGTGAAGCAGGACTTGTGTATAAAAATATAACTGCTATTTGCTTGGCGACATATCTTCGGCCATGACCGAAGACTCGCGCCGGAAGAAGTGGGGGCGAAACTGAAACTAGTCAGCAAGAGATAAGGCGTAGAGTGACTGTAGGACTAAGAGTTTTAATATTTGTACGTGTTATTTTTTCCAGAAGTTTATTGAGTTATGTGCTGCTTCTAGTTAACATCATCATCTTGTGCTGTACTGGAGGGCATGAGCATCATGTTTACACACTTGTACAGTTATTCTTGTCTGTCATCCAGCGTTTGTTTTGTTTTTTTTCCCCTCCTTTATTTTAACAAGTCATTGGTTTTCAAGGACAAAACAAAAATAATGAAAATTCCCATCAATCAAAATGGAAAAATACACATAGAAGGGACAGATATTGAAGAAGTCAATCAATTTGCATACCTTGGCAGCTACATAGACCAGGATGGTGACACTAGAAAGGAAGTTAGGATCAGAATTGCAAAAGCAGCATCAATCTTCAAGAATCTTGAGAACATATGGAATTCAAAAGTTATAAGGACAAAAACCAAGTTAAGACTATTCAATTCAAATGTAATATCCACCCTCATTTATGCATGCGAAAGCTGGAAAACAACTAAAGAAATAGACAAGAAATTAGACTCTTTTGAAAACAAATGCCTAAGGAAAATACTCGGCATCAAGTGGAATGAATTCAAGAACAATGTAGAGATAAGACAGATGACTGAACAACAACCAGTCTCATGGGTGATCAGGAAAAGGAGATGGACATATGTTGGTCACTTGATGAGAAGAAATGATCAGAGAATCCCAAAACAAGCTATCAAGTGGAACACAACAGGCCGAAGAAAAAGGGGCAGACCGCGTGAAACTCTGAAGAGGACATTATTAAGAGAGGCCAAGTTAACAGGCATAAAATCCTTTGATGAGGTTGAAAGACTCGCCGAAGACAGGAAAAATTGGCGAACTACTTTGCGAGCCCTATGTGACGTTTAACGGCACGGGAAGGATATAAGATATAAGATATAAGATAAGATTGGTTTTCTGTGTGTATGTGTGTGTGTTTTTTTTTAGTTAATTTCTCCAGGTTTCTTTCTTTTAGAGTTCTACAAATATCATGGACACAAAAAATAACAAATATATCCATTCTACAAGAACTTAATATTGAAGAAAGTTGGCTAGAAACGAGTATTAACAGAGAAAACTTAAATATTTTGGACATATTAAATGCCATGAGAAGTTAGAGAAGACCGTCTTGGAAGGATACATATTGGGAAAAAAAGAAAGAGAGGAAGACCAAGGCGAAGATGGCTGCAAGACATCGTTGATGATTTGCATATAGAGACATCACATCAGCAGCAGGGCATCTTGCTCACAACCGAGAGGCCTACATGAGAGCTGTTAGGGAGGCAAAGTTCCGCAAGTGACATGCAAATTACTGACTGACTGGCTTCTTTCTGCCTTTGGCATGATTTTCTATTAACTGTTTTGTTTTATAAGTTCTGTGCATATTCTTATTTGGCATCATCATCAGGTGCCGTATCAGTACCCGTTTGGCAGTCATACTTCTCCATAGATCCCGGTCTTTGATATTTTCCATCAGCTCAGATGGTGACCTCATATTATATGTCTTAGCGTTAGACTGCCAACGACATTTTTTCTCGTGGCCTTCCCTGCCTCTGTTTCCATTTATCTTCCCTGTTGTTATGATGTTTTCAATCCCTTCTCTTCTCATTATATGTCCAAGGAGTGATGTCAGCCGTTTTCTTATGGATTTAGGTTCATTTCTATACTTGCTTTTGTCAGACATTCCTAGCTGTCCGTGGTTTTTAAAACTTTTTTTCCCCCTAATCAACCACATCTTTGTTGCCTCTAGTGATCTTTGTATCGATCTGTCCATGATTCACTTCCAATGAGAGGGATAGGCTCAATTATAGCATTTCAGAACTCACCTTCTGATGTTCAGTGGCAAAGAAGCATTGCACAAGATGTTTCTCATTGTTTGAGAGCTGCTTTTACTCTGCATATTCTTTTTTTTTTAGTTTCAGAGATGCATTTCCCATCTGATGTTACTCGATGATGAAAGTTTATAATTTACATGTGTTGTGAATTATATCTTCCTCGTAGTAAGAGGAGAAATTCTGTCAGATGCTTGTTTATCACCACAAGCTGCATGGTCGCATATCTCGTTCCATCAAGGCCTTCATTCGCATGGCTGGTAGATATTTATGTGTTGAGATGGTGTTCTGGAATTTCGTAACCTGGCCGCAGCAGTTGCACTCAGTGAGGCGATCGACACAAGGAATTGTGGAATTGGGGAGAATGATTGATTTTATTTCAGTGCATTAGCACACCTGAATTGTGTAATATTATTTCAGTGCATTAGCACACCTAAATTGTGTGATATTATTTCAGTGCATTAGCACACCTGAATTGTGTGATATTATTTCAGTGCAAGGTAGCATATGATGGTGATGGGGCGTGTGTTTATAAGGGGTGGATTTCGTAGCAGCAGTGGTTGCATCTGTTAATGAATGCACAGGCCCATATATTTGTTTTATGAGAGTGTAGGCGCAGCTTATGAGGGCCAGGAGATCCCAGCCCAGCATCAGGCACATTTGTATATACTTGTTATGCTTAGAAGGGTTCTATGACATTGATGATACACGTCATTCTTGAATGTGACCCTGATTGATGCATGTCATTCTCAATACGTGTTACGTGATGATTACCTTATATTTATGTCATGTTTGTTACCATGGTGATACGTGCGGATGTCTGTGTATGTTATGTTATGTGTGACGTCACGTGATATATGTACAGAGCTTTAATAAATGGTTGTAACTTGATTTAATGACTTGGATTTTATGTATTACATGTTTATTGTAAGTGTGGATGAAAATGATCTGATGCATGACTGGCATAAAGTATCCTAGGAAGGAAAATCCTGGGTTGTAGCGCTAGTTTTGGAATGGCCACCCCATTACGGCAGTACATAGGCCTTGGGTTTTGGGTTGTAGGCCATGGGTCTTGTTCCTGTCCCTCCCCCTTATTGTACCCAGTTTGAATTTAGCAACCCACTAAGTTTACACGCGTCTGATATTCTGTCCTTCACACACACACACACACATTCGTATTAGTAGATGAATACAAATTACATTAAAAAAACAAACCTAAGAGTGTAAAACGATACCATCAAATTCATGAATAATTGGCTGCATGGGAGGTAACTAAAATAACAATCAAACACATGCTGATGTAGTTCTCGTCCCATGGCATTCTTCCACCGCTGTTAAGATCATTTCTAAACAAATTACCACCTCTTGAATTAAGCTCTTCTTGAACACAACTTGGCGGCTGGCTAGTCATCGGTAAGACAGGTAGACAGACAGACAGACAGACAGATCTGTTTTTACCTCCCGGAGGTTTCCAGGGCCACCCTTAAAACAGGGAAAACTCTCCGGACCCGAGAGCGATGCCTTGAGTGGACCCTCATCTCATTTACTGGAGGGAGGGAGGGGGGAGGGAGGGAGGGAGGCGAAGGCGCTGTCCGTTTTGTTACTCAGCGACTTATAGCTGACATGCTAATGTCAGGGTTTACAATAGTTGACATATCAGAGTTTACAATAGTTGACATATCAGGGTTTACAATAGTTGACATATCAGGGTTTACAATAGTTGATATGCTAGAGTCATGGTTTACAATAGCTGACATGCTAGTGTCAGGGTTTACAATAGTTGACGTGCTAGTGTCAGGGTTGGTGAACCGTAGCTGATAAGCTAGTGTCAAGGTTTACACTAGTTGCCATGCTAGTGTCAGGGTTGGTGAACCATATTTGACATGCTGGTGTCAGGATTTACAATAATTCACATGCTAGTATCAGGATTTACAGTAGCTGACATGCTGGTGTCAAGGTTTACAATAGTAGACATGCTAGTGCCAGGATTGGTGAACCACAGCTGAAGAAGAATTGCGGAAAAAAAACCCTGATTAGACGCATAAAGCACACTACGAATTGGAAAAACGTGCCCGTCTGTGACCATCGGCAAGGCACCTGATAATGATGATGAAGAAGATGGAGACGATAGCTCTTCTTATTCTTCTTGGAACTGCCATTTTAATGTTCTTTGCAGCCGAAGCCGTAAAGATGTTGAGGCGCGGCATCGCGGTGGATTGAGAAGCGGTTATAGCGACTTTTTTTTTTTTTTTCATTTCCTGGGTGGGACCAAAAAAAAAATAGAAAAAGGAGTTATGCAATACTTCTTTAGTAGACTCACCGCCATAGGGGACTACGGCGATCCCTGCCCTGTTAGTCTGGCTAATTCTGCTCCTAGAGGGGTACCAGAGGAGAGATGGGGACAGGGTCTTGGTCGGTTATGGTTCCTGGTGGTAGCATGCCAGCTTACGGACTGCTGACTTACCAGTTAGGACATCGTCGTCGTTCCCTCTTATTACCGACAAAACTGGGACGCTGTGTTTGTCTAAGGGGTTGCAAAGGACTAATTATGCTACCAGAAACTGTGTTACTTTCGATTGCAGGATTATATAAATGAAGCAACAGCTGGATGAGTAGATTCAGCGTTGGTGACAGAGCTTTCTTCGTAAGATGTAGGACCTTCCCTGTTATCTCCCCCCGACCTCCCTTTTGAAGCCCCACCAAAATAAAGTGGTTCTACTTGAGAATGAAATGTTCTTTAGTTGCTATATTTAAACTGTGCAGTTCTTCACTTGCCAGATGGAAAAAAAAGCAGAAGCGTGACGCAGGTTTTAACTTCTCGACCGCGTGAATACCTGGCCTACACACCGCCACCGCTTGTTTCACTTCTGGATTGACATGCGGGACCGTGTCTAGTCAACGACGTACATTGACAGACTGGTCTGTTAGACACAAATTGAAGGATGTCACTTAGTTGTTGTTGAATCATTCATCTGGGAGATTATATTTTGGATCTATATACGTTTTTTGTGGCAAGTATTTGATTAAACTTTTGAGATGCTTATCTGTTGGATTATTTAAAAATTTGTACCAGGCAAAAAAAAGCCCTGAAAATAATTGAACAAATATTATCCTACTTTTTTTCTGGACAAAAAACATCTGTGAACCGATTTGATTAGAAAATATTAATTTACATATGTTACGAAGTCAGCTTTATACTTTTTGCCAAATTTGGTGCGATATGTTTCAACTCATAATGCTGATAACAAAACAGATACATCTATGTTTACCATATTTGATCGTATCAAAACTGCATGCATATATGTTCTATCTGTATATCAGTGTGCCTACCTGCGTTTGCCTGTGTGATCCATTTATTCATGTCACGCTATTTCGTCTTTTTTTTTCCCTGTCCAATTTTGAAATGATTATAGACAAACTAGTTTCAGCAGTTAAGTTCTGGGCCGGATTGGTTGATTTCAGAATCACATTTTTTTTTACTAATTATATATATACAAAAAGTTGTCTGTTTATGTTCGTTATCAGGACTATCAGCTTCTAATGTCACATAGCAAAGCTACTTCTAATGATTATTATGAGAAGAACAAGGAAAAGATAAAAATGAAAATAGCAGATGAACAGTTCGGATTTATTGAAGGAAAGGGAACACACAATGCCATTTATGCTTTACGAACACTAACAGAAAGAGCTTTAGAAGTACAGAGAGATCTCTACTTATGCTTCATTGATTACACCAAGGCATTCGACAAGGTAAAACATGATGAGATTATTAAAATGTTTGAAGACATAAACATGACAGCAAAGACCTGAGGATTGTAAAACATCTATATTGGCAGCAAGAAGCAGCAATTCAAGTTGAAAATAAAACTGGACAATATCAACCAATAAAACAAGGGGTGCGACAAGGATGTGTACTATCTCCAGACCTTTTTTCTCTGTACAGCGAGAATATTCTAAGAACGATCATCACAGAACCAGGCATAAAAATTGGAGGATACAATATTAACCCTTCCCGTGCGGCAGGTCGAATTTTCGACATTTCCGGTGGTCCTGTGCGTGCGTATGGTCGAAAATTCGACATTGTTTGTTCCATTAAAACAGGCGGTGTAACATTTAGATTGTACATATTTCGTCCGCGAATCCGGCGACACTTTCAAAATGGAGAATGCGTGCCTAGTTACGAGCGATGCCGAGCGAGAACAAGGACGCGAAGCATGGAAATTTTTCAATTTTTGACGATGTAGATAGGGGTATGGACATAGCCTATGGCCACCCCGGTGCTATTGAATGTCTTCTAAGTAGATTTAGACATATTTAGACGACTGGAGAAGTAGTTAGGAGGTTATTTCAGACATTCATTCAGCGAAAATGCCATACGGAGTCACAATACGAGATCGACAAGTAGATCTACACATCTCAGATGGTAAGTAGTGGTAAGTAGCGTGGATCTAGACCTAGCCGATGGTGAGCTGGCCACAATCAGTGTCTAAAAACATCACATTACTTTTTTTTCTCCTAAACAACTATGCATTTATGAAATTTTCATTCATTTAGCTACACTTTGACACATATTACGTATACGGAAGTACATGGAAATACTGTTTTCCATTCCATTTGACAACTATACCCCCTTACTGACAAAGACCCACGTTTTACTCCCGCACGCCATGACACGTCCGTGTTTCTTCCGCCGCAAGCAACCTTCGGTATGCTGACGACACAGTACTGATAGCTGAGAACCAACAAGACCTGCAAAATCTCTTGGATGAAGTCGCCAAAGAAAGTGAACAGAAAGGCCTTACTTTGAGCATTAAAAAAAAGACAGGGACCACGGTTATATCTAAGAAACAGAATCCACCAGCATGCAGTATTAAATTAAATGAAACTATTCTAAAGCAGGTGCAAAAATTCAAATACCTTGGAGCAGTAATAACTTCAGATAGGAAATTCAAAACAGACATTAGGAACAGAATAGGCCAAGCAAAGACTACATTTCAGAGAATGAGAAACATATTATGCAACACATTATTATCAATAAATTACTAAAATGCTATATTGAACTTATCTTGTTATATGGAACTGAATCATTGACAAAAGTCATTGGAAGCAGCAGAAATGTGGTTTATTAGAAGAATGTTGCGAATTCCCTGGACAGCAAAAATAACTAATGGAGAATGTTTGAGAAGAGTCTGAGATAGAAAAAAAACCTTGTCAAAAAAAAAAAGGAGAGAGACAATGTACTTTCATAGGACATGCAATGAGAAGAGGGGGGATTGAAAATGTTATAACACCAGAGAAAATAGAGGAAAGAAGAGCCAGGGGAAGGCCAAGAGAAATGATACTGGACAGTCTGATGGGATGGTGTGAGAGGAGATCACCAACTGAACTGATGGCCTGCATGAAGGATCGGGTACTCTGGAGAAGCATAATAGCCAACGCCAGTCGGCACGGCACATGATGATGATGATGATTCCTTTACAGCAGGGATATTCAGTCCTTGTGGCCAGCGGGCCCTTACTTGTTGCCCGCGAACGTGAAGCTTATCTTAAATATTACGACTATTTTAATGCCGCAACATTTTTTAATGGTCAAGGTAACCCTTGTTATGTCATGGAGTAGCTAGCGTATATAGTGTTCCTGTCCTTGTTTTCCTTGGTCTGTCGGCTCAGTAGAGAGTGATGTTGTCAGAATCGCACCTGGGCACCTTTCCTTCCCCGGCGCTGTACAAGAAGCCAGGTATCTGTTTCTATAACTAGGTGACTCGGACGCGTCTACGGTCAGATTTGGAAACATCGACTTTCTCCATGGGAGAATAGTGCGCTACCCACTACTCTGCTACAACACCCGCAGCTTCTGCGCCGCCTATTGGTTGAGCAAGAAAGCTCAGCTCCTTAACGAAAGTCGCAGGCAGTGCTGCTTCGTTTTAGTGTAATTTTTAGTTTTCCAGAAACACTGTTTTTCTATCTCCGGTCTTTTCTAGAAACTATCAAAGAATATACATCTCTCTCTCTCTCTCTCTCTCTCTCTCTCTCTCTCTCTCTCTGAACCTTAAGTGCCCACGGCATATATGGTTTCCGCAAGGGTTTTCAACAGACTCCTGTCCTTTGCTTTTTTTTTTTTTTTGCCTCTCTTGCCCAAGTGAGCCCCTCTATTGCTCAACATTCACTCTGTTGTTTTTCTCCATGTCTCATTTGGTCTACCCTTACTTTTCCCCTGTGGTCTCCATCTTAGTGCTATTTTTGGTAGTGAGTAGTCATATATATATATATACTTTTTCTTCAGCTTTCCCAGCCATTAAGTCTCATTGCTGCATATAAAGTTCGCCTCCATTCCTCTCTATTCATAATCTTCTCTCTCCAATTGGTGACACCAATTTCTTTTATATCCTCTTCTGAGTTGTCTTTTCATCTCTGTCTTGGTCTACCCCTTGGTCTTGTTTCCCTCATCTCTTGTGCATACACCATTTTCGTTTGTCTGTTCTCTTCCATTCTTTCTACATGGCTCACCAGCGTAGTCTGTTCAGTTTCAAGACATTTATAATTCGTTGGGATTTAAATAAGCTGTTCAGTTCAGTGTTCTTTCTAGCTCTCCATTCTCCACTGTTGGTATCCTTTATCGGCCCAAAGATTCTTCTTAGGATCTTGTTCTCAAAGATATGCAATTGTTGTTCATCTTTCTTTGTTGTAATCCATGTTTCTGATCCATGCTTGACGGCTGGTCTTATTATAGTTTTGTAGGCTGTTATTGTGGTATTTTGGGACAGGATTTTGGATTTTAGCAGGTGTTGCAAGGCAAAGTATATTTTATTCCCTATCTGTACTCTGCTTTTAATTTCCTCGCTTACTATGTTGCTTCTGTTGAAGGTTGTGGCTAGATATTTGTATGTTTCTGCTTTCCTAATAATCATATCTCCAACAGTTATATAATCTGGATCATTCTGCCTCTGGTCTTTTGATATCTTCATATACTCTGTCTTATCTTGGTTAATGGTCAAGCCCTCTTTTGGTGCTACATCTCTCAGGTATGTACAGGTACTGATGATTTCTTGCATAATTTCCCCCACTAGGTCGATGTTATCAGGGTATCCTAGTACTTTAGCTTGTTCTTCTGTACTGCTTTCTTCTTTGGCTTTTCTGATTACCTTATCTGGTACTAGGTTGAACAGTAATGGAAATAATGTATCACCTTGTTTTATACCAGTTCTTATATAGAAGGGTTCTGACTTTCTTCCTTCATATTACTAAACTTTGTGTATCCTCCGTACATATTCTGGCCAGATTGATTAATTTATTAGGTATCTCAGATTCTTTCATAATTTTCCATAAGCTGTTCCTATCTATGCTCTGTCATAGACTTTCTTGTGTGTGTGTATATATATATATATATATATATATATATGTGATAATTAATTATTAATATTAATAATTATTTTGTTTTTATTATTACGTAAATGCAGTCTCATTCTTTTAAAATTTCAGTCAAGTTCAGAAACAACTCTCAATGAAAATAAGTTCAAAAAATTTTAAAATAATGATATTATTTTAAAAAGTGCAATTTTAACATGCTTCTTACTCAACAAATTTTAACATGCTTCTTACTCAACAAATTTTAATGTGCTTCTTAATCAACAAATTTTAATATGCTTCTTACTCAACAAATTTTAATATGCTTCTTACTCAACAAATTTTAACATGCTTCTTATTCAACAAATGTTAATGTGCTTCTTACTCAACAAATTTTAATATGCTTCTTAATCAACAAATTTTAATATGCTTCTTACTCAACAAATTTTAACATGCTTCTTACTCAACAAATTTTAATATGCTTCTTAATCAACAAATTTGCTTCTTAGTCAACAAATTTGGTGTTTTGATTCTGAACTGAGCTTGGAGGCGGAGATGTTCTCCGTTTTGGCATTCAGTGACTCATGGTTGACATCCTGGCGTCAGGGTTGGAGAATCATAACTGACCAAGAACCTCCCCCACCTCGTCTTTGGTACACCGGGTAACATGGCTAGCTTTAACTAACGGGGCAATGATCGCCATATTCCTCATGGTGGTGGAGCCTGCTAAAGAAGTATTGCGCACCGTCTGCTTTTTTTTTAAGCTTCAGCCAGGAAATGAAAACAAAAATAGTCGCCATAGCCCCTTTTCAATCCGGACATGATGCTGTGTCTCAACATCTTCACCGCATCGGCTGTAAAGAGCACCGGTTCATAGTTCCGGGGAGACAGAAGACAAGACACGACTGAGCTGAGGTGCTACACAAAAACTTGCCTGTCGTATGGTCCGCAGCGAACACCAATTTTTTTTTTTCAAACCGGCCCCTCGATTTCCAAAAAGATTTGTGCACCCCTGTTTTAGAGGCACATATAACCGACGCAGTTCCGTTTGTAGATACTAGAACGTTTTAGCCCAGGCTTGCCAATAGTTTCATGTGGCGACACGCGACACACCAAAAATAAACACTAAAATAAAGTCACGCTGTTGCACACACCAACGCCAAAGCTCCCGGTACATAGCTCCAGCCTTCTGCCGATACCGGTGGAAGTCGCATTGTTTGTTCACCTTGGTATCCGGGAATTTTGACGCTGTCATTCGCGTACAGAAGCAGTAGAAGTACTTGTGGAGGAAGTTATAAACAAACAAACAAAAAATGTTTACTGACTTCGCTAGCAGGCAGTAAAGATTGCTAGTTCTCGTGCAGTTTTACAAAAGACATAAAAGATCGGATGAGAAAAGAAACGAAAGTAAAATACGATAAAAGGCAAGAAAAGAATCAAAATTGCATAGCAAACGGGGAAGATAAAACAATTTTAAAAAGACAGAAAAAAAGACAATAGTTTGGACATTTATTGGAATTCTTGTGGAGGCCGATAATGGTTTGACATATAAGTGTTTTGGACATAGGCTGTTTTAATATTACAGCTTTAATACATCTAATAGTCACCATCTGATTGTTGCTATCACTGATTGTCAGACGATAACACTTTCGATTGTCGATTATAACATTTCAGTCGTCTATGACTATGATTATTAACTTTCCGGTACGTTCATAGCACGACTCGTTGTTTTGATGGCAATCATCATAGTTCCAATACTTCATTCCCTTCTGTTTTGATGGTAATCATCATAGTTCGAAGACTTCGTTCCCTTCTATTTTGATGGCAATCATCATAGTTCCAATACTTCATTCCCTTCTGTTTTGATGGCAATCATCATAGTTCCAATACTTCATTCCCTTCTGTTTTGATGGCAATCATCATAGTTCCAATACTTTATTCCCTTCTGTTTTGATGGCAATCATCATAGTTTCAATACTTCATTCCCTTCTGTTTTGATGGTAATCATCATAGTTCGAAGACTTCGTTCCCTTCTGTTTTGATGGAAATCATCATAGTTCCAATACTTCATTCCCTTCTGTTTTGATGGTAATCATCATAGTTCGAAGACTTCATTCCCTTCTGTTTTGGTGGCAATCATCATAGTTCCAAGTCGTCATTCCCTTCTCCTATTTGTCATCTTCAACCTTTTCTTCGATTTGCCAAAGAATACTGTCACTATCACAGTCGTCACCGCTACAAGACGAACAACTACAACAGATGATTCAAAACATTTAGGATCCTTTCGTAGACAACCCCAGACCACTCAAGGCCTATTCACAAAGATTGTTCCTTTTATTTCCACGACGAAATAACTACACTCAGAGTTCCGAGACAAGTGCAGATACTTCTCTCTAAACTGCTACTTTCTAATTCACCAACTGCTGGTCATCGTCAGGATTTGTCTCCCCATCGTCTCCTGTTCTTTCTTCGCCTCTGGTCTCCTTTGAGAGTTCTTCCTCCTAACCGATCTTCCCTCACCCGTATATACAGGGTGTTCCATAAGTAAATGTGTGCTAACCCAGTATCGATTCCTGTATCGTGATGATATCTTAATGTCTGCGGTATCTAGCCAGATCTACCTGGCGAAGTCATTCAGATATCGCTATGATACCGGAATCGATACTGGGTTATATCCATCGCCCGTCTTTCAGTCGTCCAGTCGGTCATCAAAGCCCCTCCCTTTGGTTATCCATTGGTCAGCTGGCCTTTCTGCGTAGCGCCCAGTCTCCTGATAAGACCAGTAACACGTTTACAGTGTTAGTTCGTGAGTACTTAAGGCGTCACAGTATTTATAGGACTATTCACTTGTCATAGTTCCACGACGGATCTGCAGCGGTTCCGCCAGGGATCAAGACTGAAAAATTCCCTCCTACCTCAGGCTCTGTTTGCGAAACCTTAGGGTTTATTTACATGCTTCTGCATTTTATCTAAGACAGGTTGGTAGAAAAGTCTTTTTTTTTCTTACTAGGATAAAAACAAAACCTACTCTTACATTTGCCATATACTACAAGCCATACCTTATTAGCAAATTATATACCATACGCTTATTATTCTTGTTGTTTCTGGTGACGAAACATCCAAATTAAGACACATAAAAACATCCATTGCAAACTGAACACATATAAGAACATCCAGTACAAACCGAACACACATTAAAAAAAACATCCAGTATAAACTGAACACATATAAGAACATCCAGTACAAACCGAACACACATTAAAAAAAAACATCCAGTACAAACCGAACACACATAAAAAACATTCAGTACAAACCGAACACAAATAAAAACATCCAGTACAAACCGAACACAAGTAAAAACATCCAGTACAAACTGAACACACATACATACAAAACATCCAGTACAAACTGAACACAAGTAAAAACATCCAGTACAGATTGATTCATAGTTTCGAGTAGACTACTCGCAACCAAAAAGAGGATGGATTAGAGGACAGCTACGCTTTTTCTTTTTTTTCTTCTCTGTAGAATACTAGACATCAGTCGCAGGAAGTTCCGGCACGGCTGAACTAGCTTTCTGCGTCGTTTCCTTACACAGGAAGCTGTCCAGAACGTCCGAATCTTCAAGTTTTCCCACGTTGTTTGTCCAACGACAAGCCACATAACTCTGCTCATACATTGTGTTGTTGGTTTGGTTACCTTGTTATGTTTCTAGTTTATTCTCCCGAGCCTGATTTAGCCAGAATTTGCCTTCCTTTGTTTGTAAGCAGAAAAAAAAAAGGCAGACGTTGTAACCAAAAGACCACTTCAGACTTTTTCTGTTTCAGCCGCCGAGCGACATTACCTTGCCCTGGCTAACTCGTGGAACGAGACCTTCGCAGTTTTCCTGAAGCCGATGGGAAGGTTTTATTTCTGACCTTGTGTTTGTCTAAAGCAAGCGAACAAATTTGTAGAAGCGTGGGCTTCTGTGAAGTCACCTTCCCCCCCTCTCTGCCCAAAAGGGGGCGGTGGGGGTAGGGGGCGCTTGAAATTTGTATATTTTTTTTACATATTTTTATTTTGGAGCACGGTGGATCTTCAACAGCGGCGAATGCGGTTTTGGCGAAGTGTAAAAATGTTTGCTGCTGATGGTCGACAGGAATGGTCTAGTAACTGGCCGTATGGTCGTGGTCGTGGTCGTGGTCGAGCTTGCAGTCGCGCTTCAGTCGACTTAAATGTGGTGATGGTTGAAAAAGGGGGGGGGGCGGCATCGAAGACACAGTACCCAGACTGAATGAGATAATGATCAGTGGTTCATAACTGACTGACTCAAGGTTAACGAATCAAGATTGATCAAGACCCTATTTTGCTTCCAAGTGGTGCCCGAGTGAATAAGTAGTTGAAATCGGTAGGCAGCCTCAGTCTTAAAAATACGCCGTGCCGAAGACAGGTCCGCAGGGCCGAAAGGCGGAGATATAACCTAGCTACAAATCCTGAGACAACCGTGAAAGCAGAAGAAGAAGACTCAGCTATAAAAATGAGAACCTGACACACTGTGCATAGGAAAACTACCTCTCAAAACTGAGAATGTTGCCCACAAAGTGATGCACACTGGATTTACATAGCGAAAGGGGCTTCACTAAGTACAGAGAAAATCAGACATCGCATGCAACTCAATCCTATGATTATGAGAAATGGCGTGCAACTCAATCCCATGATTATGAGACATGGCGTGCAACTCAATCCCATGATTATGAGACATGGCGTGCAACTCAATTCCATTATTATGAGACAATGGCGTGAGGCACAGTCGATGAAAAAGTGAATACAATAGGAAATCTGAAGTTGAACATCACAGAGACGCTTTGTTGAACATAGTAAACTGAAAATAATCATAAGGAAAGGACTAAATTCTTTAGGCAGGTCAAAAGAAGACAAATATAGCAATCACTGGAAAACAACAAAATTGAAGGAATTTGAGAGTAATGGCTAGCCGAGCTGACAAAGTGGCACATGAAAATAACGCCAGCCAGAATAGACATGTGGTAGCAAGAATCACATAAAGAAATGAATCTGATAGCTAACGCCTAACTGAACGGGAATCTAATGATGGATATTCCGCGATATAAGCAACTGCCTTTTAATGTTTTCTATTTCAAAACAGTATAGGGACGAAGACACTGTTCTTTTAGGCAATCAGCGACCCATTTGCTGACTTGACTGTCTTGTCTTGAGCTATCTCTCTGAAACTGCCAACTGGTGTTCTTTGCAGCTGATGCTATGAAGGTGTTGAGGCACAAGTGTTACCGGCGTGGAAGCGGGTTATGGCAGCTACTTTTTTCAGTCCCCGAGTACAGCTAAAAAGCAGGGGCGGTGTATGCAATGTTTCTTTAGTAGACTCCACCACCAGGGGGACTATCGCGATCCCTGCCCCGTTAGCCGGGCTGGGCGTGTTACTGGGGGTACCAAGGAAGAAGATGGGGCAGGGTCTTGGTTACTAGCGGAGCTGACATGCTAGCGTCAGGGTTGGCGAACCATAGCTGAACAAGACCTTGTCCTACCTCACTGTTTGTGTCCTCAGTGACAGGCCAAGCCAGGCTAACGGGGCAGGGATCGCCATAGTCCCCATGGTGGTGGAGTCTGCTAAAGAAGTATTGCACGGCCGTTGTTTTTTTTTTTCTTTAGCTGCACTTCGGGACTGAAAAAATAGCTACCATAACCCGCTCCAAATCCAGCACGATGCTGTGCCTCAACATCTTCAGGGCGTCGGCTGCAAAGATCACCAGCTCGCAGTTACAGGGAGACAGAATAAGATAAGACATTAAAATAACAAATAATGAAGGTGAAATTGAAAATAATGCAATGCTTTTTGTTTCTTACTGCTTCGATTTCAGCATTTAAGAATTATTCATAAAGCAGCTTCACTTCTACAGACATGGTTGGATATCTGTAACGAAACATCCAAGTTTGACATTGACACGAGTAAATTCGCTTGGAGTTGCTACGTCAGTTCTGCGGAAAGCCGGTCACATGTATCAATGTATCAATGCTGGGAGACAACTTCGCTCAAAAAAAAACAAAACGTAACGTTATTCTGTCTCTTATCGGACAATGACAGCAATAAAAAAGTACGCGTAATTTGTTTTTACCTTTGTTGGATGAGAAGCATGGTCCATGAATAAGAGAGTACAGTGAGGAATGGAGGCCATGGAGATGTGGTTCATAAGAAGGATGTTGAAGGTAAGCTAAGAAAACCAACGAAGAAGTTTTAAGAGACGCTGGAGTTAAAAGGCAATTTACATCAAAGATCAGAGGCAGACAAGCGAGATTTGTAGGACATTTTCTGAGAAGAAGAAAATTGAAACACATTGTGGCAACTGGAAAAGTTGAGGGAAGAAGAGACAGAGGAAGACAGAAAGAGAAGTTACTGGATGGGCTATCAGTGTGGCTAGGAAGAAATTCACCGGCAGGGAATGGTGGAGAGAAATGATCGCCTACGCCACGCTGCACGGCACTTGATTGATTGATTGATTTTATGATTATTATTATTGGGTAACGTTTTCTTTTGCCATTTTCTCTCTCTGAACCTTAAGTGCCCAGGGCACATGGGACTTCCGCAAGGGTTTTCCACAAATGCCTGTCCTTCGACTTTTTTTCTGCTCTTGCCCAGGTGAGCCCTCTATTGCTCAACATCTTTTCTGTTCTTCTACATGTCTCTTTTGGTCTACCCTTACTTCTGTTCCCCTGTGGTGTCCATCTTAGTGTTATTTTTGGTAGTGAGTTGTCAGTCATTCGAAGCACATGTCCCAACCATCGCCAACATCTTTCCTCAATAATTGTTGTCAGTGGCTTCATCTGCATTTCTGCCAATAAGATGTTATTTCTTATGGTGTTTGGCCAAAATATTTTTCTAATTCTTCGTAAACATTTAGTCTGTAAAGAATTCAACTTCTTTTCTATGGTTTTGGTGATTTTCCAGCATTCACTTCCATAGAGTAGTACACTTAGAACATTACTCTTAAATATCCTGATTTTCGTATTCATGCTTAGTTTTTTTTTTATTTCCATATAGTTTGCAGCATTGCAAAAGCCTGGTTTGCTCTAGTAAGTCTGCTGTTGGTGTCCTCTATGCTGTCTCCGTTTTCTACTACTCTACGGCCAAGGTATACAAATTCGTTGACCTCCTCCACTAACTTGATATCTACTCTGAGTACATTTCTGTTGTTCACATTTTGCTTCATTAACTTTGTCTTTCCTACGTTGATCTTTAGTCATATGTTGTTTGCATTCTGAGTTAGCTTGTTTATTTTATCTTCATATCTATGTGACTGCTTGATAATAGACAAATGTCGTCTGCAAAGTCAAGGTCCTCCAGCACTGTGTCAAAGGTCCATTGTAATCCTCTGCGTTTGTCTGATGTTGCCTCCTTCATTAATTTTGCCATTTTACCCATACATATTTCAGCTTGAGTTATGGTCTGTACACATACATCAATGTCAGTCGTCTGATGCTTTATGCTAACTATTCTGTTGCAAATCGAACCAGTTTTTCCACGAGTCGTTCCTTGTTTTTAATCATTGACCTCTGGTACGGGACAAACGTAGACAAGACTGTCTAGATTCAGTGATCGCATTAATCGGTAATTATCGATACGTTTCGGATTTTTAAAAAAAGAGAACAAAAACAAACAAACAAACAAAACTTTTGGACATTGTCGGTTACCGTAATCGCTTTTTTTTTTAACCTAGTTAAAAAAAAAAGCAAACAGCAAAATTCGGTCGGATAATAATCACCCAAGTATGATGCTGCTGCTGATGATGATGTTCGATTTGCATGAACGATAATCAGAAAGTTTTGACCTTGGTTCAGCATGTGAGAATTTTGTGAAGGTTAAATCTTGCTGCAAATTCATAAAGTAATAATAAAAAAAAATCCTCACATGAACACTTACTGTCTGCTGATATCTGTAAAGTGTGTGGTTACATTTTACATTTAAAAAAAGCGTAAAAGGTACCGAATGTTGCACTGAGAAATCCGATATTTCGGAGAGTACTTCATGAAAGGTGAAAGTCAGGTACGGCTGTACCGGTTTCAGAAATATCCGAGCGCGATCACTGGCCTAAATACTCCCCTTAGTTTAATAACCAAATATGATAATAAAATGTATCTTTATATATATTCAAATAGACGGGATCCCCGGGACATAATCGCAAATTCATTGTTAGCAAATACAGTCCCACAAGCTCTCATTTTGTTGGTATGTTAAGGCAGTAAAGGATTATGTTTGATCTGAATGCACATAAAAAAAGTGGTTAAACCAAAGATCGATAAAAAAAAAGACGAAGAAACCACTATCTGTTTACCACATTCGATGATCTAAAATTTACTTCATTCTTCTGTATATGTTTATGAGAGGGGAGTTGCTGAAATTCTATACCCAATAGAGGTGGAGCCTGTTAAGGAGAACGGTAAATGCAGAAAAGACCTTTAACTTGTGCAAGGCCATAAGTTTTCAAAAAAGGTAACTGAAACAATCGCCATAGCAGCTGTCTCGTGAGTCTTCTAGAGAGACGGACTCGGTGCATATTCCGACAGCAGAGGCTTGTCTGAGGAACTAATCGCTGGCAGCCTGTGATATAGATCCATGCCACTCTGACAAACTAATGTGATGTGCCCCCCCCCTTCCTTGTTTATGCTGCGGAGATGGTCGCACTAGATTACTCTGACTATAGGTGGACGTCGATGAGAACCCGTGTTGCCCTTGCCCGACTCTCCCGAAAGCCAAGGCCATAAGAGTCAGGTGAATGAAATATAGTTCAAGAGTCAGGTGAATGAAATATAGTTCAAGAGTCAAGTAAATGAAATATAGTTAAAGAGTCAGGTGAATGAAATATAGTTCAAGAGTCAAGTAAATGAAATATAGTTCAAGAGTCAGGTGAATGAAATATAGTTCAAGAGTCAAGTAAATGAAATATAGTTAAAGAGTCAGGTGAATGAAATATAGTTTCGCCCACACTGGTTTCAGATCCATGCAGATTCACCCATCTGTGTACCATGTCCCATCCGTGATGCTGTCCCAACTGACAGTCAGCGGCTCATAGCCGACGTGCTGGAGTCGAGACTGGCCAGTCATAACTGATCAAGACCGTGTCCTAGCTTTGGTACCCCCCTGCCCCCCCCCCCCCCAGTAGCAGGCTAACATGTTACACTGCGCCTTTACTTACCAGGCAGGGATCACTATAGCTCTCATGGCGGTGGAGTCTGCTAAAGAAGTATTGCATGCACCCTTGCCTTTTTTTTGTGTCCTTTTTAAGCTCCATTCCGGTACTGAAAAGAATAGCTGCCGTAACCCGCTCCTAATCCGAGACGATGCTCTGCCACATCATCTTCAGCGCATCGGCTGCAAAGAACACTGTCTCACAGTTCTAGGGAGCGGAAGAAGAAGAAGAAGATTGCTTTAACATACGAAAGAGAGTTAATGCTATTGTTGTCGTGTGGGCAAGGAGAAAAGACGGCAGGGTATACAACGCCAGCAACAAAGTAATGGCAGTAAAGTTACACTTTCCGAACACATGCACGCACACATATTCATACGGAGAACACGTACATAAACACACGTTCTACGTAATTTTTGACGTAGTAAATGTACTGTTTATTCACAGAAACAATTATTTTGTTGAATTTTAAAAAAGACATTAATCTGCCCGTAAGTATCCTGACCATGATGAGATTTTCCAAAGTGCCTATCCCGTGTCTGAAGAGACACTTACCCTCACTTTTACCAGTTAGGGGATCTGACAACTGTGTCGCGTGTAATGTGTGCCGTGGTTCGTTCAATGAACTAATCTTCCTGTACCAACACGGCCAGAACTATAGCGCGTACGGTGTTAGTGTGTGTTGCTTATGTGTATCTGAGTATTTATATCATTTGAGGAGGGCGGGGGGGGGGGGAATATAATTGGTGGTGACTGTTTGAGGAAAGGGATAGAAGAATAAACAAGAATGAAAAAAAACCCCGTTACTTTCAAAAGATATAGAACTGATATAAAACTAATATACAATAAATCTAGAAACTTTACAAGAGTCTCCAAACATCTGAAAGAACAGGTAGAGAAAGTGGGGGTAAGGATACCGAGAAAACTGAATATAAGAGAATAGCAAGACCAAAAACCGACAAACAACAAAATCATATCCAAAACAGAGGGTATAGTGATTTAAAGAAAAGATTCGTATTAGTATCTGCGGGCATTATTCCATAGCTCCAACATTGTAAGAGATTAAATTAGGGCTAGAATACAAGCAGGAAACAACACTTATTTTGCCCTTAAAAATGACACTTGTAACACTAAACAAAATACATACAAGACACAGATTGGAACCGTTGTCTTAAAATGGCTCAGAAACATGGAGCACTACAAGATGAAGCATGGCTACAGATCTCTGAAAATAGAATCTTGACAAGAATTTTTGGACCAGTTGGAGATCCTATATCACAAAAATGGAAAAAAAATTATAAATATCAAAGAAATACGCTATTCCAGTCTCCACTATTCCAGGAGTGCTGTTTGGGAGGCAAAGTTCCACAAGGGACATGCAAATGAATGAATGAATGAATGAACTTATTACTACCATTATGAAAAAGAACAGACTGAAATGGCTCGAACACAAGAATAGACAGACAAAAAAGAGCTTATACAGAAATGATAACCAGGGACAGATCAAGAGGCAGACCAATACAAATGTGGCGTGACAACCTGGAAGAAGATCTACGAGCCCTCGTAGAGGACATTTGGCAGGAGAAGACTAAGAACAGAGAGGAATGGAGACAAGTCTTGTATGCAGCAGTGAGCCGCATTGGCTCGGAAAACTGAATGAATGAAATGAAATGAATGAATAGAACTGGGCATGCAGATCTTACTGACATTGTGTCCCTCAGTTCGCATCTTTCAGTTGCCGCAAACATTAAATGACTGTACAGGATGCAAATCTGTAAGTATGATGGGATATGTGATAAAGATACTACTCTAAATCATTAAAGAAACAATCAGAAACAAAATGCATAAAGAAATTAATGATCAAAAGTTGGGATTTCGAAAAAAAAAACATGGAACGAAGAAAGTTTTTGTACGAGAATGTAATTCAGAGATACTGAAGTGAAAAATAACGCTTAGTCTTGCTTTTCTGTTCTTAACTACACAGAGGTTTTTTGACATAAAGAACAGACGCTGAATGTCTTGAACAGATTAATTTAGATGGTAAGACATCATAGTGATAAGTAATGAGAACAAAAAAGCACTAGCTTGGTCTGGACACGAACTGTTTAAAGCCAGTGATATAATAAAAGAAGGATGCGCTTCTTCTTCTTCTTCTTCTTTAACCTATATACAGAGAAGATCTTCAAGGACGCAAGTAAGATGCCTGGATCGTTAATGGAACAACAGATAACAACCTCAGATTTCTGCACGGATGGTGCAGGGCAGACGGCATAAAATCCAGAAAGAAGACTTCTGGATTCTTGTGACACAAGTAAACAACAAAAGCCGTGAATATGAACCGAAAATGAATGCTATAAAGACATGATAATCACGAGGGAAGAGCAAAAACAAAATTATATATATATAAAATAAACACTAGAATATGTGATAACATTACATTCTTTCATTTCAGGGGCACATGATAGGAGATAATGGGAAATATGAAACAGACATTCAGAGAACACGCGTTTACAATTACGGAGAGATCGAATAATAAATTTTAAAGAAAAATTATCTCATGACACAGAAAACGAATTTTTTTTTGGGGGGGGGGGGGGGGAGAGGTGGGGGGTGGGATCTTCATTTGTGGAAGATCTCAGTGTAGTATCATTGTCGTAGACGTTCTCATTGTAGTATCATTGTTGAAGACGATCTCAATGTAGTATCATTGTTGAAGACGATCTCATATCTTGTATCAGTGTTGAAGGCGATCCCATATGTTGTATTATTGTTGAAGGCGATTCCAATGTAGAATCACTGTTGAAGGCGATCCCAATGTAGAATCATTGTTGAAGGGTATCTCAGTGTAGTATCATTGTTGAAGACGATCTCAATGTAGAATCATTGTTGACTGTGTCTAACTTTGGTAAGGCCGTGGCAGTACTTCGCGATGTGACTATCTTCGCGTTATCCAGTATGATGGAACTTTCTCAACATTGCCAGATGAAATATGAAGATATAAAACGACAACGTGGCAGTGTCGTATTTTATTGTTTCTCTCTCTCCCTATCTCTCTCTCTCTCTCTCTCTCTCTCTCTCTCTCTGACATGTTTATAATTGACAGAAATGTGGTGTCCATCCACAACCTCTGTAAAAAAAACAACACATCCCAACAGGTTTGTCATTTTCCGCTGTTCCCGTCCGTCTTTTGTCACTGTCTCTAACCATCTCCCTACTCAGCTAACTCCTACATCAACATCTCTTGAGAATTCTCTTTCGTCACCTCTAGCTAGTTGGTGCACAGTTCGTAATTCCCGCTTAAACTAAGATTTGCTACTTCCGTCATCCTTTTGCTAATACTGTCACACTACCACCTACACATAAGCCCCCAGACGCAGGAAACTTGCTGAGTCCATAGTAAAGCCATCTCTTTCTTCAGTTTCTGACTGAAAGAATCAGTCATCTGACAGCCCACCAGGTACCCACTCAAACCGTTCGGGCGGTCTCCATCTCCAGCCTGTTTCCTGGTAATGGACTTTTCTGCAGGTTGTCGACTCCTCAGTCTGAATGAGCCTGAGGGGAGTCTTTCTACAGGTTCTCGACTCCTCAGCCTGAATGAGCCTGAGGGGAGTCGTCTTTCTACAGGGTCTCGACTCCTCAGCCTGAATGAGCCTGAGGGAGGGGGGGTCTTTCTACAGGTTCTCGACTCCTCAGCCTGAATGAGCCTGAGGGGGGTCTTTCTACAGGTTCTCGACTCCTCAGCCTGAATGAGCCTGAAAGGGGGGGGGGGGGGGGAGTCTTTCTACAGGTTCTCGACTCCTCAACAAGTTCCAACTCCTTTGGGTATAGTATTCCAGCAAAAAAAAAACATGTACACAAGAAGGAATGGGTACTCGACATGCGCTGTTGAGAGCAAATGCCATCAAAGATGGAGACTGCCTACATGGCGATGTAAGCAGTATTACATTGTGCACAAGGCTGTCTGTATGAATGAAGACATCACTCGCAAATCACTCCCATACAATACAGGACTTCACACGAAACACGCTTATGAGAATCAAGGGAACAAAAAAAGCAAAAAAAAAACAACCAGGCCAGTCCTGTATTTTTCTTCCTGCCAGCTTTATCATAACGTGCCTGGTTACAAGTGCAAGCGAGATTTGTACAGGACGTAGGAAATAGGACGGAGATGAATTCTCTCCAGGGAATGAGCTTCAAAACTATTAGTCAACGTGACAAGAAATAGGTCATCGTCTTGTATGTCAGAAAACTTAAAGTGGGTCTAACTTGTGCTGTCATTAACTGGTTCCTTCGGTACTCTGAACGTGGGACCGTCACTTGAAGGGCTTCACTTAACTGGGATTGGTGTAGACAACGGTTACTTGTTTTAGGTTACACTGTGCTGTATTTGCCTTTGCTGTCTCTCGAGAGAAAGTTTTGTGTACTGTCGGGGGGGGGGGGGTGGGGGGAGGCCGAGGACGCTAACGGACTTAGCAATCAGCGACCCATAGCTAACATGCTAGCGTCAGAGTTCACGAACCATAGCTCCAAGACCCTGCCCCAACTCCCCGTTGGCACTCCTAGTAACATACCTAGCCTGGCTAACGGTGCAGGGATCGCCAAAGTCCCCATGGCGTTAGCTGCGCCCAGGGACTGGGAAAAAAAACAGCCGCTATAACCTGCTCCCAATCCGACACGATGCTGTGCCTCAACGTCTTTACCGCATCGGATGCAAAAAACACCATCTCACAATTCAGGAACAAGAAGAAGAAAAAGAAGAAGAAGAAGAAGAAGAAGACGACTAGAGCACGTCGTCTCATCACTTGAACCCCTGACCTCACATTTCCCTTGTCATGTCATTTAATATACTGCTAGGCTCTCTTGGTCAGTGATGGTCGGCATTGATGAGTTCCTAATGTTGACACTGGTCAGTGGTGGTCGGCATAGATGAGTTCCTAATTTTGACACTGGTCAGTGATGGTAGCCATCGATGAGTTCCTAATTTTGACACTGGTCAGTGATGGTAGCCATCGATGAGTTCCTAATGTTGACACTGGTCAGTGATGGTAGCCATCGATGAGTTCCTAATGTTGACACTGGTCAGTGATGGTAGCCATCGATGAGTTCCTAATTTTGACACTGGTCAGTGATGGTAGCCATCGATGAGTTCCTAATGTTGACACTGGTCAGTGATGGTAGCCATCGATAAGTTCCTAATGTTGACACTGGTCAGTGATGGTAGCCATCGATAAGTTCCTAATGTTGACACCTGTTTTTTTATTATTAACTGTAACCTAGGAAGACCCAAATCTGTGACGTTTTCTTAGTAAGCACTGTATACATCAGAGCCTGTTGGACTCTGATAAACTCCAAGTCAATACGTAGAGTAAGACTAATTAAGATAACGTTGCATGGGCAGTGATTGCGGGCTAAAGGAGATGTTTTGTGTTAAATAAACAAGAAATAGTCATACCAAAACAGCTGTAGGTTGTAACTACATATAAGTCATCATACAGATAACAGTCTAATCTCAAACGGCAAAGCACTAGACTAGACATTGGGACTCTCGTCGCTGTCTTGGTAGCAGCCAAAACTGAAAACGTCTAGTTGTCCAGCTAGACTTGTATGCCGCAGTCAATGCGGTGTTTACAGTGTCGGTGCTGTCTTAAGGTAAATGTTAGTTAAATATTTTTTCTGTGTCGAAAAATGGTTTCATCAAAAGTTAATTAGATCAATGGTCAATTAATATTAAAAATGACGTGTAGCAGTCTGTTTATGCATAAAAACTAGACTATAACCTTGCAAGTTATGTGTTCCTTTCCTATGGTTTGTAGACAGAAAAAAAAATGTATAAATGTATCAGTGCAACAAATAAAGAGAACAGTATGACTGCGGTGGGTCATAAGACTTCATACTGTCTGCTGCACCTGCGACCAAGATAAATTTATCCCACGATCAGATACTTCAAGTGCGGGTTATACTAAATACACAGGTAGCTCAGTTTCATATGAGCGTGATATTCGTGTATTTCCCTTTGCTAGGAATGTTTAACAGATGTCAGTGAGTTTGGAATATTTAACTATGTCACTGAGTTTTATGTCCAGTTTCGTTTTGTTCCGCATATCATCTTTACGTGTTTCGTGTTTTAAAGAGAATTCATGATTCAAATGAAAGTAAAAAGAAACTAGACGTGTCTTGCCTGGTCTTGTGCTATCTCCCTGTAACTGCGAGCTGGTGTTCTTTGCAGCCGATGCTGTGAAGGTGTTGAGGTACAGCGTCGTATCGGGGTGGGAGCGGGTCATGGCAGCTACATTTTCAGTCCCGGAGTGCAGCTAAAAAAGCAGGGTGTATGAAATTCTTCTTTAGCAGACTCCGCCACCATGGGGGCTATGGCGATCCTTGCCCCGTTAGCCAGGCTAGGCCTGTTACTGGGAGTACCATCAGAGAGGTGGGACAGGGTCCTGGTCAGCTACGGTTCGCTAACCCTGACCCTAGCATATCAGATATGGGTCACTGATTGCCTAATCGGACAGCGTCTTCACCCCATAAGAACCTAGAAGAATCTAGAAGAACCTAGAAGAATCTAGAAGAACCTAGAAGAATCTAGAAGAAACTAGAAGAATCTAGAAGAACCTAGAAGAATCTAGAAGAAACTAGAAGAATCTAGAAGAACCTAGAAGAATCTAGAAGAAACTAGAAGAATCTAGAAGAACCTAGAAGAATCTAGAAGAACCTAGAAGAATCTAGAAGAAACTAGAAGAACCTAGAAGAACCTAGAAGAATCTAGAAGAACCTAGAAGAACCTAGAAGAACACAAAAGAACCTAGAAGAACCTAGAAGAACGCCCTTTAATCAGCGCCTTTTAATGGTAAGGAAAACTTCCGTGCATGTCATTCATTGACGGAGAAGGTCTCAAGTACTTGCGGACATATCGTGTGTGTGTAATCCGTAGAAGGTCACAAGTACTGCGGACATATCTTGTTCCCAGCGGCCACTTAGTCATACTTTCTGTTACACTTTTATATTGCAATGTTTTTGTACGTTGGCTATTCATAAGCTCCAAGCGAGTATGTAGCTGTTGGTGTTGAGGGCAATATAGAAGCGGAAGATCCATATTTTACGTCCTATATGCTTCCCGTTCCTTTAGGCGTCACACAGAGCTCGTATGGTAGTTCGCCAAGTTTTCCAGTTTTCGGCGAGCTTTTCAACCTCATCGAGGGATTTTATTCCCACTAAACTATCCTCTCTTAACACTGCGGGAGATCCACGGCGGGGGGGGGGGGGGGGGGGGGGGGGTAAAATAAGGTAAAATTCCCGTTACCATGCATTAAGGCATAATAAGGGATAAGGTGTTATGCCCGGTATTGTCAAGACCCTCGGCACATGAAAGTCTGATGTGGCCCATTTACCTTCCCAGATTTCTCTGGTACCCACTTTTAGAGCCTGGGTGGACACTGCTGGGACTTGAACCTGATACGACTGGATTAGTAGACTGAGCGCCTAACCACCCAGCCAACTAAGCCGCCGGGATAAAAATAATTAATCCCTAATTAATATTATTAACACAAGACAACATGGCGAACAAATAAGAGCAGGTTGAACGCTTTAAAAAAAAAAAGGTAACTGTTAAACATTAAACAAGTTCTCAGAGCCGAACGACCAGCTTCAGATAAGAAAAAGATATGATAAAAAGACAGGATTATCACATAACATAAGAGACAGTTCCAGCTTTGCAGAAGCTGAATATATTCTGTCGAGGCACGCGGGCAATGAAAAGGGGCTTCGTGATCTGGCTTTTATTGTTACAGGATAATATTTCGCGTAGCTTTTGAAATTCAGGATAATGTCTCAGCCTAGGGATTATTATTATTATTATTATTGTTATTATTATTATTATTATTATTATTGGTATTCAAAGTAGTCGGAGTCTTATCATGAACAAATTATCATTCAGAAATGTCGCTTAACTGGATCAGGAGAAGATAATTTCAAATTTAAATCTTTATTTCTTTAACACGCTCGTCGGGGGGAGGGGGGATAGAATGGTGGGAATTTAGCGATTTGGAAGGGACCGGGGGGGGGGGGGGTATTTGAAGTGGAAGAAGGCAGGAATCCAAAAGATAACTCCAAATTTTCCATCAAATTGAGTGATCTGTCTGCCTTTGTCAGTCTGTCTGTCTGTCTGCCTTTGTCAGTCTGTCTGTCACTGCATATTTGTCAACAGTTTGGGTGTTCTCAGTGGAAGGTGTGCCCCCTTTGTGTCTCTTCACCTGACCTGTTTTTTTTTTCTTTTCTTCTCTTCAGTTTGTGGTATCAAGTCCGTTGCTTTTTCTGTCGGTCGTCGGTCCATTTTCATTCCATTGCTCCTGGCATCCAGATTAGTTCGTGCCGGATGTGTAACATCAATGGATGCGCTGAAATCGTCTTGCTTAAGATTCTGTACCAGAGATGAATAGAAAACGAGGTGTAGACAAAGTACGGTTAACTTTAACTACGGGAGACCGTACGAGATGATGATGATGATGATGTATTTCCGTATATCAGGTTAAACTTGGCGAATTACCATTCGAGCCCCAAGTGACGTTTAACGGCACGGGAAGGATGTAAGATGTTAAGATATCAGATTACATTCAGTACTGGCGATTTATATAGTTTTAAAACCGAGATTACATTCAGTACTGGCGATTTATATAGTTTTAAAACCGAGATTACATTCAGTACTGGCGATTTATATAGTTTTAAAACCACAGAAGATTATTCTTTTATCTGTAAGACGTGAATGCTATTATTAATGAATACGATTTTTCTAAAACCACACCCCCCCCCACCCCCCATGTGCCCAGATAATGTGAGAACCACTGGCTGTTGAGATTTGTAAGGAATCGCTGCATTAACTAGATATAATGTACCACTTTAAAACTTTATGAGGACGCTAGGAGTGGTTTGTTTGCTGTGTTGTCGTTCGTACTACATGCTGTGTTGTAAGAACTTGGGGGCCGAAGTTCTTTGATAGTATTACAAAATGAGTTGGGATTAAAAGTGCTACAAATGTAGTTAAAGGCTTGGACTGAATGAAAATGGATGCGTGTGACACAGTACTTGTGATGAAGACCTAGACAGCGGAAAAGTTGCTTTTTATATTGAAATACGGACGATGTTTACTGTTTCCATTGTGTAAAAGTGGCGACAAGGAGCATGCTATTTTGTTTCTAATAACTCTTTGTCAAAAAAGTGTACAAATAACTGTCATCTTTATAAATTATTGGACATCGGTCTTCTGTCCTTCGTAGTAGCGAGATAAAGATGACCCACCTTTGAATCAATGTTCCTGTTCCTTTAAGCTTCTAGTTTGAGAATATCATCTCATTACCGAATAGTATTTAGTCTGTAAAGTCGGGGATGTCTCGGTTGTACTGTTCTATATATTTTTTTATATTTCAGTGAGTCTTCCACCGGTTTTTCCACATTTTTTGTGTGTTACCCTCCCCCCAACGAAGAAACAATAAATATCGAGTTTATGTTCTTTTTAGTATCTGTTTTTGTTTTTCTCTTACTCACTTGTTACACATTTTGAATCGTACCCATTTTGTTACTAGATTATGGGACATGCCTCATACTATAGTTTTTGTTTTCTTTTTCAAGTGTTGGTTTCTTTATATTAATAAATGAGTTTTTAAATACATTTTTTTCCTTTGCTCTTTCGACGGATTGTTTATGTATTTATACTGATTATTTATTACTTGTAAGGGCTTTTCTTACGCTTGTTGTTTATTCTTTATGTAGGTTTATTTTCTTTATACTAGAAGATTCCTTTTAAATAAGACTTTTTTATTCTTTATTCATTGTATTGTACAGTTTTATAGTTATTTCTTCATAAGCTGTTCTGTTAGTTATATCATTATCTTCGCTAAGAGCTCTGCCTGGAGGCGAAAGAAACTAAACTACAGTTTCATACAGTCAGGAGGTATAGCGTGTGCCAACCAGGAGATAGTGTTCCCAGTCAGGAGATAACGTGTCCCAGTCATGAGCTGACATGTGCCAGTCATGTGATAACGTGTTCTAGTCATAAAACCGACGTACTTCAGTCATGAAATGATGTATCTCAGTCATGAGATAACGTGTCCCAGTCATAAGATAACATGTGCCAGTCATGAGATAACATGTCCCCCCCAGTCATGAGATAACGTGTCCCACTCATGAGATAACGTGATCCAGCCATGAGATAACGTGCCCCAGTCATGAGATAACATATCCCAATCATGAGATAGGATGTCCCAGTCATGAGATAACATGTTCCAGTCTTGAGATAACGTGTTCCAGCCATGATACAAAGTGCCCCACTCATGAGATAACATGTCCCAGTCATGAGATAACATGTCCCAGTCAGTAGCTGGAGTACTCCACCTGTGAAACGACGTGCCAACGGGCCTTGATGCTTGTGTTTTTCCACTTTCTGCAACTTCGTAATCCATCGAAGCAAGATTTTTAACACAGTGATCAATATAACTTTCAACAGAAATCCACTTCCAACATTGTTTAACTGTCTTCAGTCTACATATGATTAACGCCAGTTTCTCTTCAGATGAACAAGTTATTACGCGAACAGAAAAGGATCTACCATACTTCGTAAAACTAGAACACAGGGTATGGAGCAGCTAGAGATTAACGCTGGGAGAAATATGGTCTGATTTATTAGAATTGTGAGCTCCGCACTCTCTTACGTTGCTATGAAACGTGATCATTATATTGAGTGCAATATAATGAAATAACGAGACGTCAAGTAGTACTTCGAGGTACTGCCTGGTGCTAAGGCCCATCATATAGCGACAGCATTCGACTGGGGAAGATTACAATGAAACAAGAATGGATGAGCCGTACCTCAAAATAACTACAACACTATATGGTGAGCTTTTGGAGGAAAAGAAGCCACACAGGATGATGTTTCTGAGACATCCGTTATAGATCCCCCCTACCTTTTTTCATCCACGCGGACTGTGAAGAACTGGCAGAGACTGTGAAAAGTGGAGAGCTACTGTGACTAATCACAATCATGTTCCATAAGAAGTAACCGAATGTTAGAACACGAGACGCAGTCATAGAGCCAGTCTTGCAGTACAGAAGTGGTAAGTTGTGGCTGAGTATTGAAATGACGTACCGGTGGAATATAACAGAATTTACTATTTCTCTGTTCAAAGGGGACCACTGAAATGGTATGACTACTGGTTTGATTAAATCTTCTTGTGGAGTACAGTTTCATCTTATAAATTTTCTTCTTGTTGTTGGTGTTCTAAAACCACCTAATTTTCTATGTTACTCACTGAGAAAATACAACAAGACACCCAGGCTTCCAACTCCACAGAATAATACAGATACAACAACTTAAACATAACTTGGCAGTCTTCTAACCAAAACAAACTGGTCAACAATGAGAATTCCAACAAACCCAATTGGTGTAGTTATATCTTCAGACAACACACATTTATTAATGGACAAAATGAGGGGTGAAATCATGATGATGGGAATGTAGCCATCAGGCTGAACAAAATTCACAGTAACAAATGCCCGGCGTGAGAGAACTCTACGCCATATGGGCAGAAACCTTACAATGTCCTATACACATAAAATCATACTCACAACATTCCACCAAAAACCTCAGCCATCAAGAAACCTAATTCCTCCAACTAACTACCAACAAATTCCCACTGCTAGAAGCTCTTCCTAAACGAGATTCCATCTACATCAAAACTACTAATGTTCTTCCTACAACACAAACAAGTAAGGCTCTTGCTACACAAAACAAGTAAGGCTCTTGCTACACACAACAAGTAAGGCTCTCTCCTTTTACTAAATCGTGAGTGGTTTTTATGCTATCCCTATCCACTCAGTTTTCTCCATGCTGCACGATTTTCCCAAGACCCTCGCTCAATGGCCTCAACCAACCTACCTCTCAAACAAGGGTACTCACTCTATTAATTATTTCCTAAATACCAATCCTGATTATAACCCCTAGCCTATACTGCTATAGGAATCAGTTAAATCTTACAGACGTTGCTCAACAAAAACGTACTCGGAATCTTCTAGAAACTGCTAGACAAAACCATGTTAAGAATCTTCCAGAAATGCTCAACGAAAGTGTGCTCGGAATCTTTCAGAAGCTACTCAACAAAACATGTTGGAAATGTTCCAGAAGCTACTCAACAAAACATGTTGGAAATGTTACAGAAGCTACTCAACAAAACATGTTGGAAATGTTCCAGAAGCTACTCAACAAAACATATTGGAAATGTTCCAGAAGCTACTCAACAAAACATATTGGAAATGTTCCAGAAGCTACTCAACAAAACATGTTGGAAATGTTCCAGAAGCTACTCAACAAAACATGTTGGAAATGTTACAGAAGCTACTCAACAAAACATGTTGGAAATGTTCCAGAAGCTACTCAACAAAACATATTGGAAATGTTCCAGAAGCTACTCAACAAAACATATTGGAAATGTTCCAGAAGCTACTCAACAAAACATGTTGGAAATGTTCCAGAAGCTACTCAACAAAACATGTTGGAAATGTTACAGAAGCTACTCAACAAAACATATTGGAAATGTTCCAGAAGCTACTCAACAAAACATATTGGAAATGTTCCAGAAGCTACTCAACAAAACATATTGGAAATATTCCAGAAGCTACTCAACAAAACATATTGGAAATGTTCCAGAAGCTACTCAACAAAACATGCTAGGAATCTTCCAGAAGCTGGTCAACAAAACATGCTAGGAATCTTCCAGAAGCTGGTCAACAAAACATGCTAGGAATCTTCCAGAAGCTGGTCAACAAAACATGCTAGGAATCTTCCAGAAGCTGGTCAAAAACATGCTAGGAATCTTCCAGAAGCTGGTCAACAAAACATGCTAGGAATCTTCCAGAAGCTGGTCAACAAAACATGCTAGGAATCTTCCAGAAGCTGGTCAACAAAACATGCTAGGAATCTTCCAGAAGCTGGTCAACAAAACATGCTAGGAATCTTCCAGAAGCTGGTCAACAAAACATGCTAGGAATCTTCCAGAAGCTGCTCCTCAAACTATGGCTCGGAATCTTCTAGAAATATCTAAAATGCCACGTATTAGGAAATGGATTAGCTCTGTTTAAGAAAAAGAGATATCTTAGCATAATGTAACCTCTATTTACTGCTTATATTTAGTGAGGGATCCATTGCTGCTCTGAGACCAGAAAAAAAGAGTCCTCGACCAAAAAGAAAAAAAAATGTCAGGAGCCATTGGTCTAAAGAGATTAAGAATTTTGTATTATACTAGTATAATTATATTATAATATATATTATAATATATATGATTATATATTGAACAGTTATTTATTAATCTTTGTTCATTGTTTGGCTCTAGTCAAGTGAAATTCGGAAATTTATCAAAGAACTGGCATTACAGTTAGACCATATGTACCGACTCAAAACATCAGACACGAATGAACGTCTTTGCAGGAGTGGATATCTAACTGATTACCCAAACAGTTTGTATTAGTATTACATTTACTAGAATTATCACATGTTTCATCATTTATCTCCCGTTTTTAAAAATGTAATTTTTTTTTTTTACAGTGAACTGGAGACCTTGCTTTGGTGATTCCCTGGCGAATGCTATTATCAGCTGTGAAGTTCAACGACTGCACAGAAAAACAAAAGAAAAATGTGATTTAATGAAATATACAGTAAAAATGTGATCTGAATAAATGCTTTTTTTTTCTTTTGGAGGTAACCGCGATTCCATGAGATAACATTATAACAGGAATATGTTGTTTTCTAAAAGTACTGAATAGAAAGCTGTGATTCAGAGGAACATGGTCCAGAGAAAGACAGAAAATACATAGAATGCGTGATCTGGAGGCTTTGTAATGAATCACGTTAGAAATATTGAGACAGACCGTTGATTCAGCATTTGTTAGTCTGTATTAAATTCTCGGTTATATAAACGGGCAATTCGTTTCTCCCCAACACCTCACAGAGGACAAAAACAGAGTAGAGGTAAGAATGTTAAGAAGAAAGCTGAACGCAAAGGATAAAAAAAAGACGTTCGTGAAAACAGTTACGTAGATTATAAATAAGAACATAATTTAAAAACCAAGATGAGTAATGATAGCACAGTGTTGACAGCTTCAGACAGTATGAAGACTTACAAAGACAAGAATGTTAGTGGAACTGTTGAGGCAGATCTTAAACGATCTCCTAATGCCACTAATACCGATGCCGTCGCTGTGGCCGATGGAACGAAAGATGTTCTTGGCGACAGAAGTTCCAAGAGGGAAGAGCAGAAGCTGAAGTTAAAGCGGCTTCGGTGTGGAGAGTTTGACGTTGATGAGGCTTCGAAGTACTTCGAGAGCAGCGATTTCATCAAGATGGGACAAGATGTCTCCATGGGGGCCGGAGTTTGCAGAATTGAAGTAGATGGCAGCCTGTCTGGCTCGGATAACGATGAAGATGACAGCGATCGTGATTCGGACATATCCACACCCACTGGTCACAATCTTGATGGATCTGGCCATCCTCGAATGAGAACAGGCAGTTATGATTTGCTGTATGCGGAGCCGGGCCATCTTGAAAATGATTACGGAGACGTCAGTGTTGAAATCGATGAAGGAGACAGCGAGTTTGACAGCAGTCAAGAATGCAGCAGTATCAGCGTTAGCGATTCTGAGAACTACGTTAGCGCAGATGAGCATAACGGAAGGTTCCAAGATGACGACAGCAAAGAACTTTGGCCAGAAAGTAGGGACCATCATTACCAAGAGAAAGAGAAAGAATGTGGTAATGGATCTATTGAAGCCAGTAGTGTCGAGCGATCTTTTAGCAAGACATCTGGAAAAGTGAGTTACGATAGCTTTATTTCTGAACATGAAAACACAGATAGTGTATTAGCGATCTCAAATGATTGCCACAATCATGAATCCGAAATCTGCGATGATATAGATGCCCAGGAAGTACACTTTCGTCCGTCAGCCCTACATCAAAAGACCCTTTCAGACCAGGATAGTGAAAGAGAAATAGATTCGACTGTGTCCAACGCACAGGTTGGAAACTGCTCTTCAGAAGCACAGATAAGGGACACAGAATTCTCCATTGAAGCTATTGATACTGGAGCCCCAGTGGAAATGGAATTGCCGAGAGATAATGGAAAAGCTGCAGCCAGTGAAGATGCAGTCCAAGATGGAGGATATCTGGATTATAACCACAGTGGAGATGAAATCAACGAAATAAACGGAGAGAAGATGGACCCGCATGGTCTGATCAGAAAGCCGGCCATGCGTCGTAAAGGATATTCGTGGACAAGCAAAGTAAGTAAAAGTTTTTAACTTTCATCAGTTTGTTACTGGTCTGTCTGTCTGTCTGTCTGCCTGTTATCCCTTTTTTGTTTTTAAACTGGCATTTACTGTATTTCTATTTCTTCGAGTTTACAATACATATAGACCATAGACAAGATTATACTGTTGGCCATATTGCATAGACTACATTATAGCTGTTCATTATATAGCATATAGTAGATTATAACTGTTCACTATAGAGCATAGACTAGATTATACCTGCTCACTATATAATGCAAACTAGATTATACATGTTGACTGTATAGCATAGACTAGATTATACACGTTGACTATATAGCATAGACTAGATTATACACTTTAACTACAGACTAGATTATACACGTTGACTATACAGCACAGACTAGATTATACACGTTGACAATATAGCACAGAGTAAATTATATATGCTGACTATATAGCATAGATTATATTATACATTTTGGCTGTATAGCATTGAATATATTATACAAATTAACTATGCGTCACAAATTAGACGCCAACCTTTGACTTTTGTTATCTTGTTGTTTTTTTTTTTTTGTCATTCATAAATTCAGCTCCCTTTTGTCCCAGATTCCCATCTTACTGGCTCATATAAACCACAAAGGAAACAAAGCCCCGCCCCCGTGGTTCTATACAGAAACTACAAAAAAAGAGTCAAATTTATAATTTATTCAAGAGACAAACCTTTCAGATATAACCAGTAAATGCAGGAGAAGAAGAATAGCCAGGATGAAAGAGCGGAATAGCTTGTTACTAAGTAACCACAGAGAGAAAGACAAGAATAATGTTCTTATAGGATAGTGTCTTACGAAAATAATGTTCTTATATAGGATAATGTCCTACGAAAATAATGTTCTTATATAGGATAATGTCTTACGAAAATAATGTTCTTATATAGGATAATGTCTAACGAAAATAATGTTCTTATATAGGATAATGTCTTACGAAAATAATGTTCTTATATAGGATAATGTCTTACGAAAATAATGTTCTTATATAGGATAATGTCCTACGAAAATAATGTTCTTATATAGGATAATATCTTAGGAGAATAACGTTCTTATAGGATAGTGTCTTGACCAGCTGTGTTCACTGGCTTCGAAAAGTCATGATTCCTTCACATTCGCTTAGCTTAAACTTGCACAGTCGGTGACGATAGGAATAGCATCTCTCTTGTCCTTCTGTACAGCGCCGTCTTAATGCGCTGCTAAAGGTCCCCAAGTGCATGGTGCCCAACCAGCCCATGGAAATCCGTGAATTCCTAACATTACATGCATGGGTTAGAGAGGAATGGTGGGGGCCCCAGTGCAATAATTGGCCCAGGGGCCCCCGATGCTGTTAAGACGGCCCTGCTTCTGTACCAGGACACAGTACTCAAAGAGTGTTTTTATTAGAATCAAATTCAGAGTAGAGATAGTCAGAGATATGTGGTGCAGTTAAGAGAGAGAAATAAAGATAGATAGATAGATAGATAGATAGATAGATAGATAGATAGATAGATAGATAGATAGATAGATAGATAGATAGGATGGATGGATGGATGGATGGATGGATGGATGGATGGATGGGTAGATGGATAGATAGATAGATAGATAGATAGATAGATAGATAGATAGATAGATAGATAGATAGATAGATAGATAGATAGATAGATAGATAGGTAGGTAGGTAGGTAGGTAGGTAGGTAGGTAGGTAGGTAGGTAGGTAGGTTAGATAGATAGATAGATAGATAGATAGATAGATAGATAGATAGATAGATAGATAGATAGATAGATAGATAGATAGATAGATAGATAGATAGATAGATAGATATAAGATAGAAAGAAGTAAATGTGAGAAGGAAAGACGAAAGAGACAATGAGATAAGCGCGTAAAAATATCAAACAAACAGCGACAAACCAATATTTCGGCGATATGTCTTTATCAGGAAAAGAAGGAAGTAACGAAACAACGAAGTGCCTGCCAGAGATCCTCTTTGGTTAGGACGTCAAACAAGTAATCAAACATGGAGGACAGGGGTTGAAGAAACCGATGATTTGGTCCTGACTTTAAATAACCTTTAACACGCCAGACATTTTAGGCTGTGAACAGTTATTATCAACATATTATCATAATATGGTAGCATAATAACAGTGAATCTCCAGGTTTCTGCCGCTGTGTTTTCATGGTCAAACTGACCATCTTCTTATCTCCTCATTTCTTTGTGTTGTCCATCCATGAACATCTTTGTTATTCCATTTTAATTTTTCCTCCTGTTTACTAGTATGCTGCTATACTTCTTGATAAAATCAGTGAATGTACTCCTTATCTCTCTCTCTGAACCTTAAGTGCCCAGGGCACATGGGGCTTCCGCAAGGGTTTTCCACAAATGCCCGTCCTTCGCCTTTTTTTCTGCTCTTGCCCAGGTGAGCCCTCTATTGCTCAACATCCTTTCTGTTGTTCTTCTCCATGTCTCTTTTGGTCTACCCTTACTTCTGTTCCCCTGTGGTGTCCATCTTAGTGCTATTTTTGGTAGTGCGTTGTCAGTCATTCGGAACACATGTCCCAACCATCGCCAGCGTCTTTCCTCAATAATTACTTCCAGCTTTCATCCACAACCTTCATGGGCTCAGTTTCCTGATAAGCATTTCTCCTTCCACCTGCATTTGTTTTTTCCCTTGCTTCCGTTTCTGTAGCAGTCTGATAGTTTTTTTTTACCAGATAGGGTTGCTGGCCCTATGCTGAACCCTCCTTAGTCGCCTTTTATGATCATGCGTCTATGAGTAACTGTGAATGAAATCGAAGCATGGTTATTTTATTTATTACTTCCCTTGGAAGACCTAAGCCAGACAGTACATCCATTTCTTACTTCCTCATTTTATAGTTATGTGTTTGTTTTTTGTTTTGTTTTTTTCCAACATGTCAATATCTCATGAACAGAATTAGCAATAAACGTGTTTGGTTTACAAGTTTAGGCCATATTTTATTTTCAGATATAAAAAAATATACCAAACTGTACCATGCTGTCGAGAACATAATGTGACCCATATGAACAGATCATGGTTTAATAGATGAAGTGTGTCACCGGGTAGCGTAGTGGTTAGAACACTCGTCTAGCAACGGATTGGTCGATGGGTCGAATCCCCAGTTGAGCGGAATTTTTTTTCCGACCAATACTGCCCCGAGGTCGATCTAGCTCGCAAAATGGGTAACAGAAAATCTGAGGAGGAAAGGAACTGGCCACCCTACCTCATATGCTGATGGCCCAGCATAATAAGGTCTCTAACGCTTCATCCCCTGTGGCATTTGCTATGGGACTACCTTTACCTTTACTGTGTCATATTAAACCTTGGAGCAGTGGTTCTCAAACGTTTTCAGACTGTGGCACACTTGATTACGAACGTTTCTGTCTCGGCACATCTGTTTTCCTAATTGCCAGATTCTCTTACAGTTAAACATCTGTTTTCCTAATTGCCAGATTCTCTTACAGTTAAACATCTGTTTTCCTAATTGCCAGATTCTCTTACAGTTAAACATCTGTTTTCCTAATTGCCAGATTCTCTTACAGTTAAACATCTGTTTTCCTAATTGCCAGATTCTCTTACAGTTAAACATCTGTTTTCCTAATTGCTGGATTCTCGTGCAGTTACACATCTGTTTTCCTAATTGCTGGATTCTCGTGCAGTTAAACATCTGATTTCCTAATTGCCAGATTCTCTTACAGTTAAACATCTGATTTCCTAATTGCTGGATTCTCGTGCAGTTAAACATCTGTTTTCCTAATTGCTGGATTCTCGTGCAGTTAAACATCTGTTTTCCTAATTGCTGGATTCTCGTGCAGTTACACATCTGTTTTCCTAATTGCTGGATTCTCGTGCAGTTAAACATATGATTTCCTAATGCCGAATTCTCGTGCAGTTAAACATATATTTTTCGCATTTTTCTTGAAACGGTTGCACACTACACTCTTACGTATATTTCTCTTGAGCATTAAAATCAACTACCGGCTTGTGGCAGCTCCACCAGAGGCCTCGCTTTTCTGGTCGTTCCAGGGTGGCTTCAGGTTGGCCTTCACGGCTGGCGTAGCTCCTCGGTGGCATATAAGCACATCGCACTTCGCCCAAAGCCCATGACAGGAAGATAAAACAACACGCGGGACGACGTGCTTAAGAAAAATGATAAACAAGACAAGAAGGGATCAAGCGTGAAGGGAAATAATCCAGCAAATGGTAGGTACAACACGTGTCAGAGGCTACGTCGAGAATCAAGTGGTTCAGGCATTTGGTGACCATGAATTCGAGACAGCCAGCGGCATGCGCACGCAGCTAGAAAACGTCTGGAGAAAGGGTGCGAGGCCGATCGAGGAGACCGTATGAGAGACAGCTAGGAGTTTTGCAGACAATAATAAACACATATGATTTAGTAGATACATACAGACATACACACCCTCGGGGCAGAGAGATCACTCATAGGAACGACACACATAGCAGAGGATATAGGCTGGACAGAATTTACACAACAACTACATGCCACATAGCACAAGTCAAACATCTCCCTAGTACTTTACATTTCACAGACCACAAGGCAGTCGTAGCAACAGTAAACACAATACCTACAGGTGTACCTTTAAAACGATCACCACACTGGAAATTTAACAACACACTCCTCCAAAACAAACAATTTGTTGAAAACATGACGCAAATGATACACACTCTCACGAACAACACACCCACACACACAACATCCAACAACACTGGGAGACTTTAAAACATGCAATAAGAGACAAAGCACAAAAGCTCTCAACACAGATACGCAGAGAAAGGCTGAGACAGGAGAAAATATTATAAGAGGCAATCAAACTAACAAAACAGATGGACAAAAACTCACATTTACTCACGCTACAAGAAGAACTAGATAAACATAGACAACACAGATTTCAGGGCGCACTTCTAAGAACAAGACTCAACACCATCACACAAGAAATACCTACCAAGCAGTATTTAAGCATAGAACAAAACATACAACGAAGCACACAGATAAGAGAGGTAATAGACGCCATAGGGAACAGACAAACAGATAGTACAAACATAGTACAAGCCATTAGAGAATACTACAAGAAACTGTACACAGAGGAAGAAACACAAGCACACATACAGGACAAATACATGCAGTACACTAAACAACTCACGGACTCGGACAAGCAAGAACTAGACACACCACTAACATTAGAAAACCTGACACAAGCAAGCACTAGACAAACCACTAGCATTAGAAAACCTGACACAAGCAAGCACTAGACACACCACTAACATTAGAAAACCTGACACAAGCAAGCACTAGACACACCACTAATATTAGAAAACCTGACACAAGCAGCACTAGACAAACCACTAACATTAGAAAACCTGGCACAGGCAGCACTAGACAAACCACTAACATTAGAAAACCTGACACAAGCAAGCACTAGACACACCACTAACATTAGAAAACCTGACACAAGCAAGCACTAGACACACCACTAACATTAGAAAACCTGACACAAGCAGCACTAGACAAACCACTAACATTAGAAAACCTGACACAAGCAAGCACTAGACAAACCACTAACATTAGAAAACCTGGCACAGGCACTACAAACAATGGAAGAAAACAAGTCACCAGGGCCAGACGGCCTCACAGCAGAACTCTACAAACACTTCTTTCCACTCTTAGGCCCTCTTCTCTTACAAGTCTTCACCTAGACCTCCCAAAACAAACAACTCCCGCCCAGTCTAAACCTATCCTACATCACTCTCATACCCAAAGACAACGCAGACAAAACACAACTCAAAAACTACAGACCCATATCTCTGCTAAACGTAGATTACAAGATCCTCACAAAAGCGCTCACAAACAAACTCAAACCACTTATGCACAAACTCATACACGAAGACCAACAATGTAGTAGTGCGAAAACAGAAACATACACCAGCACACACATTTCATACAAGAAGTCTTACACTACACACACAAGAAGAACTGCCAGTCGTCAGTTCTTTCCTTAGATCTGGAGAAAGCCTTCCATAGAGTGTCACACAAATACCTGCACAAGACATTACTCCACTGTAACATTAGGGGACTACTTCAGAGACTGGATTCACATTCTCTATTCCAAACCTGAGAGCAAAGTCTTAGTAAACACATGCTTACAGAGACTTTCAGGCTAACTAGATCAGTGAGACAGGGCTGCCCCCTCTCTCCTTTACTGTACATACTCACCCTAGAACCACTTCTAGAGAAGATCAGACAAGACACAACAATTCAGGGAACTTTCGTACCTGGCAGAGCAGAGAGAAAGTTGCTCACGTATGCGGACGACACGATCTTCTTCCCACCAACAGAAAGATCAATAACTCACATTTTAGACACCTTCACAGAGTTGGGTTAGGGTAGCGGAGCCAACTCAGCATACAGAAATCAGTCTTCATGGGCATATGCAAATGGCGAGATAAAAAGGACTTCCCCTTTCGTCTCACACCCACAGACAACATCCACCTGTACGGCATCACTTTCCCATCACACCTGGACATACTACACAAACCCACATGGGACAACCTCATAACAAACATCACAAACGCGTTACAACGATACAAATGCAAAACAGCAACAATTTTTGGTAGAAGCGTCATAGTAAACACACACATAATACCAAAAATAATATACACCGCCACAGTACTAGACCCTCCACAGCAGACAATCAAAGAAATAAACAGACAAATCAGAAACTTCATTTTCACAAACACCGTACACAGCATACAACATAAAACTCTCATACAGGACAAACAACACGGAGGGATTGCCTTACAAGACATACAGACAAAAATACAAGCACTCAGAATCAGCCACGTAGGTCGCATCATCAAACATCCAAACTAGCACCCGCTAGCTCACTACTACATGGGACTTAGACTATCAAACTTAGTCCCACCAAACCAACACCCGCTAGCTCACTACTACATGGGACTTAGACTATCAAACTTAGTCCTACCAAACCAACACCCGCTAGCTCACTACTACATGGGACTTAGACTATCAAACTTAGTCCCACCAAACCAACACCCGCTAGCTCACTACTACATGGGACTTAGACTTCAAACTTAGTCCCACCAAACCAACACCCGCTAGCTCACTACTACATGGGACTTAGACTATCAAACTTAGTCCTACCAAACCAACACCCGCTAGCTCACTACTACATGGGACTTAGACTATCAAACTTAGTCCCACCAAACCAACACCCGCTAGCTCACTACTACATGGGACTTAGACTATCAAACTTAGTCCTACCAAACCAACACCCGCTAGCTCACTACTACATGGGACTTAGACTATCAAACTTAGTCCTACCAAACCAACACCCGCTAGCTCACTACTACATGGGACTTAGACTATCAAACTTAGTCCTACCAAACCAACACCCGCTAGCTCACTACTACATGGACTTAGACTATCAAACTTAGTCCTACCAAACCAACACCCGCTAGCTCACTACTACATGGGACTTAGACTATCAAACTTAGTCCCACCAAACCAACACCCGCTAGCTCACTACTACATGGGACTTAGACTATCAAACTTAGTCCCACCAAACCAACACCCGCTAGCTCACTACTACATGGGACTTAGACTATCAAACTTAGTCCTACCAAACTAGCACCCGCTAGCTCACTACTACATGGGACTTAGACTATCAAACTTAGTCCTACCAAACCAGCACCCGCTAGCTCACTACTACATGGGACTTAGACTATCAAACTTAGTCCTACCAAACAACTCACAGGCACACCACTTTGGCACACTACCACCCTTCTACAAGAACTGCATACAAGCAATTCAAGGACACGAAACACTCATCCAGTGCAAAACATACCACATTTGGTCAGAAATCAAACACCACCATTACACCTTAGGATCAAGAGGGGACTCAGATACCCCATACTAGACTACACTTACACGTTCCAAAACCTCCATCTCAAAAACATCACGCCAAAAGCCAGAGAAGTCACTTTCAGACTCATATACAATATGACACCCACGAGACACAAACAAACACAAAGAAACATGAGACGGTGTTACCTATGCGGGAGAAACACACTAGAAACAGAAGAAAACATTTTCTATGAATGCAAAACAGTGACAACCACCGTAAGAACAGTACAGAACACAATAGAAACACACACGGCACAACAAGCAGACATCTACAAAGCCATAATGTTGAATACAATCTCTAAAACTCAGGCGGACACACACACACACACACCAAGTTACTGCCCCTGCTCGCAGAGTTGAGGTTCTTGGTGTGGACGTGTAGAAACAGAGCTCGTGTTTATTTCTGTACGTTTAGTCCTGCCACATTCATAGGTCTGTTTCAGCAAAGATTAAGTAAAATCATGGACTGACAGAAGAGAGAGACAGAGAGAGAGAGAGAGAGAGCAAAAAGAATCTCTAAAAATTAGAGGAACAAATCCCGTTGTAACGTCAAAAAAAAAAGGAAAAAGAGGAAAACAAATAAAGGAAAAAAAGGGGGGGGGGGGGACCCACGCACACAAACACAAAAGTGTCACGTGATGACAGCGACAAAGACCACTCACACGAGCCCTCCAAAGTTGCACAGGGAAAGGTCTCCATAGACCAATCACTAAGTCTGAGACACACACACACACAAAATGATGGCGTGAAAGAGTCTGACACAATAAGGAAGCATAACATGACAGCTACCCAGGCCTCTCGTCTTGATCTAGACCGATGTCTGAAATTCCCTACGGCGTTAATGGAATAATAATAAGAAGAAGAAGAAGAAGAAGAACAACTACAACAATAAGCGAAAGAAGAAGAAGAAGAAGAAGAAGCAAAAGAAGAAGCGAAAGAAGAAGACAAAAAGAAGAAGAAGCAGAAGCGAAAGAAGAAGAAAAAAAAGAAGAAGAAGCAGAAGCGAAAGAAGAAGAAAAAAAAGAAAAAGAAGCAGAAGCGAAAGAAGAAGAAAACGATGAAGAGGAACAACGTGGAAATCATTTCAGGAGTGTAAATTCTTAGAAATCACAGTTACCCTACATTCTCTACCACCTTGGCCCCGACATTGCCACATCTTCCCAGGCTCAAGCTTGTAATTCGAGGTCGACTGTTGGTGACGATGCTGCTGATGCTGGCAGAGATGCCAGCTATTACGGTCGTGACGATGGCGAAGATGATCTAGCGCTGATAATTCAGTTTTAAGAACGCAGAAACAGCAAAACTGAAGAGAGAATAAAGAAATACTGTACTAAGTCAGGAGAACACAGGAGACATCCTTTTTTTTGCAGAATTAATAAATAAAGTTGTTTTTTTTTAAAGTAGTGTCTTAAAACTTCATCTTTATTTCTTTAATATCTAGGAACGGTAAATATAGCGCGTGTACGCTATTTCATGATGCCCGTTTGTTTTGTTGAGATAACTGAAGCTCTACCAACAACATCCTCTCTTTTTTGCAGTGTTTTTTCTAGAGCAAACAGAGAACATAGTGAGGGGAGAGAGAAGGAAGAGAAAGAGAGAGAGAAAGAGAGTAAAAGAGAGAAAGAGAAAGAGAGAGAGAAAGAGAGAGAGGGAGAGAGAAAGAGAGAGAGAGAGAAGGAGAGAGAAGAGAGAGAAAGAGAGAGAGAAAGGAGAAAGAGAATGAGAGGGAGAGAGAAAGAGGAGAGATAAATAGAGAGAGAGAAAGAGAGAGAAAGGGAGAGAGAGGGAGATAGAAAAAGAGGGAGGGAGAGAAAGACAAAGAGAGAGGGGAATAAAAAGACAGAGAGAGAGAAAGAGAGAGAGAGGGAGAGAGAAAGAGAGTCTAATATATAAAATAGCTCGATGTGTGCCAAAAAGTGACAGCGATAAAAAAAGGGGGTGTAGCAGCTGGAAAATATGAAAAGACTTTTTGACTTGCCACGAGTCTTATCGTATATTTTGATTGGCCCATGTCTCTTGATTTGCTGTTTCGAACGCAGCTTCCAACCCGACTTCTCTACTTTTCTATTGTTTTTCTCTATTTTACTCTTGTCAGACTCCTGACTTTATTTCCTCTATTTTACTCTTGTCAGACTCCTGACTTAGTTTACTTTATTCTGCTATTGTCAGACTCCCAATTTTCTACCTCTTTTGTTAGAGTCCCGATTTCTCCCCTCTGTTCTACTATTGTCAGAATCCAGATTTTCCACCTCTATTCCACTATTGCCAGAATTCCGATTTTTCCCCCACTATTCTATTATTGTCAGAATACAGACAGGCTTTTCCCTCCATTTTTCTACTTTTTCACTGTATTTTGGGTCATAAATAATATATACTTCAACTAACCCCAACTCCTCTCTAAAGTGCTTCGGGTCCCGACTTCACGGCCTTGTATATTACACTGATCTAAAACTCAAATACACATGCTCGTCTCATATCCCTACATATTCTGCTACAGTATCAAAAAAGCAAGCAAGGGACAAAAAAACGCTTTCAAAGAATTCTTTCTCCAACTTGAAATAAGCTCGCCCTTTTCACTCGCAGCTCATGATACACCCGTTAAGATAAGATGGCCGCTATCTGCTTTCAGTTTTAACGGGAGCAAGCATTTCTGCGTCTCGTATTTTACTGAAATAATTTTTTTTTTGTAAAGTTTTGTCACGTGCGTGGTGGAAGCCAATGATTTTCACACCGGCCTGCCAACTCTTCTAAATTACCAACAGCTGCTTTGATAGTACTGAATGGAATATGATAAATGAGTTTTGTTATATTGGGTTGTAAACAATCTCGAACATTGGACGCTGTTTCACTATGTGGTGATTTAGTCTCTCTTTATATTGCCTAGAAATTCGAAATATTTCCCTAAAATATTCAGGCAAGTCTGGATTAGTGCGAGCAAGGGATCCTAAAAAAAGGTCTCATTATTCGAGTTTGCGCTAATCGAGACATACCTGGATAATGAGTTCTTTTTCTGTTTCTTTTTTTTTCTTCTTTCTCTCTGGAACTTGCGAGTTTGGTTTTCTTTGCAGCCGACGGTGAACATTTTGAGGAACAGCATCGCATTTGAGTGGTAGCGTGTTATGGCAGCCATTTTTTTTCTTCAGTCAATAAGTGCAGATAAAAGCAGCGAGTATGCAGTACTTCTTTAACAGCCTCCACCACCATGAGGACTGTGGTGATCCCTGATCTGTTGGCCATCTTCTTCTGTTACGGGGGGGGGGGGGGTTACCAACGGAGAGGTGGGATAGGATATTGGTCGGCTGTGGTTCGCCAGCCCTGATGTTAGCATATTAGCGATGGCTGATTTGCCAGATCAGACGTCTTGGGCCAAATATAATGAAACAAACTAAAGCCGTTTCTTTCAGAGCTTCTGTAATTTCAGCATATAGCACAACATATAGCAGAAGTATTTCACGTTTAACCCTTTAGTTGTCTATCGTTTACCATCCGCACAGATCTTTTCACAGTATCTGGTTGTCAGAACCTTTTCACAAGGTTGTCACGATCTAGCAACAAAAACTCAGCAGCCGTAACATTTTCATCCTGAAGTTATGTCATCGGTCTCTTCACTGGAAGCGTTTTATACAGGGTAGTCAAGCTGATAGTGTCTTGTCTTCTCGTGACTAGACTTTGCCTCGTCCTGCTTGTGTCCAGTCATATTCACTTACAGTTTATTTTCCTCTCATGTCAGAAGTGTTTTGATTAAATTTTAAGGGTCAGTCAAACCTGCTTCTTTCTAGCACTTTTCTCGTACGTCATAAAAAAAGCAAAAGATGAGAAAGAGAAGCAGAGTAAAAGAGGAACACTTGAAAATCCATACAGAGCACGTGGAAAGGGAAAAAAAAAAAGGGGGGGGGGAATGAGGCAGCCATATTTAAGGAGATTAGAAGCTGTTACTGCACAGTGCATTGAAAAGCCAAGCTAATGAGTGGCAGTTGTTACCGTTAAACGTTTTGTCATTTATCGCGTCTGGTTAGACTAGACTGTTGCTAACTGTGTTACACTGTGATCGCTGACTGTGTTACACCATGATTACTGACTGTTACACGGTGATTGCTGATTGTGTTACACCATGATTACTGACTGTTACACGGTGATTGCTGATTGTGTTACACCATGATTACTGACTGTTACACGGTGATTGCTGATTGTGTTACACCATGATTACTGACTGTTACACGGTGATTGCTGATTGTGTTACACCATGATTACTGACTGTTACACGGTGATTGCTGATTGTGTTACACCATGATTACTGACTGTTACACGGTGATTGCTGATTGTGTTACACCATGATTACTGACTGTTACACGGTGATTGCTGGTTGTGTTGCTCCGTGATTATTGACTGTGTTACACAGTGACTGCTGGTTGTGTTGCACCGTGGTTACTGACTGTTACACTGTGATTGCTGAATGTGTTACACTGTGATTGCTGAATGTGTTACACTGTGATTGCTAACTCTGTTACGCTGTGTTTGCCGACGCTGCTGTGATATACAGTATCAGTACTTCTCTCTAATCTAGATCTGACGGTGGGCAGTTATCTGTAAATTTTGGTTTATCCAGCGTCCCAAAAGCATGTTCCAGTTTTCAGTAATAAAAGGTTTCATCATCATCATCATCATCATCTTCTTCTTCTTCTTCTTCTTCCATGTTAAATGTATGTGCTAAGACGTCTAGATAACGAAGAGTATCACTATACCAATGGTTCTCAACCTCAAATCAGGGAGTGGGGGGGGGGGGGGGGGGGAGGGAGAGGGGGTAAGGTAGGGTCAAGACAATATTTTATGAGAAATGTTGGGTTATCATGAAGTGACATTCATACTTAATTTTTGGTAACTAGCGGCAAATTTACCTCACGTCAAAGGCGTGGAAATAGTTCATTTTGTTTGAATTCCAGTATATTAAAACATTTTGTTCATGGGTCGTGGGTCACCTGACATTGCTGATTTCGGATGGTGGGTCACCTAACACTGCTAGTTTAGGGTCGCGATAAAATAAAATGCTGGGAGTCAATACGCTGAAGGAAGCAGACATGTTTAATCAGTTAGGAGAAAGTAGCAGAAATACGAGTACATTGCAAGGATGTATAGAACACACCAAACCACAGTTCTCAGGATCTTGTACCTACAAACCCATCCACATAAACCAAAAGCCTCCTTCAACCCATCTCCCCTCCCCACACACCCCCCTCCCTTCAACACTATTAGAATTGTGCAAAAGCGGTCTTCAGACTTCGCAACATGTTCTTTAAACCTGCACACTCCACAGGCAGAGACATCAGAAGTTCAAATCCTGCCCAGAGAATACAGATGGTTTTGAAAGTTGTTCCTTGTTTTTTTTTTCAGTGTTTCCTGCTATTATTTTCTTTATTTAAAATAATAATAATAATGAAAATAAGTGTGATTCATACAGTGCTTTATGTTTTGTTGTTTTTTTTAAATCCAAAAATACTATAAGAACTTAATATTGAAGAAGGCTGGCTAGTAAAGAGGATTAAAGAGAGAAAACTTAAATATTTTGGACACATTAAACGTCATGATAATTTAGAGAGGACCGTCTTGGAAGGGTACATAATGGGAAAAAGAAAGAGAGGAAAACCAAGGCGAAGATGGCTGCAAGACATCGTTGGTGGTCTGCAAATGGATCATCAGCAGCAGGCCATCTTGCTCACAACCGAGAGGCCTACAGGAGTGCTGTTTGGGAGGCAAAGTTTCGCAAGGGACATGCAAATGAAAGAATGGCTTTTTAAAAAATTAATCTGTCATTGATTAGTAACTTTACACTTCTGACCCTAGAGGTCAGGGCCATGGATTGATCCCGGGGGGAGGGGAGGGGAGGGGGCCTTGCTACTGGGCCTTCTCAACACTCCGAGCCACAGGGGTACTTCTTGGCCGTTCACTCAGACATGGACGCCAATCTCTCCTACAAATGCGGCTGTTTGTTTTCTAATTTTCAGCATCACGGGTAGAGCTTCTCTTGTAGGAGGATGAGGGGGGATGGGGGGCTGTGGCCTGGCCAGTCGCTAGCAGAGTGAAGTGTGCTAGTAACTTTGGAGGATGTGATGTGGCGTTTGTTGTGCTCATTTTCAGCTTCTGGTACAGATGGCGCCTCAGAATGCAGTGTCCTGTCCTCAGTCGCAGGTTTATCACTTGGTCGTCTCCTGAGAGTTCATATGATTCGTCATCTGTTTTTGCTGTTTGGTAGTGTTGTTTTGTTCACTTGTCTTTATATATGGCATTTAGTCTGGGGTTTTTTTTGTTCATATGTTGTACTTCTATCAGCCTGTTGTATTCTTCCTCCTTTGTTTTGCCGGTCTGTCTGCCTTTTCATTTCCTTGGATGTTACTCTAGGCGAGTATCCACTGTATGACTGCTTTATTCAATATTGTGTCTGCTAGTGATAGGACTTCTGTCAAGTTGTCCAGGTCTTTAATCGTATAATGATATAAAAACCGCAGCAGTTAAAGCACAGAAACCACGCTGAGAAGTACACAGACTTTATCACAGACTCACACCTCATAGTACAAGCACTGAAACACGGGATACAACCAATGTTCCCTCTAAGCTGCGCGGCCGCGCACAGAAAAAAAAATCATACCGCGCACAAAATTTTTGTAGCCGCGCAAAAAAATAAAAGAAAAATGAAACTGCTACTTTTATTTCCTAATTTCCAGATGTTACTCTGTGCTATAATTGCGATCAAGAAAAATACAGTGATGGTACATGTTTTTCCCTTTACTCTTTCTTTGTTGCTATACTTTCGGATCAGTTGTTTCAACTGGTCTTTCATCGCGTAGTTTCGGTAGTACTGTAGCAGAATCACGGAATAAGGAAACAAAGAAGTCATCATTGGCATTGACTAAATACCAGTAATTGAAAAGTACAACAGGTTTATCATATTTTATATATAATGTTACTACGCACATTTGCACGCATAATATTTTTTGCACAAGAGCTGAACATTTTGCACACAGACCACAAACCCTTGGAGGGAGGGAACATTGGATGCAACCCTGGTTCTCCTTCTCTTCCTTCTCCTGTACCCACCCACCCACACTCATAACCCACGTCGGCCCAGCTAGCGGTAGGCATAGCACAAGTTTGAAAATCCTTGACGTAAACAACATGCACCGGCCCCGGATGTTGTTGTACAGTTAGCTTAGAAGTTTGAAAATCCTACCTGTAAGTGCCTGCGTCCCGTGGCCGCTGTTTTGAAAGTGACTGCCTTAGGGATAACCGTGTGATCGTATTTTCCTTTGACCTCTTTGATGTTCAAAGTCAGCAAGGTGAGACTGGCAAGGTGGGTGACCTAATTTTTCGATTTCGGGCCTAGAGTGGATTTACGGAACTGCTAATGTAGTAGATGCTTTTATAAGCCAGTGCTTTTAATTGCCGTGAAGTGGCAGGGATAATTATAGATACACAGGTCTGTATAAATGTATGTATGCATACATATGTGTATCTACATCCAACCACAAGTCATTAATACACTTTGACAGTGTTAAATTTAGCGTGGTTTTGTACGTTTGGGATTATTTTGTTGAAATAATTGTGCTCAGATTTCTATCATTATTTTGTATAGCTAGAAAACTTTTAGATTCCTTGGCTGTTAACATTTTTTTTTCGTAGTTTTAATAATTCCAATTCCCTAAGTTTTCTTAGATGTCCGCGAATTCTGGACAATCGTTGCTCAGTTGGATTTATAGTCTAAAGCTAAAACTATTCAAAACAAAAGTAGGAACATCTTTAAAAAAAAAGGCACACAGTTCGGTTTCCACCTTAACCAGAATAGAATCACACAGGACAAAGAACTAGGGAAATAAGATAAAGTATAAATTTACATTAGCGATGTACAACAAATAAGAATGGATAAATTATTTGTTGTATATCATTCATTTGAGTTGTAGTTTTATCTTCTTTTTTTTTTTTGTCCTGTATGTTCTTGTATAACCTATCTTGTTTTATGGAAGTGAATCATGGACAATAGGCAGGTCTGCACAAAAATCATTGGAAGCAGCAGAAATGTGGTTTATTAGAAGAATGTTGCCACTGGACAGCAAAAATAACTAATGAAGAATGTATGAGAAGAGTTGGAGAAACAAAAAACCTTGTCAAAAAGATAAGAGAGAGACAATGTACTTTCATAGGACATGCAATGAGAAGAGGGGGCATTGAAAATATTATAACAACAGGAAAAATAGAAGGAAGAAGATCAAAAGGAAGACCAAGAGAAATGATACTGGACAGTCTGACGGGATGGTGTTATAATATTGACATTGTGAATCATATATTTCTGAATAGTTCCATATTATAGAATTGAAGCTTAAAGATGCTCTTTGATTAACACATCACCGGTTTCAGAATGTATGAGGAGAAAACATTACCACTTCACTAATCAGAGCAAGTCCGATGAAAATGTTCTCTACATTATTTATTTAATTCTGACAAATAAGTTCATGATGTATCGTCGACTACGTAACTTTGATTGAAACACTTAATCATTTGTTCACAATATCAAACTATCATATTCTACATGCAGCATTTCTCAGTTTCTCAAATTCAAAATATTCTACACGAGAACATTTCCTATCTCAGTATTATATCACATCTGCAGCACGTGGTCAACTAGTTTCTCGTCTAAAATCACTGTACTCAGAGTTTCAAAAGTGTCAGTTCTTCTTAATCACCTGAGTCACTTGAAAACCATCTTCCGTATAACACTACTTCTGCTTTTATATCGTTCGTCCTCTTTCTTCTCTTGTCTGTCTTCTGATTTCTTACTGGTCTTCCTCTGCCGTATCTCAATCGCAGTGTACTAACGAGCAAAGTCTACTTGCCTCTTCTCTGGACTTCTGTTCTTATCTCTCATTTTAATTTGTATTTTTGTACTAAATCAAGTGTGTGGGAAGAATGAAAGATGGAGTGATGAAGGGCAGAATGTAAGACGGGCCTGCGTGCCCAATTCTTTACCCTTGAAAAATAAAGATTATTCATTCATTCATTCATTCTCATCTGATGGCTTCTCGGCTGTTCTGGTCGGACCTTCTTTCTTCACTCTTGACTGTCCACGTGCACTGACCATCCTTCTTGCAGTTCTAGTCAGTCTCTACTTGCCGGACCGACGGTTTTCTGACGATCTCCCTCCTCTGTCTCCTCTCTCTTCTACTTCCGTACTTCTTGGTTCTAGATTGTCTGTTCTTCCGTCTTCAGGCTCCCTCCTCAGTCTCCTCTCTCCAGGACTTCCGTACCTCTTCGTTCTCTCCTGTCTTTCCGCTCGCCTTTTCATCTTCAAGTCCAGCTTGATGGATTAACCAATAAGCATTTTGGCTCCACCTTCAGATGTCCACTGGTTCCCATGACCGTTCTGACTGTCCGTCATTCAAATTGCCCCGTGACTTATGTCTTAATCAGTTGTCAAATAGGCCACGCTTCTAAATATTTAATTGGTCAACTGGCCGAGTTGGTCACTCCTTTATTTGAAAACCGTATGCAATAGCGTCATAAAAGCGCCCTAACGCGTGCCACCTAACAGGTGTCATGCTTGTCAATTTATGTCAATTTCGTCTATACAATTGTTTTTTACCTAAGTCATTATCTTGCACTTTCATGTCGGAGGTTTTATGTGTCCTCGCTTTTCAGTGTGTCTGCCTTTTCTATTCGTATTTTCTATTTTACACGCGTCAACGTCCAGTCACAGCTTTGTTATCACTGGACCATTCTACTTTCTGGCATCCTTCCTTTGTATTACCTAAATCTCAGCGTCACAGTGTCTCATCTTTTTTCTATTCACTGTTTCCACTGTTTACTTTTGTCCGCGCCTTGTTCTAATGTCATGGAAGTTTTATACCTTTCTCTTCCTTTTTCTACCTACTTTTCTCTGTCGCTATTCGATGTTACTGTTTTCTTTACAGTACATTTTTATAGTCATATTCAATAATAATAATAACAATAATAACGACAACAATAATCATTACTTACAAGGCCATGCTACAATGTGAGAGGAGATTACCAATTGAGCTGATGACCTGCATGAAGGATCGTGTACTCTGGAGAAGCATAATACCCAACGCCAGTCGGCACGGCACATGATGATGCTGATGATGATAATGATGATGATGATGATGATGATTGATGATGATGATGATGATGATGCTGTATGATTAAGATGTAAACCGAAACGTCACAACTGTGTGCTAGTTAATTAACAGAACTGTACCTAGTTTTATTTTAAATAGTTTTAGCATTTTCTTATCACATCTCTTCTGCGGTGACTCTGTGTATATTCGTATATTTAGTCATATATATGTATACGCCAAAAACTATTCTTGTGCTATACATCTAAAGAAGTGAAATGAATTTTCTGAAGAACTATATGACCTTCAGGTGAATACATGTAGCAGATCAGGAGACTGGAAGGTGTGTAAAAGTCTTTGTAGATCTTTTAACAACGTAGCTTCTTCTTGTGACCCACTTTCCCAGATCAAACGTCCAAATAAACATCATATATATATAAAGATATTTGCATGCCACAGGAGTGTGTAGCTTTTGTGGCTTCACATTTACATGTTTATTATATTATAATCTGTATATATATATATATATATATATATATATATTATTGGCATGCATATATATATATATATATATATATATATATATATATATATATGGCTCATTGACTCGAAATAGCAAACGTGGATGTGTTTTTGTTGCCTACCGAAATGTTCGGGAGTCTTTGAAGCAAAGTGATAGCGCTGGGATTTTTTCGAAACCTGTACAAATGTACCTTGTCTTTCACTTTGCGTGAAGAACTTTCCGAAATATCGGTTTTCTAGTTATAACATTCGGTACAATATGTAAAGTTAACCACACTTTATAGACATTAACAGACAGTATATTTGTGAATATTTTTTTTATTCCGGCCTTATTGGCGATGAGATTTAATCTTTTAAAAGTTTCACATACCGAAACAAACTGGCAGATTCTCCACCATTACAAACTGAGTACCATCAGTCTGCTGGCCTGATTATCTGATAATGCTGGAATTCAAACAAAATGAACTATTTCCACGCCTTTGTCGTGAGGTAAATTTGCCGCTACACTAAATATTAAGTATGAATGTCACTTCGTGATAACCCAACATTTATTTCCCGCCAGCACTTTTAATTTGTCCTAGCTCTAGCAATCTACATATAACCTACGTTGTTCTTCCATTCCCGCTCTTCATTTTCCTGCGGTATGTCAAATACAGCTTTAGCAATGTCACCCTTTTCCATTCTCAGACTGTCTTTTCTTTCTCTGCCCAGCAAGTAAAATCAGTTTATCAGATTTTCATTAGCAAATAAATAGTTCCAACTGGTTTCGCTGGTTCTTTATTTACTAGGTTTTTTTTTTATAATGTAAACCTGTTACAGTAACCGATGACCTCCAAAAGTTTCGGTTTTTCTCTTTTTTAATCGGTAATTTATAGGTAATTAACCGTTAACGAGTCACTGCTTTGAAGTCACCACATCTTCTTCTTCTTCGTTCGCTTCTACCACCAAGATCGCCCCGTGATCCTACTGAATTTACTCCTGTGGTCCTCGATAGGTCCCGTGGTTCTCCTGTTATCCCCGAGAGGACCACAAGAGATCCCCGAGAACCACAAGAGGTTCAAAGTATCGCGGGGCTTGGGCCTGTATTCTTGACGGGTCTCAAAAGCGGGATTGCATGACACCGTGGTTTTCATTGCACCAGTTCAGTCTAGAATTGGACTTTCTCACCGGAAGACCTCGACGTATTTTGGATATCAGTATATCTCCGCCAGGTGAGAAGTGGTTGCCCATCCAGTCCAGCGTTGGACTTTCTCACAGGAAAACCTCAGCGTCATTAGGATACGCATGCATCCCCGTCGGGTGAGAGCTGGTTGCCTATCTAGACTGCACTGGTCCAGTGTCCCCGACTTCATCATTTTGTGGTCGTGGCCGCTATCCTTCCTAGTTGTGACTAGGACGGAGCTTTTGTTCAGGAGGACGAATCCTCGCCAGTAGTAAGTTTCACCCCTGGATTAATCCCGTTTAGGCGTATTATCCCAGTATGTGTGTGTTTAGGACGAGACCGACCTCTAGAGCGGAGGTACCGTGACATGAGTAGTCATCAAGTTTCACCCCTGTTTTAAGCCGGTTTAGGCATATTTCACCAGTATGAGTGTATATCGGACGTGGCCCGCCTCTAGAGCAGAGATGCCGTGGTATGAGTAAGTCTCGCCGCGAGACTGCTGGGCGTACCGATTAAACTTCACTTTATCATTTCCATCACCTTTTCATATCGGCGCCGCCGGGCAATCCTAATCGCATTTTCGCCTTTCCTTCATTGGCCGGGAGTAGTTTCACTCCACGCGCGGCAGCCGAAGAATCTCGCCAGAAATGTCTTAGTTCCCCTGGGTTAAGCCGGTTTAAGCAATCTGCCCCAGTATGGATGTATATAGGACGTGGCCGGCCTCTAGAGCAGAGGTGCCGTGATTTGAGTAGTCCTGACCTCGAGACTACTGGCTACCTCACTCAATCCTTTCCTTCACCTTTTCCACGACGGCGCTGCGCGGCAATCCTAACCGTATATTTCTTCATTGGCCGGGAGGAGTTTCACCCCACGCACAGCAGCTGAAGAATCTCGCCAACAGCGGAAGTCCCCACATCGAAAATGCGAATAGAAACCGAGGCTGTGTCGGCGACATGGAATGGTTAGTTGCCCATGATGTGGTTTATAGTGTCACTGTGACGGATTCACAGAGTATGCTTCGTAAGAGTGAGAAGAAATTGCTTCGAAAAGAATGGATTAATCTGCCGTTTTTTTTTCCAAATGTGATGAGTCTAAGGTGGATTTAGTGACCATGTTATGTGGGAGTATATGGAGATGAAATAGCGGACAGACTTGCTGGACAGAGAAATGAAAGACAGGCTGAAAATGGAAAACGGTGACGTTACTAAAGCTGTATGTGACAGACCGCAGGAAAATGAAGAGCAGGAATGGAAGAACAATGTGGCTATATGGAGGTTGCTCGGAGCTGGTGCAAATTAAGGGTGCTAACAGGAAATAAGAACTGTGTGGCATCGTAAATAACCAAAACTTGACAGGAAATGTTAGCAAACAAACTCTTGGGTGGATGTTGCGGCTTGCGATGGGGCGTATACGAGGAGCTGCACTCAGTCCCGCAGTACAGCTAAAAAGCAGGGGTTGTGCTATGCTTCTTTTGCGCACTCCACCACCATGGGGACTGTGGCCTTCCCTGCACCGTTAGCCAGGCAATGTCTGTTACTGGGGGGGGGGGGGTATCAACGGAGAGGTGAGATAGGGTCTTGGTCAGCTATAGTTCGCTAACCCTGACACTAGTATATCAGCTACGGGTCGCTAACCCTGACACTAGTATATCAGCTACGGGTCGCTGATTGCCTCATCGGACAGCGTCTTCACCTCCGCATTTTGACGTAAAGGGAAGTAAGAACCCCCCCCCCCCGGACACCCTGATTGTCTTTTCCTGGGGCAAGACCTACCCCTGTGTCAATCTGCGAAAGGAAAAAAAATGTCTCTCCCAGTGTGGAATCAAACCTGACACATTCTCGTTCGCAGACGAGTGCCCTAACCACCATACTACCGCTGCACGTCATAAATCGCCAAAGAAAAAGAAACATTTGAAACCAAAGAGAAAATAAACTTATGTAACAGACGGAGAAAGCGTTTTAAGACATTGTGGAAATTCCAACAAGAATGAGATTTATGATGCAAATCATTAAAAGGCCATCATTGGATGCTCCTACAAGCTGCACAAGATTACAGGACCAAGATGGCGATGAAGAAGAAAAGCTTGACTATTTTTAGGTACTAGAAAACGTCCTTTTCAAATAGATTTCCACCTGAAGGATTCATTTTCTATAGATTTCCACCTGAAGGATTCATTTTCTAGTTTTCTCTCCCGCTATTTCGGCTTTTTTTTTTCTTTTTTCCTAGTGTTTATTTCGTCGTAAATAATTTACTTCCATCTGTTTATCTGTTCCTTTTTCCGCATATACGTTACTTTCCATCTGTTTATCTGTCCCTTTTTGCGTGTATGCCTTCTCTGGCAACATAGAACAGTGACGCTCTTCTAAAATGTTCTGTACAGCCGGGCTGGTCTAACATTGTACATAATGTACACCTTTGTGGCTTCTCTAAAACCAGGCTCCCGTCTGACGTACACTCTTCTGTTGGTTCTGAAAATAATCGTTACCTTACCGTCGGAGACCTGCTTCACCTGCTGTAGTCCTGTGCCTAATCTGTGTTCATGCCTGTGAGATACACTTTCTCTTTTTCTGCCGTTCTGCAGCCCACCTCCGTCTTTGCCTTAATCTCACGTCAGTTTTTGTTGTATTGTTCTCGGCAGTGAGACCATAACGAATATGTCTTACAGTTTCTGTACACTAAGACTCATTGGGGACTACCGTGTTAGGTGCATATTTTCCCGCGATCTTCAGTGCATGAATGTCTGATGTGGGTCAGTATCATGCCTGGCCGCTTTACCTTCCCAGATTTATCTGGTGCCCATTTTTGTGAGAGGCTGGGTGGACCCCCGGGGCCTTTTTTGATGTGGACCAGAAAAAAATCCCCACTGCTGGGGCTCGAACCCGGTACCACCGGATTAGTGAACCTACCGCCTAACCACTCAAATAACCAGACGGCCTTACAGTACAGAAGCTTAACGTATATTATTTTAAGCTGGAAATTTTTGTTTAAACAGTAGGGTAAAAAAACAAATTAGAAAGCCTGTAACGTGCATTCAGTGTAGTTTAAAATATTTCTTTAGAGCCTTGTTCATCATCATCATGAGAGAGAGAGAGAGAGAGAGAGAGAGAGAGAGAGAGAGAGAGCTAAAAAAGTGAATTCTCTGGTAAAATTAGTGAGCGTTTTCTCTAGAAACTGTGGTAGCACTTATTTAATAGTTGCTAGGACTGCTCGGTTAAATTAATTTGTTGCAGAGATCAGTGGGATTTAAAATGGCGGCACAGACTAACCAAATTAAGTGACTTATTTTGTTCGTTTGGGGGGGGGGGGGGGGTAGGAAGGGTTTGCTTCGTGTACGGTTACGACTTGTACTTGTTCAATTCAGTTCAGTTCAAGTGCCGTGCCGTGTGGCGTAGGTGATCATTTCTCTCCACAGTTCCTGTCTTTAGACTTGATTATAAGATCCGCCGGTGACTTTCTTCCTAGCCACACTGACAGTCCATCCAGTAACTTCTCTGTCTCTCTGTCTCTCTCTTCCTCTGTCTCTTCTTCCTTCAACTTTTCCAGTTGCTACTGTGTGTTTTACAAGTTTCCTCTTCTCGGGAAATGTCCTATAAATCTCGCTTGTCTGCTTCTGATCTTTGCTATCATTTGTTTTTTAACTCCAGCCTTTCTTAAGACTTCTTCATTGGTTTTCTTAGCTGTCCATGGTACCTTCAACATCCTTCTTATACAACACATTTCCATGGCCTCCATTTCTCGCTGTACTCTCTTATTCATGGACCATGCTTCACATCCATAAAACAAAATTGGCCCGATGTAACATTTAAGTACTCAGAATCTTGTTTCCACTGATATGGATCTGTTGCACACGATGTTTCTCATTTTCTGGAATGCTGACTTGGCCTGAGCACGTTTGTTTTTTATTTCGCTGTGACATTTCCCGTCAGCTGTTACATTTATTCCTAAGTACTTGAATCTTTCAATTTGTTTCAGATTTGTGACATCGATGGTAATGCTACATTTTGGTGGTATTCTTTTCTTTGAGATGACCATCATTTCAGTCTTCGTTTTGTTCAGGCTGAGACCTTTATTTTTACTTTCACGAACCACGACCTCCAGAAGATCCTGTAGCTCCCCTTCACTTTTAGCAATCAGAACTGTGTCATCTGCATATCTGAAGTTGTTAAGGTTGTACCCGCCAACTGATATTCCTGGCATGTTCTCAATATTTCTCATTATGTTTTCACTTGTACTTGTACGAACTCCCTGTAACTGCGAGCCGTTGTTCTTTGCAGCCGATGCTGTAGAGATGTTGAGGCACAGCATCGTATCGGCCTGGGAACGGGTTATGGTGCCTATTTTTTCAGTCCCGGAGTACAGCTATAAACCAGGGGGTGTGCAATGCTTCTTTAGCAGACTCCACCACCATGGGGGCTAATGCGATCCCTGCACCGTTAGCCAGGCTATGCTTGGTACTCGGGGTACCACGGAGAGGTGGAACAGGGTCTTGGTCAGCTATGGGTCGCTGATTGCCTCATCGGATAGGCGTCTTCAACCCCTGTAAGGTTACGACAAACGAGGGAAAATTAACTCCTCTACAAATATACAAGTTACAGGAAGCAGAGAGTTACAAAAATCCGTGAAGTTTTGCTGGCAACAAATGTAAATGGATTTTATCTATTTGTAGGTGGGAGTTCATAATTTTTAAGCTGTACTAAATGTTAAAAATATTAGCACCGAATTATTTTTCCCGGTGAAACATGGCGTCTGTGATGAAGTATAACAAGAAAACGTTTGTGTTATCCGGACGTTGTTCGGTAGTCTGAGAGCTAACTGTGGCTGCTTTTTGTGAAGTTTATAGATAGCGACGCCAGGACTAAATTTTTAAGTATTGAACGGAGTTATTTCTTATCTTTTGCCTGGAAACAAAGACTCATTTGCATTAAGTTGAATTAGCTGACCTGGGAGCGACGAATGACAGAATCGATACTAATGCAATTCGACTTATCTTGTCTCCTTCCTCATATACCTTTTCATTGTTTATGGGACAAATAGACGACGTCTTGGTAGGACTCAGCGATGTGCCACGGGTTCGATTTCGCTTCTATTCGGCCGAAGTTCTCGCTGGTGCTCTTGCAAGTTCGTGTACCCTGTGCACTGTTCCTTTCTCATGGTTACCTTTTCTTTCGTGGAGTGCAGGGGTGATAACTCTTTACCATTGTGTAAATATTTAACATTTAACGTTTAGAAGTGGTTGGCCCTGCTGTTTTACTACACATTTTAGTAGCATCGGAAGAAATTACGGGGGTTTTTTTTTCAACTGGCTCATTTGTTTCTGTTATCATCATCACTGTTATTGCATAACCTTGGTCCGTTGTTATTGCTCGTCTATACTTCAATGTTATTATATGGGCTTGGTTCATTGTTATTGTATGACCGCGGTTTATCGTCATTGTAAAGTATTGTGGAAGCTTGCTGTTAGCAGTAGCTAGAAACTATCTGTTGCTGTGATATAGTCCTTTACATGAAGGAGCTGCGTAGGTTGGAGAAAGGCATGGAGTTTGCTATGCTGACCCTCCTAGAAAGGACATAAGAAGTTTATTTCTTACCATATTCTTGTACCAAGCTGAACAAGTAGATCCATACTTCGCTCTCCAGTGAAACAAGTAGATCCATACTCTGCTCTCCAGTGAAACAAGTAAATCCATACTCTGCTCTCAAGTGAAACAAGTAAATACATATTTTGCTCTTCAGTGGAACAAATAAATCCATACTCCGCTTTCCGACGGAACAGGCAGGTCCATATTTCGCTCTCCTATAACACAGGTAGATCCATACTCTGCTCTTCAGTGGAACAAGTAGATCTATACTCTGCTCTCCAGTGGAACACGTAGATCCATACTCCGTTTTTCGACTGAATAAGCAAGTCCATACTTTGTTGTCCCATAGAACAGGTAGAATTATACTCTGTTGGTCTGGCTGCGAATTCTTTGGTGAACCGCATTTTATTCTTTATCTCTCTAGAACAGCGGACTTTTGTTCTTTGCTCTATTCCGGATGATGAATGGATTGCGCTGGTTTTTCTGAAGTTCCAAAGTGAATCCAACAAGCAAGCTTCTCTGACCACCCAGAGCAAATGAGTTAATTAATATCTTCTCTCTTATACAAGCTAAACAGCCTGTATGTAGAAGCGCTACGAAGGGGGTTGGATAGGATAGGGTCTTGACCAGTTGTGTTTTGCTGATCTAGATAGCTGTACTGTCCCTTTGTCAGCGCCTCACCTTGGCACCCAGAACTCCGGTACACACTAACTTGCCGCGATGCGCGGACACGTGTCGCGAACATGGTAATCAGTAACTTCAGTGCACTGACTGATAGACACGAGATTTCAGTTTGTGATTAAATTTAGCGCATAATCTTGTTTGCTGTTGGAGCAGTTTGAAGAGCATTGATAAAAGACGTGTGTTTGGATATGTTATTTCATTTCATTGTATTCACAGGACTCAAATCTTCGCGTTCATGTACATAATGTGAACTATGCAGGTTTGAAATAACTGACCATTGTATCTAAAGGTAACCGGATGAATTATAACAAGAATACGTTGTTTGTGGTATTTATGTACTGTGTGTTTTACCTTCAGCTGTATGGGGGCTAAGACTGGAAACTTTTCAGGCGTCTTCAGGGCTAACATTTTCATTTTTATAATGCTGCTTCTCCTCCTCCCCATTCTTCTTCTTCTCCTTCTTCTTCTTCTTCTTCTTCTTCTTCTTCTTCTTCTTCTTCTTCTCTTCCTCTTCTTCTTCTTCTGCGAGCTGGTTGCTCTTTCCACCTGATGTTATGAAGATAATGGGGCACATCAGCGTGTCGGCTTGGGACATTTTGGGACAGCGGCTATTTTGTCAACCCCCAAGTGGAGTGTACAGAACTTCTTTAGCAGACTCCACCACCATGGAGGAGGGGGGGGGCGCAAGGAGGTAGCTGTCCCGTTAGCCAGGCTAAGCCTGTTACTGGGGAGTGCCAACGGAGAAGTGTGATAGTATTAGTCGGTTGTGGTTAGCCAACCCTTTACGCTAGAATGTCAGCTGTGGGCCTCTGGCTGCCAAATTGGACAGCATCTTCGGCCCCGCAGTACTGACAGACAGTCATCATTTTCAGACTAGATTCCGCTCCGACAGCCACGTCAGAAAACGAAATGACTTAAAGCGAATGTCCTACAGAGACTATACAGAACTTTCCTGTTAAAAGACGGACATGTTTTACACGTAAAATAAACTATAATGACTTTATATTTTGTAACAAACTTTAAAATTAGTAGTTTTATATTCAGTAAATAATGCATACTTTTAAAAAAGTACTTGTAAATTTACAAGAAGAAGTCTTACTATTTCATTTGACCCATGGTTGGAAAAATGAATCGTTGTGAAGCGATATGTAGTAAAGAGGAGATTATTTATACTAGAAATACATAAAAAGGTAAAGGTAATCCTGTCATGCCTTAGAGGCACAAAGGGATACTGTATAGGAATAGAAAGACAACTGCGTGTATAAAAGATGGGGAGATAAACATAAATATAGATTATATAAGCAGTAAAAAGTATGGATGTATTATCTGAAGGACGGAAGACTGGATGGATAAATGGATATGTATAAAGATAATTAACCTCGAGTGGCAGTTATGTGCGTCGACCTAAATTCCAAGAAACAGGCAACGATTAACAGACATTCGAAAAAAAAGGGGGAATCCAGTAGATAGAAATTTTAGCTCGCAGTTTTTTTCCCCCCAAAAATTTTCCTTTTATGATTTAACAAGTCGAATATGGCAGTATGTTTATATACGTCTGGTGGACCAGTACACATTGTACACATGTTTATAACTGTTTAGTTTCTTATCTCCTAGCAGCTGTTTAAGTTAGCAGGTGATTGACAGCTGTTGTTTCTTTGTTGGTTAAATCCACTTGAAAGTATGTGATGTCAGACAAGTGCTTTTTTTTTCAAATATTTCCATTTGTGGATGAGGAAGATTAAAAAGAGGACATCTATCGCTCTTAAAAAAAATAATAATAATAACTAAAGAAGCTGTGGAGAGGAACAGACAGAACCACAAAATTAAGATTTGTAAGGGCATGCATCTTTCCCATCACAACACATGCCTGTGAGACGAGGACAGTTAACAAAACAGCTGAGAAACACATAAATGCTTCTGAATTTAAATGCTATAGAGGAGTCCTTCAAATATCATGGACACAAAAAAGAAAAAAAATATATCCATACTACAAAAACTTAATATTGAAGAAGGCTGGCTAGTAAAGAAGATTAAACAGAGAAAACTTAAAATATTTCTGTCATATTAAACGTCATGAGAGTTTGAAAAAAGACAGTCTTGGAAGGGTACATAATGGGAAAAGAAAAAGAGGAAGACCACGGCGAAGATGGCAAAAAGACATTGCGAATGGATGCATGAGGAGCAATGCATCTTTCATACAACCGAGAGGCTTACAGGAGAGCTGTTAGGGAGGCAAAGTTCCGCAAGGGACCTGTTAATGAATGAATGAGTCAGTCTGTGGAAAGTCAGGCGTCATGATGACGTTTTGGAATGTTTAGCAGTTACCCGGATCTTGTCCTAGTTAAACTGATCGTGAGCTGAATGACTGGATAGAATGAGTATGAAACACACACGTATAGTTTCTTTTCCATTCAACAATTTATCTCATCTTTTGCTGGTTGTTATAGAAATCTGCTCGACGCAAAAAGTGACCAATGGTCTTATATTCTACGGGACATTCCCATATTTTAAGAATTTGTCCCAGGAATCGTATTACTTCGGTCGGGACGCCTAAATGTTCCCTGTTTTAAAACAGCCGCCCCGTATTGTCCTGCACTCTAGCTTATCATCTCCGTGTTGTTCGGAAATTTTATCTTAGTGAGAATGTTGGTACTGTGAAGAAAATTCACTCCGTAAAGAAGTACAAGTAGGCCTGACTGATACATTTATAGGTACAACAAGTAGGCCTGACTGGCACATTTCTAGGTACAACAAGTAGGCCTGACTGGCACATTTCTAGGTACAACAAGTAGGCCTGACTGGCACATTTCTAGGTACAACAAGTAGGCCTGACTGGCACATTTCTAGGTACAACATGTAGGACTGACTGGCACATTTCTAGGTACAACAAGTAGGCCTGACTGGCACATTTCTAGGTACGACAAGTAGGGCTGACTAGCACATTTCTAGGTACGACAAGTAGAGCTGACTGGCACATTTCTAGGTACGACAAGTAGGGCTGACTGGCACATTTCTAGATACGACAAGTAGAGCTGACTGGCACATTTCTAGGTACGACAAGTAGAGCTGACTGGTACATTTCTAGGTACGACAAGTAAAGCTGACTGGCACATTTCTAGGTACGACAAGTAGAGCTGACTGGCACATTTCTAGGTACGACAAGTAGGGCTGACGGGTACATTACGCCAAGTAGGGCTGACTGTTACATTACGACAAGTAGGGCTGACTGACACATTTCTAGGTACGACAAGTAGGGCTGACGGGTACATTTCTAGGTACGACAAGTAGGCCTGACTGGCACATTTCTAGGTACAACACGTAGGGCTGACTGGTACATTTCTAGGAACGACAAGTAGGGCTGACTGGTACATTTCTAGGAACGACAAGTAGGGCTGACTGACACATTTCTAGGTACGACAAGTAGGGCTGACTGGTACATTTCTAGGTACAACAAGTAGGCCTGACTGGTACATTTCTAGGTAAAGTTATGAACTAGACCTACTGATTAAACTGTTTTGGTTTAAATTTAAATGCGACGTTACACACATGCACACAAGCCTGAACACACGCACACCAGCTTGGCTGGGATGATTGCGTGTCCCGTATTTAAACTTCAGAAAGGTGGTAGGCTAACAACACATAGTCATGGTAACGCAGCTTTTGACAAATTTCTACGGTTATTCGTCAATGGTTTCTACGTATCGTCCCTGACGCCAGTTGGTGAAAAGGATAAAAAAAATACAGTACATCGTACACTTTTTTGTGTGTACAAAGCTCAGTCATTCATTCGTTAGCATGTCCCTTGTAGAACTTTGCCCCCCTAACAGCTCTCTTGAAGGCCTCTCGGTTGTAAGCAAGATGCCCTGCTGCTGATGCACCCATTTGCAGATCATCAACGATGTCTTGCAGCCATCTTCGCCTTGGTCTTCTTCTCTTTCTTTTCCCTCATTATTAACTCTTCTAAGACTGCCTTCTCCAAATTCTCATGACGTTTAATATGACCAAAATACTTAACTTTTGTACAACATCAGAAAGTTTGGGAAATAATGGGGGGAAAAAATGGAATTTTCAGCACATTTGATACATTTAACATCACTGCTGTATCTAGACCATCAAACAGCTGTAAGAATAAATGGTGAAACAACAAGTTGGTTTGACATAAAACAAAGGGTCCGTCAGGGGTGCATATTGTCACGTTACTTATTTAATTGCATACTGAAAATATAATGGGGAATGTTAGAGAAGATGTAGACAAAGAATATTATGATGCCATAACAGTTGGAGGTTATGAAATACCTGAGATTAGATATGCTGATGACACAGTATTACTGTCCACAACACAAAAAGGAATGGAAAAACTAATTTTGTCAGTCCGTAAGAGTAGTGAAGAGCAAAACCTCTATCTTAATGCGAAGAAAACTAAATTGATGACAACTGAAAAAAAAAACAAATAAGGCAGGTAAAATATATATCAGTGAGGAAAAATTGGAAGAAGTGGAGAATTTTTAATATCTGTGGAGAGGAGCAGACATAACCACAAAAATAAGATTTTTAAGGGCAAGCATCATTCCCATCGCAACATATGACAGTGAGACCTGGACACATAACAAAACAGCTGAGAAACACATAAATGCCTTTGGATTTAAATCCTACAGAAGAGTTCTTCAAATATCATGGACACACAAAAAAGAACAAATATATCCATACTACAAGAACTTAATATTGAAGAAGGCTGGCTAGTAAAAAAACGTCATGATAATCTAGAGAAGACCGTCTTGGAAGCGTACATAATGGGAAAAAGAAAGAGGGGAAGACCAAGGCGAAGATGGCTGCAAGACATCGCTGATAATCTGCCAATGGATACATCAGCAGCAGGGCATCTTGCTTACAACCGAGAGGCCTACAGGAGAGCTGTTAGGGAGGCAAAGCTCCACAAGGGACATGCAAATGACTGACTGACTGAGTACGGTTATACTCGTATTTGTTCTTTTGTGTGTGTGTGTAGATGATACTTTTAGGACTCTTCTGTAGCATTTACATTCAAAGGCACTTTTAAGTGACAAAGCTCATGGAAACGTTAAAATATTTGATACATTTTCGCTGAATGGAGTCAGGGTTATCAGGTTAACAATCGTGACTCTATTCAGCGACAATGAATCAAATATTGTAACGTTTCCATGAGCTTTGTCACTTAACAAAACATCTCGAGAAACACATAAGTGCAGTGTCGTTGGGAAAACACAGACTGGAAAGAAATATCAGAAGAACCCCTGGACTCTTGTGGATCAAACAGCAGTTTTATTTTCTAACAGTTTTCATGGCTAACAATAGAAACCTTTGAAAAATCCCGTGTGAAATCTGTCAAGGCCTGGAACTCTTGAGAGTTTCTGCTGTTTTTGGAAAAGTCAGGGTTTGTTATAATATTTATTCAGTTTAATGGGAAGCTTTATACAGGACAGAGGATTTCTACACGGCGATGTTTGTATCTTAGTCTGTGTATTCTCTCTGAGGTGTCTCTTTCTATTGTTTTTTTTTCGATTTTTTGTTTAACAAACCGAATAGTTGTCGAATATCATAGCAAAAAAAAAACAACAACACCAAAACAGAAAGATACTAGTATATGGATGTTAGATACCAGTATATTGATGCTAGATACCAGTATATGGATGTTTGATATCAGTATATGGATGTTTGATATCAGTATGTGGATGTTAGATACCAATATATGGATGTTTGATATCAGTATGTGGATGTTAGATATCAGTATGTGGATGTTAGACATCAGTATGTGGATGTTAGATATCAGTATGTGGATGTTTGATATCAGTATATGGATGTTATACATCAGTATGTGGATGTTAGATATCAGTATGTGGATGTTAGATATCAGTATGTGGATGTTTGATATCAGTATATGGATGTTAGATACCAGAATACTAAGGCTTCGAGTTGTCGTTATGTTGTCTCTGTTGTGAAAAAAAAACCAAACCAAAACATACGTTGATCTTTTTGAGAATGACGTCAGTCTTTCTAGGTCGTGGAAGAAGAGTAGCAGAAATTATACGCGTTGTTATTTCTGAATGAGCCATGAGGATGTTCTGTTTCAGAGCAGCTGTTGTTGAATAAACCCACATCAAATAGTTCCATTTATATCAGTGATAAACTAGGCTTTCTGCTAGCCTGCAGGTGGGACGCATGTGGTATCATTTAGAACCGCTTCCGTTGTCATTATTTTTTTTTATCCGAACCATTATTGTACAGGGTACCCCTGACTGACGGTTTAATAAACTTAACAAAAGCATATCCGCTTAACCCGGTTATGGGCCTCCTCTGAAGTTACTCGTGTCTACAGTTTGGAGGGCGGCAGTCCCTGACACTGTGTCGCAGAGTACAAAAGCCGTCAATGTGACACTTGACTTCTATTTAGATTCATTTACGACAATTTGTGACAATTTGCCGGGGGGGGGGGGGGTACTACTCTGATACGCCTGTGGCTCGGGTTTCATATTTTTTCTGACAAGACGTGCGCCCCCCCCCCCCAACTCCCACCCCTCTTTTCCGCTGAGCTTATTCATTGATTGTCATTGGTAGTAAGATTGAGGCTGAAGTCTCACATTCATAACACGCAGTTTTTAACCAAATGAAGTTAGTTGTGTTAAATGAAAGACATTCCAGGAACAGCGGAGTTGCTGATTGGCTGTGCCGTTTTGTAGTACTCGCAAAGCGTGGATTGCAGGTAATTTTGTTAGTAAAGATGAGCAGACATAATGAACGTCAAAAAAGTGTGATATCTGTAATGTGTGGAGATATTAAAGTTACTGCTGGGTTTACTGAGATGTTATGCTGTCGTGTTTAGTGTTTCTCACACATGTCGTTTGAGCGACTTTAAATAGAGCTTGATTTTTGGACTGTGAAAATAGAATTGTGTAAAGTAAGGGCTGAAGTCTCAATACTGTATGAACTGGAGACAACAGAGTATAACATGTGTTATTTATGATCAATAAGTGGGCTGGATTTTGCTAATGTTAAGAAGGCTCATTGTTTAGTTTTATTTTTCAGTCTTTTTAAAGGTAATAAATTCGTTATATATCTGAACCTTAAGTGCCCAGAGCACATGGGGCTTCCGCAAGGGTTTTCCACAAATGCCTGTCCTTCGCCTTTTTTTCTGCTCTTGCCCAGGTGAGCCCTCTATTGCTCAACATCCTTTCTGTTGTTCTTCTCCATGTCTCTTTTGGTCTACCCTTACTTCTGTTCCCCTGTGGTGTCCATCTTAGTGCTATTTTTGGTAGTGAGTTGTCAGTCATTCGGAGCACATGTTCCAACCATCGCCAGCGTCTTTCCTCAATAATTGTTGTCAGTGGATTCATCTGCGTTTCTGCCAATAATATGTTATTTCTTATGGTGTTTGGCCAAAATATTTTTCTAATTCTTCGTAGCCATTTTTTTTTTTTTACAAATTACAAAATCCCGCTGTTTTTTTCTTCTTCTTTATCTTGATGATGAAGAAGTGAGCAAGAGAAAGAAAGAGAGAGCGAGTAAGAAGAACGATTGATTGAAATATGGATATAATCGCTCAATCAGTCATTTACATGTCCCTTGCGGAACTTTGCCTCCCTAACAGCACTCCTGTAGGCCTCTCGGTTGTAAGCAAGATGGCCCTGCTGCTGATGCATCCATTCGCAGATCATCAACGATGTCTTGCAGCCATCTTCGCCTTGGTCTTCCTCTCTTTCTTTTTTCTCATCATGTACTACCCTTCCAAGACGGTCTTCTCTAGATTATCATGACTGTGAAAGTAATCGTAACAAGAGAGTTTACGTTAACCGGAGCACAGACAGAAGTCTCCGGTGGTTAAACCACGTGCCCAGGTGGTCGCATAGGTTTTCTAATAATATATATCCAGTACATTTAAGTTTGGAAATATGGATAATAAATAGTATATATTTCTGAAATTTGAATAAGAAATAGTATATATTTCTGAAATGTTGATAAGAAATCGTATATTTCTTAAATATGGATATTCATTCATTCATTCATTTGCATGTCCCTTGCGGAACTTTGCCTCCCTAACAGCACTCCTGTAGGCCTCTCGGTTGTGAGCAAGATGGCCTGCTGTTGCTGCATCCATTTGCAGATCGTCAACGATGTCTTGCAGCCGTCTTCGTTTTGGTCTTCCTCTTGTTCTTTTTCCCATTATGTATCCTTCCAATACGGTCTTCTCTAAATTATCATGACGTTTAATGTGTGCAAAATATTTCAGTTTTCTCTGTTTAGTCCTCTTTACTAGCCATCCTTCTTCAATATTAAGCTCTTGTAGTATAGATTTATTTGTTCTTTTTTGCGTTCACGATATTTGGATAACTCTTCTGTAGCATTTACATTCAAAGCCATTTATGTGTTTCTCAGCTGTTTTGTTAAGTGTCCAGGTCTCACAGGCATATGTTGCGATGGGAAAAATGCAAGCCCTTAAAAATCTTATTTTTGTAGTTCTGTCTGCTCCTCTCCACAGATTCTTTATTTGTTTTACTTTATGAAGAGAGATAGATGTCCTCCTTTTAATTTCCCTCATTGTATCTCCATTATTAGTTAGTAGTGACTGGATAAATATGGATAAGAAATAGTATATATTTTAGAAACTATCAGGTTTCTTATTATATAATTGTTTCCTTCATTCTTTTAGACACTTCCCAGACGCGGTAGAAATGACGCCGACAAATACCAGCGAGCCCAAGGTAAGTGTCTTGTTTGGCGTGTCAGTAAGTACAAAAAGAAACAAGATATGAGTGACGATGTGTATGTGTGAGAAAGGTGTGTTATAGGAAACGAGGTATCTTCTACAAGCTTCTATACTACAAGAATTTCTCAGCTATCTTTGGAATGCATATCCGACCTCATCAGTGAAAGGCACGTGATACACTGTTGTGTGCCACTGTGTACCGTCTGCATAACCCAACTTGGTCGCAGCAAGGGCGATTAACTCGAATTAATATTCACAGTTCTGATGTTTTCCAGGATCTTGTCCTGTGTGGAGACATCAAATAAGCAAACGTAATTAAGCAAGCAAGCAAGCCCAGTGCTGACAATACGACACGGTGAAGTTTACTGGATGGAACTTGATGATGGTGGATACTGGGTGGATGATAAATACCTTAAATATATCGAAGTACAGGTCTTCAGCTCAGTCATCAAACAGTCAGGCCATATAACTGATATAAGGCTTCCATTCCAAACAGTCTGCTCATATAGCTGATATAAAGCTTCCATTCCAGACAAACAGTCAGCCCATATAGCTGATATAAAGCTTCCATTCCAAACAGTCGGCCCATATAGCTGATATAAAGCTTCCATTCCAAACAGTCGGCCCATATAGCTGATATAAAGCTTCCATTCCAGACAAACAGTCAGCCCATATAGCTGATATAAAGCTTCCATTCTAGGCAAACAGTCAGGCCATATAGCTGATATAAAGCTTCCATTCTAGACAAACAGTCACACCATATAGATGATATAAAGTTTCTATTCTAGACAGATAGGCCATGTTGCTGATACAAAGCTTCCATTCCAAGCAGTCAGACTATATAGCTGATAAAGCTTCCATTCCAAACAGTCGGCCCATATAGCTGATATAAAGCTTCCATTCCAGACAAACAGTCAGCCCATATAGCTGATATAAAGCTTCCATTCTAGGCAAACAGTCAGGCCATATAGCTGATATAAAGCTTCCATTCTAGACAAACAGTCACACCATATAGATGATATAAAGTTTCTATTCTAGACAGATAGGCCATGTTGCTGATACAAAGCTTCCATTCCAAGCAGTCAGACTATATAGCTGATATAAAGCTTCCATTCCAGACAAACAGTCAGCCCATATAGCTGATTATAAAGTTTCCATTCTAGACAAACAGTCAGGCCATATAGCTGATATAAAGCTTCCATTCCAGACAAACAGGTGAACAAGACCTCGAAGGAAACATGTCGACAGTTCTCTCTCTCTCTCTCTCTCTCTCTCTCTCTCTCTCTCTCTCTGAACCGTAAGTGCCCAGGGCACATGGGGCTTCCGCAAGGGTGTTCCACAAATGCCTGTCCTTTGCTTTCAAAGTTCCTAGTGCAGACAAAAGCTCCATAAAACAACGACAAACACATCCGCACCGGTCAAGTGTCCATTTCGTTTTTTTTTTTTCGCTTAACACACATCTCCGCATACCAGGCATAAGGCCGCAAGATCACGTGCTGTCCTTCCGTTTCTCAGACCAAAAACCATTCATTTAGGAATGCAGCTCAGAAAATGTAAACATATTTCATGGACGTCTCAATGAAAAAATCGTAATGGATTTTCCACCCTTAACATTTTGTCCTATAGGTTATTATCCGAGCCTAACTGAGCGCTTTTTTGTAGGTGAGATAATGTAGACCGGTGTTTCCCAAAAGTGGGGCGGTGAGAGAAAAAAAAAAAGAATACCAGCGAGTATCAGAATCAACTGAATCAACACATATATGTATGTATGGGAGCGCTAGGGATGCAGCCCGAAAAGAGTTGAGGACCGTTGATATAAGCCTTCATTTTTCCCCCCACATGGCATTACGGTTTTGTCATTCAAAGTCTGATCTCCGCTGACTTCGTTTAAAATGTAACCCACTTTGTTCAACATTAACCCTTTCATGGCCACATTAAACAAACCCAGAAACACCATACAGACTTAAGCAAAGGGTATGTCAACAGAGGTCAGAGACGAAGAAAAGGCATAGTTCTTAAATTAGGTCACGACTGACTAGAACAAGGGTTCTCAAGCTTTACTGCCTCTTCCCCCCCCTCATGCACCCTTTTGAGTTTATGCCAGGATGTCATTCCTCACCCCACCACCCTCCAAGATTTTGTGACACGAAAGATATATCCAGATAATATTCCACCAATCTGAGTCGGTTAATCTGTGGTCCCACTTTTCTTTTCTCTCTCCCTCTTATAACCCTAACATTTCTCGCTCCAACCCTAACATTCCTCATAACAACCCTCCGGGAGGGGAAGGGAAGGAGGAACCTCCCCCCCCCCTTGTGTTTGAGAGTCCCTGGATTAGAAAATACATCGCTGTTATGGTTCTCATTACTTCAGAAGCTAGTGCCTGTAACTAAGATCAGATTGTCAATTGCTGACGGGGGGAGGGGGGGGGGTGAGCTGTCAGAATTTGTGAACTACTGAGTGAATGTCTGATGACAGGTCTGTTTTGTGTTTTATTATCGTCTTTAATATTAAAGTAAATATCGTTTATTTCTGTATTGGTTACTGATACAGTGGAAGACCACGCCCACTACTTCTGACGCCGCTGTTGTTCTACTGATGTACTTCTTGGTCGGGGGGTAGGGAGGGTGTGGGAATGAAGTGATTGCAGTGATGCGCTAATTTTAACCCAGGTATGACATAGGTACATGGGGAGAGAAGGATGTTGGGGGAGGGGGGGGGGTTAAAGTGTGCGAGTAGAGAGACTGTGAAAGTAATCCTAACAAGAGAGTTTACGTTAACCAGAGCACAAACAAACAAACAGAAGTCTCCGGTGGTTAAACCACGTGCCCAGGTGGTCGCACTGGTTTTCTGATAACTTTTTGCTCCTTTTGTTAAATAAAACTATTCAATTTGGACGCTTTGGCTGTAAATATAACAATGTAAAGGTGCGAATTATCTATCATTGATGGCACCAGTATAATATTTTCAATTGTTAATGATATATTTCTGACTAAATGAGATGTTCTGATTTATACCGACTTTATCTTCACACTCATCCAGTCTCTGTTGTTTTAGATTAGGTTTCACAACCATTACCACTTCTATAAATCAGAGGAAGTCCGATGAAATGTTCTCTACAGAATTCATTTAATTCTGACAAATAAGATATTCGACTTAGAATTCACAACATCACTTGTACTAAGATGCAATGTGACATAATCTTCATTAGTTTCGTCGTTGAAGCACATCAATATTAAACAATCATATTCTACTTGCAGCATTTCTCAGTGTTCTCAACTTCACAATATTCTACACATCTGATAAGAGGACAATTCTAAACTCTGTACTAGATTCGATCTGCAACACGTGCCCAATCAGTTACACGACTAAATCACTGTACTCAAAGTTTCAAAGTAACAAATATCCATAATCACTTGAAGCACTTGAAACACAGCTTCAATCTGTTCTTCTTCTTCTTCTTCTTCGTTCACTTCTACCACCAAAAACCGCACTGTGAGCCTACTGAATTCACGCATGTGGTCCTCGTTAGGTCCTGTGGTCCCCTGTGTGGTCCAAAATAGACCACACGAGTTCCACGAAAGGACCACAATGTGTTCAGAGTATCACAGTGCTTTAGCCTGTATTCTTGGTGGGTCTCGGAAGCGGGATTGCGTGACACCGTGGTTTTCATTGCACCAGTTTGGTCTAGGGTTGGACTTTCTCACCGGAAGACCTCGACGTGTTTGGAATATCAGTGCATCCCCGCTGGGTGAGAGGCGTTAGCCCACCCAGGCCAGAGTTGGACTTTCTCACCGGAAAACCTCGACGTGTTTTGAGATACCCATGTATCACCGCCGGGTGAGAGGTGGTTACCCATCCAGTCCAGGGTTGGACTTTCTCACCGGAAAACCTCAGCGTGATTAGGATACGCAGACATCCCCGCCGGGTGAGAGGTGGTTGCCTATCTAGACTTCCCTGGTCCAGTGTCTCCGACTTCAGCATTTTGCAGTCGTGGCCGCTACCCTTCCTAGTTGTGCCCAGGATGGAGCTTTTGTCCAGGAGGATGAATCCTCGCCACTAGTGACTTCTACCCCTGGGTTGAGCCGGTTTAGGCATTATCCCAGTATGGGCGTGTTTGGGACGGGACGGACCTCTAGGGCAGAGGTACTGTGACATTCATAGCCTTCAAGATTCACCCCTGGTATGAGCCGGTTTAGGCAAAATTCACCAGTATGGGTGGTTATCAGGCGTTACCGACCTCTAGAGCGGAGGTGGCATGACATGTCTAGCCATCGAGTTCGACCCCTGGTGTGTGCCGGTTTAGGCATATTTCACCAGTGTAGGTGTATTTCGGACGTAGGCGGCCTCTAGAGCAGAGGTGCCGTGGTATAGTTCTCGTAGCGATACTACTGGACATATCAGCTTAAACTTCACTTTCCACCACCTTTTCCCATCGGCGCCGCACAGCAACCTTTATTTCCGCATTTACTTCCTTAACCGGGAGGAGCTTCACTCCACGCACGGCATTTGAAAAGTTAAGCCAGCAGTGACTTAACCTCTGGGACAAGCTGGTTCATGCATTTCACCCGATATGACTGCATTCAGGACATGGCTGACCTCTAGACCAGAGGTGCCGTGATTTGACTGTTTGCTTCACTTTATTCTTTCAACCACCTTTTCCGCAGTGATGCTGCGCGGCAACCTCATCTGCAAATTTCTTCATTGGCCGGGAAGAGCACCGCTCCACGCACGGCAGCTGAAGATCTCGCCAACAGCGGCAGATGAGCTACCAAACGTGACACTCATCTACCCTAAGTAACTGGTTTTCAGGCGCCAGATATTCGCCCTCGCCCCTTCTCCTGTCAGTTTAAAACAGTTCTGCCACGGGAAGGCCAGGAGCTGGACTTGACTGCCAGAGGCTGTTTGTGGCGCGTTTGCAGTCCTTAGAACCCAATCTGTTCTAAAACTACTTCTTCAAAACTGCTTTTCCTGAGTATCTATTGTTCTAGGTGTCCATCTGTCGTTACATACGTCTCATTTCTCTCTCTCGAGTCTTCTCTGGAGTGTGTTCTTCTTCTGCTGTTCTTCTCTGATTGTCTGTCTTTCTCTCCTTCTCTTGTCTGGACCGGTCTCTATTCACTGACCGTCCTTGTTCCTCCGTCTTCGGGTCCCGTCCTCTGTCTCCTTTCCTCTACTTCTTCCTTCTTGGTTCTTCCTCTCTTCTTTTCTTGGTTCCTCTTCCGTGTTCTTATTGTCTGTTATTCTGTCTTCCGGCTCCCTCCTCTGTCTCTTCTTCTTCCTCGTTCCCTCTACTACTTGGTTCCTCTTCCTTGTTCTTATTGTCTGTTCTTGTGTCTTCGGGCTCCCTCCTCTGTCTCTTCTTCTTCCTCGTTCCCTACTACTTGGTTCCTCTTCGTTCTTATTGTCTGTTCTTCCGTCTTCAGGCTCCCTCCTCTGTCTCTTCTTCTTCCTCGTTTCCTCTACTACTTGGTTCCTCTTCCGTGTTCTTATTGTCTGTTATTCTGTCTTCCGGCTCCATCCTCTGTCTCTTCTTCTTCCTCGTTCCCTCTACCACTTGGTTCCTCTTCCGTGTTCTTAATGTCTGTTATTCTGTCTTCCGGCTCTTTCCTCTGTCTCTTCTTCTTCCTCGTTCCCTACTACTTGGTTCCTCTTCGTTCTTATTGTCTGTTCTTCCGTCTTCAGGCTCCCTCCTCTGTCTCTTCTTCTTCTTCCTTCCACCTACAGCTCCACCCTTCAGATGTCCACTGGTTTCCATGAGCGTTCTGATTGTCCGTCATTCAGGTTGCCCCGTGACTTATCTCTCGTAAGTCAGTTGTCAAATGGGCCACGCCTCTAAATATTTAATTGGTCAGCTGGCCGAGTTGGTCACTCCTTTATTTAAAAAACCTTGTGCAATCGCGTCACAACGCGTGTAAAAAATGTCAGCTTCGTCTATACAATTGTTATTTACCCAAGTCATTATCTTGCTATTTCCTTCTGAGGTTTTATTGTGTCCTCGCTTTTCATTGTGTCTGCCTTTTCTATTCGTCTTTTCTATTTTGTTTACTCGTGTCAACGTCCAGTCACTGCTTTGTTATCACTGGACCATCCTACTTTCTGGCGTCCTTCCTTTGATGTGTCAGCGTCACTGAGTCTCGTCTTTTTCTATTCACTGTTTCCACTGTTTACTTTTGTCCACTTCTTGTTCTAGTGTCATGGAAGTTTTATACCTTTCGCTTCATTTCCTCTCCATTTTTCTCTGTCGCTTTTCGATGTTACTATTTTCTTTACAGTATATTTTCATAATCATATTCATCAATAATAGTAATAACAACAATAATCATTACTTACAAGGCCATGCTACATAAAGAGAAGGTTTTGTAAGATCTTCACTGGGAACGGAGTAGTCCGGCTGCTTGTGCGAGGCCAAGAACCAAGAGCGCCCTTCATTGTCGTGTTACAGGTTTCAAGATGTCTCCAGTGCTTTTGTCCCTGAATATTTGTGCCACAGCCACCTAAAGCCTGTCACATCCACTCAAAGCCGGTCACATCCACCCACAGCCTGCCACAGCCATCCACAGCCTGCTACAGCCACCTACAGCCTGCCACAGCATGCTACAGCCACCCACAGCCTGCCACAGCATGCTACAGCCATCCACAACCTGCCACAGCATGCTACAGCCACCCACAACCTGCCACAGAATGCTGCAGTCACCCACAGCCTGCCACAGCATGCTACAGCCACCTACAGCCTGCCACAGCATGCTACAGTCACCCACAGCCTGCCACAGCATGCTATATGCACCCACAACCTGCCACAGCATGCTACAGTCACCCACAACCTGCCACAGCATGCTACAGTCACCCACAGCCTGCCACAGCCACCCACAGCCTGCCACAGCTTGCTATAGCCATCCACAGCCTGCCACAGCATGCTACAGCCATCCACAGCCTGCCAAGCATGCTACAGCCATCCACAGCCTGCCACAGCATGCTACAGTCAACTACAGCCTGCCACAGCATGCTACAGCCACCCACAGCCACCCACAGCCTGCCACAGCTTGCTACAGCCATCCACAGCCTGCCACATCCACCCATAGTCACCCACAGCCTGCCACAGCTTGCTACAGCCGTCCACAGCCTGCCACAGCATACTACAGCCATCCACAGCATGCTACAGCCAACTACAGCCTGCCACAGCATGCTACAGCCACCCACAGCCTGCCACAGTCACCCACAGCATGCTACAGCCACTCACAGCCTGCCACAGCCACCCACAGTCACCCACAGCCTGCCACAGCATGCTACATTCACCCACAGCATGCTACAGCTACCCACAGCCTGCCACAGCAAACTTAGGTCTGGGTTTTTTAAGGGGGGGGAGGGCAGTTGGTGTCGTGTGAACTGGAACATGTGTGCTGAGTCGGATGGGGAGTGGTTTCCAGCGAACTAACGTACATTTTAGGAATGGATATTGTTTTTTTAATCGACTTAACCAACACAAAGGCAATACACCCAACTCCACCCCGTTAACTAGGCCGAAATAAGGCGACAGCCTGTTTCTAGGCGAGCCAGGGAAAAAAAAAAGATGGCATAGCCAATTTACCATTTCTGATTCGTCGATTCAAATAAACACGCCTTGTCTTTGCTCCCAAGTTTTAAGGATACAGGAGAGCTACAGTCTAGTGACTGAAAAACTATATCCAAACGGAATTCTAAATCCCAGATATGCAGAGAGAGAAAAGCAAACAAACGTCGCCACTGAAATTCCAACGCATTTTCTCTACCGATAAATTGCTGTCAAAGGTTGAATTCAGTTACCTCCACATCTGTGATAAGTCTATCCACTGAGAATTTGTTGGAGAAAAAGAAAGAAAAAAAAAGATTGTCAAACGAAAGGAAAATATTTGAAAGGACATTCCAGCTTTTCTTGTCCTTCCGCACCACCTCCGAGATTTTCTAAAGCGGTTGGACTTCGTGACTCTTTTTTGTGGACATCTTTGTGTGTGTGTGTCCGTCAGAAACTGTGACATCCAGTTTAGAAGCGGATCTACTGTTTTGCTCATTACAAATAGAACAGTTGCGAAGATGGGTGAGTCAGGTGTACGGTGACTGTGTTAATCTTTACCCCATGAAATTTTTTCATGCTTTGTAATTAGCCCTGCTGAAGAACGGCGTGTTCGTTTTTAGTTGGTAAAACTTTCACTTTTACTCCCCCCCCCCCCCAAACCACCCACCAGAATGTATCACAGGAAGGAGGAAAGTTGCGAAGTGAAGATTATGATGATAAGTAGTAGCAATTTAGGGCAGTGGCGTCCTAGATAAGTAGTGGCACTATAGGGGAGTGGCGTCCTAGATAAGTAGTGGCACTATAGGGGAGTGGCGTCCTAGATAAGTAGTGGCACTATAGGGGAGTGGCGTCCTAGATAAGTAGTGGCACTATAGGGGAGTGGCGTCCTAGATAAGTAGTGGCACTATAGGGGAGTGGCGTCCTAGATAAGTAGTGGCACTATAGGGGAGTGGCGTCCTAGATAAGTAGTGGCACTATAGGGGAGTGGCGTCCTAGATAAGTAGTGGCGTCCTAGATACGTTGTGGCACTATAGGGGAGTGGCGTCCTAGATAAGTAGTGACACTTTAGGGCAGTGGCATCCCTTACAACACCAGGAGTAGCAATGAGAAGTCGGTCAAGACCCTTTCTTACTTCTCAAAATGCTCCGTGAGCCACAATAACCTCGCGAATGAGATTTACATTATCGTGGTTTACCATTATGGTGGAGCCTATTTATAAGACGTGTTTTTGGTTCTCGCGGGCAATAACACATCCTTTGTGTGCGGCATAAGGTATTTTAAAAAGTTAAAATTCCCGTTCCCATACCATTAAGGCATATTCAGGAATACAGTGTTATGCCCGTATTATCCATGACCTTCGGCACATGAAAGTGTGATATGGTCAGTATCACGCCTGGCCGCTTTACCTTCCCAGATTTCTCTGGTACCCATTTTTAGAGGTTGAGTGAACCCCGGGGCCTTTTCTGCTGTGGTGGTACAATCCCACTGCTGGGACTTAACTCGGCACCACCGGATTAGTAAACCGAGGGCCTAACCACTCACTAACCAGGCCGCCGTGAGGTATACCATGTTAAATTGTTTTTGTAGTCATTTATCAGCAGTATCCTCATTCTTATCATTGTGTGAGAAGTAAGCGAATTTAGTCTCATATTTCTAGAAATAAGAAGGTCTAGTCTTAGACGGAAAAAATGGACCGAGCATGCCCAGGTAAACTCGACTGGGCATGCGCAGATGAGATGTAACTTCGAGTCGTTCTCCTAACTTTCCTATTGACTTCACGTCGACATATATTTTAGAAAGACTTGGTATCATTCATTCATTACCAGTTTCTTTCGCGTTTTTTTTAAAATTTCAGCATTTGCTTTGTTTCATGCTTGGCCTGTTGCACTTATGTTTCTTTCTTACTGTTAAACTTTGACCACGTGAGTGTTCTGATGCTGTTCGAAAGTATTTCATTTTTTAAATTAATGTTTTTTTTTCCATCAATGTAATTTCTGTTGAGTCTTTTCTGTCTCGTGCTTCGTCTAACTCTGGTTTGCGTCCATACATTGGAGGCTGATTTTCACCTTTAAAAAAATCGTGTTTTCCTCTACAGCGACAATTCTTTAACTAGTTACTTTGTAAACAGATATTTCTTCTTTTCATAAGCAGTTCCCTAACACGCATGTCAGGTATCCATATCCGTCATTATGTTAAATCATATTGTACGATTGGCTGGCTGTGTCACTCTTCACATACTACTGGACAAAAGTTAAGGGCCGGTTTTTTCAATTCTTACAAAAACAAAATCAACTGACTAACAAACAAGCCATTAGTACCAAAGAAAACAGCATTTAAAACTGAACAAATTCAGTCATTTCATTTGCATATCGGAATAGGAATACACATACAGCAAGCTGGCGAAATCACTCACCCCTCGTCCAAAAATTCACAAGAGTGGTCTTCAACAACAAACATGTCAGTATCGCGTGTGACCATCGTTCGCTGCCAGACATTCGACGCATCGTTGCCTCATCGAGTTAACCAGGGTTGTTAGGACATTCTGCCACTCTTGTTGAAGGAAAAGGGTCCGCTGGGTGACATCAACAGGTGGAGGATGATTTGTCGAAACCCATCTGCCTAGGACATCCCAAATGTGCTCAATCGGGCGACCGAGCTGGCCAATCGATTCTAATGATCCTTTGCTGTTGAATAAAATCTTTTACGATACGACCCCAATGTGGTCTTGCGTTATCGTCTTGTAGGATTACCCCTGCACCCATGGCTTGCAAGGTAGACAGGACAGTGGGTTGCAGAATTCCATTCAGGTATCGCTGGGCGGTTAGGGTGCCATGAGTGACATGGAAGGGAGTCATGCTGTGCCTGCTGATGCCACCCTAGACCATGATTGCTCCCCCTCCGTAACGATCCACCTCTTGGATAGTGGCGTCATGGAACCGTTCCCCTGGCCTTCTCCAAACACGGATTCTGCCATCATTGAAGGACATACTGAAGCGTGATTCGTCCGTGAAAAGAATTTCACCCCACTGGCACCTTGTCCAACGGATGTGCTGCCGACACCAGGCAACTCCAGCTCTGCGGTGAGCTGGAATAAGAGGTATTCTTATTGCTGGTCGTCGTGAAGACAGCCCAGATTCTCTTAAACGCCTGCGAATTGTTCTACCGCTAACATTGACGTTTGCCATATTCATTAACCGGTTTCTGTGAGTGGAAGACGTTACTGTCCGGTTGCAAAGTGTTGTCAGCTGCAGGTATCTGCCATCTTGTCTACTCGTGCTACGAGGTCGGCCTGAACGATGCCTGTCCTCTACTCTTCCGGTTGTGCGAAATCGCTCCAAATGCCTTTGGATGGTGGACTGGGATATCCCTGAACGCCGTGCAGCTTCAAGGCCAGATAAACTGCTTTCGACCAAGGCTATGACCCGATGACGCTCATAGGTGCTAAAACGCCTTCGCGGTGGCATGGTGTTTTTCAAATGACAAAAATACCCTTAAACAGTTTTAATAGAAATGATTGGAAGGTGAGAAATGTTCACTAAGGATACCTCTTGCACGTGCAGCACAAATCAGCACGATTTAATTACCTGCTGGGTCATGCTGACACTTTAAAAAATATCCTAACATTTTGTCTAGGATGATGCTACTGCACGTGATTTTTACACTTGTTGTGATGAACATTTGGTGTTGTTTATGCCCTGGCTGCATAGAGGACTGCCTGAGAATGCAATTTAATCAAGATTCTACAATAAATTTATTTACAGTTTTAGTACGGTAATCAAAACAAACATATGCTTGAAATTAATGACCGGCCCTTAACTTTTGTCCAGTAGTATATTTCCATCTCCTTCTGTGGCTGCAGTCTGTGCCCAGTTTCATCTCACAGCGGAATGCAGATAAATTCTTCTACGTGTATTTGTTTGCTTGTCTTGTCTTTTCTGTTGTCTCTGATAAAGACATTTGTCGAAATATTGAGTTGCTGTTACTGTCTTTCATAATCATTTATATTTTCGTAAAATTGCACTTCTAAATCTTCCCTGTCATTATTTTAGCATCCATGACTCTGAGCAATCAGACAGAACACACTTACTCACAGGAGCAGGGTAGTCAGAGTTTTAAGTCATGACAGACAGACTTGAAAGATCTTTAACAGTCTATGTCCCGTAGCATTTGCATTCCGTACGGACGTGAAGTGTTATTATCTGTACACTTCCAGGGCGCTGTAGATTTAAGGTAGAGATGAGAGAGAATGTTTTCCCCGTTCTTCTTCTTCTTCTTCTTTGAGCCCCTGATGCTCACTGCTGCAGACAAGACGCGTCTCCATTCCTCTCCGTTCTTGATCTTTTCTCGCCAATTGTCGATTCCAGGAGCGTGTATACCTTCTCCTATGTTGCCTTGCCATTTTTGTCTAGGTCTACCTCGTGGTCTATTCCCTTTTATCACTTCTGTATAAATCATCTTTGTTTCTCTATCTTCCTTCATTTTCTCTAAACGCCCGAGCCACCTCAATCTATTGTTTTTCATAATGGCTGTTACAAACGAAGAGTTAAAACAATATATGTAGATTTCTTTGTTACTTCTTACCTTTCATTGCTGTATTATGAGGTCTCGTACCGGTCCATAAATTCTTCTCAGGATTCTATTCTCAGATGTCTGTATTTGGTTTTCATCTTGCTTGGTTGTACGCCATGTTTCTGGCTTATATAGTACAATTACTCTAATCTGTGGTCTGATATATGTTTAGTTTGGTGTTGTGGGATATAATTTTTTATTGCTTTTGTCAAGTCTATGTTTGCGTGGATAACGGGCAGCGAATGTCGTTTATCAGTTCTCCGAAGACAGCTTCGGTATAAAAGCACACACTGAACAGCTTTCTTCAAAACAAGACCCTCGCCTGATCCTTGTAAGCGCCTGCCGTCTTGTGTTTCCTCATTCCATCTTTAATCGGCACTTAAATTACATCATATTAAAGATAAATTCTCCACTTAAGTTACGTCATATTAAAGATAAATTCTCCAATTAAGTTATATCACATTAAATATAAATTCTCCACTTAAGTTACATCATTATTAAAGATAAAATCTCCATTTAAGTTACGTCACGTTAAAGATAAATTCTCCACTTAAGTTACATCACATTAAAGATAAATTCTCCACTTAAGTTACATCACATTAAAGATAAATTCTCCACTTAAATTACATCATATTGAAGATAAATTCTCCACTTAAATTACATCATATTAAAGATAAATTCTCCAATTAAGTTACATCATATTAAAGATAAATTCTCCACTTAAGTTACATCATATTAAAGATAAATTCTCCACTTAAGTTACATCACATTAAAGATAAATTCTCCACTTAAATTACATCATTTACATCACATTAAAGATAAATTCTACACTTAAATTACATCATACTGAAGATAAATTCTCCACTTAAGTTACATCATATTAAAGATAAATTCTCCACTTAAGTTACATCATATTAAAGATAAATTCTCCACTTAAGTTACATCATATTAAAGATAACTTCTCCACTAAAGTTACATCATATTAAAGATAAATTCTCCACTTAAGTTACATCATATTAAAGATAAATTCTCCACTTAAGTTACATCATATTAAAGATAAATTATCCACTAAAATTACATCATATTAAAGATAAATTCTCCACTTAAGTTACGTCATATTGAAGATAACTTCTCCACTAAAGTTACATCATATTAAAGATAACTTCTTCACTAAAGTTACATCATATTAAAGATAACTTCTCCACTTAAGTTACATCATATTAAAGATAAATTCTCCACTTAAGTTACACCATATTAAAGATAAATTCTCCACTCGTTACATCATATTAAAGATAACTTCTCCACTTAAGTTACATCATATTAAAGATAAATTCGCCATTTAAGGGCATACTACTTTTATTAAAGAAATTAAACTCGTAGCTGGTTCCTACACGGCAAAATACCAAACATATTTTCACGCTGACGTATCCGCATAATTATTTCGTTTCTTTCCTGTTTTTAGTGGGCGCGTGCCTGGTGCTGTCATCAGAACAACTAGGTAACCACATAGGGCGCAGGCTTGGGGGTGGGGGGACAGTTATTTACCTTGTAGGAGGGCAGCTTTACTTTTTTAAAACTGAGTTTTTCTAGGGAGCAGAACAGCCTGCCATCATTTAGTCTGCTGGCGAACGATGGCAGCTAGCACTCAGCCCAAAACCTTAGCATGAGAATATATTTCAGTATCGATTCAGCTGCTCTCATCTCTCTATATCTTGACTCAGTCCATTTTTTTTTTTTTTGCACACACAGAACAAAAATTGTGCTTCGTTACAGCTCTTGACGCATTTATAAATTATTTCTATTCATATATATATATATATACCAGAAACTTTGGGAAATAATGGAAAAAATGGGATTTCCAACACATTTGATACAATTAACATCACTGCTGTATTTAGACCAACAAGCAGCAGTAAGAATAAATGGTGAAACAACAACTTGGTTTGACATAAAACAAGGGATCTGTCAGGGGTGCATATTGTCGTCTTACTTATTTAACTTGTATACTGAAAATATAATGAGGAATGTTAGAATAGACGTAGACAAAGAATATTATGATGCCATAACAGTTGGAGGTTATGAAATACCAGAGATTAGATATGCTGATGACACAGTATTGCTGTCCACAACACAAGAAGGAATGGAAAAACTAATTATGTCAGTCCGCAAGAACAGCGAAGAGCAGAACCTCTATCTTAATGCAAAGAAAACTAAAGTGATGACAACTGACAAAACAAACAAGGCAACTGAAATATGTATCAGTGAGGAAAAACTGGAAGAAGTGGAGAGTTTTGAATATCTTGGATCACTACTAACTAATAATGGAGATACAATGAGGGAAATTAAAAGGAGGACATCTATTGCTCTTCAGAAAGTAAAACAAATAAAGAATCTGTGGAGAGGAGCAGACAGAACCACAAAAATAAGATTTTTAAGGGCATGCATCTTTCCCATCGCAACATATGCCTGTGAGACCTGGACACTTAACAAAACAGCTGAGAAGCACATAAATGCCTTTGAATGTAAATGCTATAGAAGAGTTCTCCAAATATCGTGGACACAAAAAAGAACAAATATATCTATACTACAAGAGCTTAATATTGAAGAAGGCTGGCTAGTAAAGAGGATTAAAGAGAGAAAACTTAAATATTTTGGCCACATTAAACGTCATGATAATTTAGAGAAGACCGTATTGGAAGGATACATAATGGGAAAAAGAAAAAGAGGAAGACCGAAACGAAGATGGCTGCAAGACATCGTTGATTATCTGGAAATGGATGCAGCAGCAGCAGGCCATCTTGCTCACAACCGAGAGGCCTACAGGAGTGCTGTTTGGGAGGCAAAGTTCCGCAAGGGACATGCAAAGGATTGATATATATATATATATATATATATATATATATATATATATATTATAGCTGTTCAAGAAGAAGAAGAAGAAGAAGAAGAAATGAGTTAACACTTTTATACCTAACAAAACTTTCCTCTAAAAATCTTGACGCTGGATTTCTATTGTCAAAACTATCTTGAACACGCGCTTTATTTTTAACATAATAAAAAAAAAATAAGATTGTTAAAACTGTACAGGAAGATTTATTGATTCAGGCAAATTACTCGTTCATTTTCTAAACTTCTTGTTTCATAAATTTCATGTAGCAGGCACACCAAAAAAGGTAAAACGAAACAAACGTAGAATGGAAATAAACAGCGAAATAAAAGTGCAAATAAACTACCTATGGTGGCATTCCTTCTTCGCTTTTTATTTCATAGAGAGAAACATTATCGATGAGGAGCTGGTGAAATTATATCAACTGTAAATAGTGAAACGTAGAGTGTAGAAAACGCGAAAATATATTAATTTTATGTAGGTGTGCGCGAAAGTATAATAATTTTATATGGGAATATGGTAAACTATATTTATTTTATATATCAAAGCATGAAATTATACGAATTTTATACAGTAACGAGGCGCTGTCTTCAGATCTAAGTTCAAAATAGTCCGAGACAAGAAGTTTCTTTGTTCTAAAAATATATGCACAGCCTTGCCACTGTGTGATACCGCATATCAGTCAGTCAGTTATTTGCATGTCCCTTGCCTCCCTAACAGCTCCCCTGTAGGCCTCTCGGTTGTAAACAAGATTCCCTACAGATGATGCCTCAACTAGCAGATCATCAGCGATGTCTTGCAGCCATCTTCGCCTTGGTCTTCCTCTCTTTATTTTTCCCACTATGTACCCTTCCAAGACGGTCTTCTCTAAATTATCGTGATGTTTAATGTGTCCAATATATTTAAGTTTTATCTCTTTAATCCTCTTTACTAGACAACCTTCTTCAATATTAAGCTCTTGTAGTATGGATATATTTGTTCTCTGCTGTGCCCAAGGTGTTTGAAGAACTCTTCTGTAGATTTACATTCTAAGGCATTTATGTATTTCTCAACTGGTTTGTTAAGTGTTCAGGTCTCAAAGAAATATGCTGCGGTGAGAAAGATGCATGCCTTTAAAAATCTTATTTTTGTAGTATACACCACTGCTTCTTTAGTTGTTTTACTTTCTGAAGAGCGATAGATGTCCTCCTTTTAATTTCCCTCATTGTATCTCCATTATTAGTTAGTAGTGATCTTCAAGATATTCAAAACTCTCCACCTCTTACAACTTTTCCTCACTGATAAATATTTATCTGCCTTATTTGTTTAAATCAGCATATCTAATCTGTGGTATCTCATAACCTCCAATTGTTATGGCATCGTAACATTCTTTGCATCTTCTCTAACATTCCTCATTATATTTTCAGCATACAAGTTAAATAAGTAAGGCGACAACATGCACCCCTGACGGACCCCTTGTTTTATGTCAAACCAACTTGTTGTTTCATCATTTATTCTTACTGCTGCCTGTTGGTTTAGATACAGCAGTGATATTAATTGTGTCACATGTGTTGGAAATCCCATTTTCCCTCCCCCTTCCCCTCCCCCCCCCTATTATTTCCCAAAATTTCTGGGGTTGTAAACAATCAAATGCCTTTGAATAGTCTATAAAAGATAAATATAGATTCATATTAATTCTCTGCATTTCTCTGCATATACGCACCTTAATTTATGCATAGCACAAATTTTATACACTCCCACAGTACGGGGGGGGGGAGGGGGGGGGGTGGGGAACAATGAAAATGGAGTCACTTGGCCCAGGTTCTTGTCACACAGGTAGAAATGTTTTCCTTATTGAAAACGAGGACGCTCTACAAATGTTTCTTTTAGGTGTGTGTTGTCTGTGTATGTGTTCACTTGGGGCACATTATGTTTATACGGGAGATATTAGTGTGAAACTTAACATGTCGATATATAGACATCACGCAATGTGATATATGGCCTGCTTTCGATCAGTGGATACTTTTGGAGTGCCCCTAAGCGACAGTGATTGCGTTAGTAATCATCACCCCAGAGTTTCACCTGTGTGAAAGGCAGGAAAAGACAAGTTTTTTTTAAATATATGTACTAAAGTTTAGTTATTTTTCATAAATAAAGCCAAGTTTACCGGACTGTCCTAAATCAGTTTCGAAAATGATAGACACTGCGATCTGAGAACGGGCAGTGATTCGTTAACTGGTAGGGAGTTTATTTCTTATTGTGGAATGTAATAGTGTTTTAGTTGTTTTTTTTTCTGGTGTTGTTTTCTTTTTGATATTTTAATTTTGGAGTAGTACGGCAGCTTGTGACAGACAGTTTTATTTTCTTCTAAAATAACTTGAAAGTGTTGAATTGCATTTTTGTGAAAATAATTTTACGTCCCATAGATATACATGCCTTGCCTTGTCTTCCATCTCCATAGAACTGCGAGCTGGTGTTCTTTGCAACCCAGGCTGTGAAGATGTTGAGGTACAACATCGTGTGGGCGTGGGGGGCTGGTTATGGCGGCCTTTTTCTTTTCAATCCCTGAGTGCAGCTAAAAAGCAAGGGGTGTCAGTACTTCTTTAGCAGACTTCACCACCATGGGGGCTATGGCGATCCCTGCACTGTTAGCCAGATTAGGCCTGTTACTAGCTGTACCAACAGAGAAGAAGGACGTGGTCGTGGTCAGCTATGGGTTGATGATTACCAAACCGGAAGTCTCACACACACATACATACATATACACACACACCCCACAGTATGCGTAAAACCGCTTAATACATTCTATCTAGGACAGATCAAGAAAAAAATGTTGATACTCTTGGCACAAGAAGCAAGAAAAGAACGAGTTTAGACTGGCGGCTGTAGAGTTTGTCGACATTACAAAGTAGAGTTTTTTTTTCCTTCTAATTTTGTCCCGGCTTATCTCACGTGGTATCTCTGTTTTGCTGGTGATGTTAATGTTGATACATTTCCTCTCTTATCATTACTTATCAGCAAAATGCCCCCAAGTATCATTTGGATATAGTACGCTGACTGTCTGAACTAAATCTGAGAATATAAAATTTTACTGTTGATGCCTGGTTGGCTGAGTTGGTAGACGCACGGTTTACTAATCCCGTGGTGCCGGGTTCAAGTCTCAGCAGCGGGATTTTTCTGGTACACACACACACACACACACTCACACACACACACACACACACACACACACACACACACAAACAAGACAGAGAGGTCCATCCAGCCTCTAAAAATGGGTACCAGAGAAATCTGGGAAGGTGAATGCGACCAGGCGAGATACCGACCACATCACACTTTCATGTGCAGAAGATCTTGGAAGTATGTCCCTAACACCGTATCTCCGATGTGTCTTAATGGCATGGAAACGGGATTTCTACCTTTAACTTACGTTTCCTGATATGTTTTTCTGTGTTTATATTTGAAATATAAATTAAGGGGGTCTTATAGAAATTGAAGAAGGTTCAGAATCAGACTCCAGCGTAATTGCAGGCAGGACAGTCCCATACATGCTTCCCAGCATGCCGCGGCATCCATCCAAGAGTTTTGTTTGCTAATAGTTCCTGTCAAATGTTGCTTGTTTACGATGCGTTTTCTGGCACACAGTTCGGATCTCCTGCCAGCATCTTTAATTATAGAAATTCTATGAACCTGATATGATTTCGAACACTTGTGCTGACAGGTCAAGGAAAATATGGGCACTAACACCATATCCCTATGTGCCTCTAAGGCATGACAGGGTTACCTTTACCTTTTTATCTTTATATGATTTCGCGACGATCTTGAAGTTACATTTAAAAAAAATAATACATTATTGACTTCCTTCTTAAACAGTTTCTTAATAGACACAGGGTTAAATGCACAGCTGTACTAGTAATACACAAGTTTTATGATGAAATGTTTGGAGAAATTATTTAAAATTATTGTGGTTTTAATTTAAATTAATTTATTGCTTGAAAAAGAAATACGACAGAAATCGCAAAATTTTTAATACTTTTAGAGAATGGATGATTAATTATCAGTGATTCGCAACACTTGGCCTCTTGTCTGAGAGTCATGAAACTTAGCATGATGGACATTTAGCAAAGTAGATATGCTTGACACCGGCAGATTAACCTTGCACTTATAAACGATTAATGTGATATTTCCTGAATTATGACCTATGCTATTTTAATATATTGAACACTCTTGTTAACCTATGACCCGGATGTATATAGAGTTCTCGTGGGTTACTCGGTATAAACAGTTTTATGTCAGCGCTCATTTTGATAGAAGAGAGTTATCACAACCTTGATGACGTCATTTGGGGGAATTTCTGTTAACTGAAAACTAATAGTTAGCGCGGACAGAAAAACATCACATCTAAACCAACAGACAGAGGATGAGGTTAGTCACGTGAGAGCTGCTGTCGTGGATAGTTACTTTCTGTGTGGAGAAGGAAAACTGCTTTATGGACACATGTTGGTAATCTCTGAGGAGTTGGCATCGTTACTGGCCAGGTAGGTTTATCTTAAATGTTTTCCTCTTTGTCTCCTTTCTTAAAGTAGCTGAGGATATGAATGTATAGGTACGGATTTCTGATTTTTAATGGACCCCGATATAACGGACATCGGATTTAACGGAACAGACGAATTAATTAAAAAAAAACAAACTCATGTACCGTGTGCATTTCATATGACGCTTTGTTTTGGCTTAGCCTGTAATAGAAACGTTTTGTTTTGGCTTAGCCTGTAATAGACACGCTTTTTTGGCTTAACCTGTAATAGACACGCTTTGTTTTGGCTTAGTTTGTAATAGACACGCTTTGTTTTGGATTCTACAAAGCCTGTAATAGACACGCTTTGCTTTGGATCCCACTAAGCCTATAAATAGACACACTTAGTTTCTGGATTCCGCTAAGCCTGTAATAGACACGCTTTGTTTCAGATTCCACTAAGCCTGTAATAGACACGCTTTGCTTTGGATCCCACTAAGCCTGTAAATAGACACACTTAGTTTCTGGATTCCGCTAAGCCTGTAAAAGACACGCTTTGTTTCGGATTCCACTAAGTCTGTAAAAGACACGTTTTGTTTCGGATTCCCATTTACGTCTGCTTTCAGATATGGAATAAAGACCGCTATACTGTTATTACCACTAATGCCACGGTCAGTCAGTCAGTCAGCCAGTCAGTCATTTGCATGTCCCTTGCGGAACTTTGCCTCTCTAACAGCTCTCCTGTGTGCTTCTCGGTTGTGAGCAAGATGCCCTGCTGCTGATGCATCCATTTGCAGATTATTAGCGATATCTTGCAGCCATCTTTGCCTTGGTCTTCCTCTCTTTCATTTTCCTATTATGTATCCTTCCAAGACGGTCTTCTCTAAATTGTCATGGCATTTAATATGTCCAAAATATTTACGTTTTCTCCGTTTAATCTTCTTTACTGTCCAACCTTCTTCAATATTTGGTTAGTGCACTGGTCTCTCATGGCGAAGGTCGGGGGTTCGAATCCGGCCGGCGGCACCCCAGTCACCCAGCTGTAGAAATGGGTACCCGACTTCTTCTGGAGTTGGGGAAGGAAAGGCAGCCAGGCGTGATACTGACCATATCACCCTCTAGTGTGCTGACAGGTCAAAGAAAATATGGGCACTAACACCATATCCCTATGTGCCTCTAAGGCATGACAGGGTTACCTTTACCCTTTTTTTTTTCTTCTTCAATATTAAATTCTTGTTAGCATTGATATATTTGTTCTGTTTTTTTTTATGTCCATGATATTTATGAATTCTTCTGTAGCATCTACATTCAAAGGTATTTATGTGTTTCTCAGCTGTTTTGTTAAGTATCCAGGTCTCACAGGCATATGTTGCGATGAAAAAGATGCATGCCCTTAAAAATCTTATTTTTTGTAGTTCTGTCTGTTCCCCTCCACAGATTCTTTAATTGTTTTACTTTCTGAAGACCGATAGATGTCCTCCTTTTAATTTCCCTCATTGTATCTCCATTATTAGTTAGTAATGCCACGGTAAAACTCCCCAAACTGTCCAAAAAGATTAGAAACTATTACGGAATCTTATATTTAAATGTACTGCACCTTGTGTTAATTTTTTTTTTGTTCTACCTTAAAAACAAAAGAAATTTATTTTTAAAAAAAATTCTGTCCTTCCCTCTTAGGTTACATTCAACTGTTTTCTAACAGTAACCAGCATTTCTTTCTCTCTCTCTCTCTCTCTCTCTCTCTCTCTCTCTCTCTCCTAGTACTTTGTATTGAAAGTTTACTGTAGGTTACGTTCTACGTTCGGTCTAAACATTCGCGGTTATATGATGTTTCCTGTAGTTTATATATTCCCTTCTTATTTGTGTTTGTTCTCGTGATAAGTTCTCGCGCACTCCTTTGGCTGGTTACTAAGAAGCGAACAAAAATCACGTCAAAGAGTTTCAGTTAAATAGCCATAAGAGATGGCTACGGGTTAAAAAACAAAAAAATAGTCCCGTTGTTTTCAAACCTTCATTGTGTTTCTCCCCCCACCCCCCCCCTCAGGTTATTTTCTTTCCTTCTTCGTTCTTGTGTAATAGGTAAAGGCTTTTTTTTGTTATTGTCATAAAGGTATGTGTAGGCTTGTCATATATATATATATATTTATTTATTTATTTATATTTATGTGTGTGTGTTGGAGAGATGGGGGGGGGGGGAAGAGAATCTGAGAAAGAGAGAAAGCGTGAGAGTAATAGAATGAGAGTAAAAGAGAGAGTGTGTGTATCTTAAAGAGAGTGAAAGAGTGAGGGGGAGTAAGAGATGAGTGAGAGGGAATAAGTGAGATAGTGAGAGTAAGAGTGTGTGAGAGAGTGAAAGAGAGAGAGAGACTGAGAGTAAGAGATAAGGAGAGAGAGAGAGAGTGAGAGTAATAGAGTGAGAGTAAAAGAGAGAGTGTGTGTATCTTAAAGAGAGTGAAAGAGTGAGGGAGAGTAAGAGATGAGTGAGAGGGAATAAGTGAGATAGTGAGAGTAAGGGTGTGTGAGAGAGTGAAAGAGAGAGAGATAGACTGAGAGTAAGAGATAAGGAGAGGGAGAGAGTGAGAGTCAGAGATAAAGAGAGAGGGAGAGAGTGATAATGCATATAAGAGTGAGAGTAATAGTAAGAGAGAGTGGATGTGAGAAAGAAAGAGAAAATAATGATTTATGAGCATTTAAAAAATGTGTAAGTTTCAACAGTAATATCTGCCAGCCCTAACAAATAAAACCACTCATATTTTGATCTAGTAAGAAATAAAACCACTCATATTTTGATCTAGTAAGAAATACAACCACTCATATTTTGATCTAGTAAGAAATAAAACCACTCATATTTTGATCTAGTAAGAAATAAAACCATTCATATTTTGATCTAGTAAGAAATACAACCACTCATATTTTGATCTAGTAAGAAATAAAACCATTCATATTTTGATCTAGTAAGAAATACAACCACTCATATTTTGATCTAGTAAGAAATAAAACCACTCATATTTTGATCTAGTAAGAAATAAAACCACTCATATTTTGATCTAGTAAGAAATACAACCACTCATATTTTGATCTAGTAAGAAATACAACCACTCATATTTTGATCTAGTAAGAAATAAAACCACTCATATTTTGATCTAGTAAGAAATAAAACCACTCATATTTTGATCTAGTAAGAAATAAAACCATTCATATTTTGATCTAGTAAGAAATACAACCACTCATATTTTGATCTAGTAAGAAATACAACCACTCATATTTTGATCTAGTAAGAAATAAAACCATTCATATTTTGATCTAGTAAGAAATAAAACCACTCATATTTTGATCTAGTAAGAAATAAAACCATTCATGTTTTGATCTAGTAAGAAATAAAACCACTCATATTTTGATCTAGTAAGAAATAAAACCATTCATATTTTGATCTAGTAAGAAATAAAACCATTCATATTTTGATCTAGTAAGAAATAAAACCACTCATATTTTGGTCTTAGTTTCTGAAGTGTCTCCCGCAGAAGGTGCTTTCTAAGAAAGTATGTCAAGAGCTACGGAGTTGAGGCTTTTTGCTACTTAGTCATTTTATCGTGCCAAAAATAAATCTTTTATCTTCTGTGGAGTTTTCATCCGCCGGTATTTTACCTGGGCGTGAAGGCTGTCAAGGATTTGAATGACAGAGTGGGACGAACGATAAACCCGTGAGAATCATAACATAATATTTATGTTAGTCAGCTCCGTCCTACGTTTTATACATTTTAAAACATAAGGGCTCTACCTGACAACAGAATGAGAATGACTGGAAAGCTGTGCTCTGTATGAGTCAGAATAGATGTCAACAAAAGATGTAGGCGAGGAAGGATGTGTTGAATGTTTTAGAGTTTTGGTGTGTATTTTTCTTTTTTGACTTGTGTTGTTGGTTAAACTCTTTGGTTTTCTTTTTTTTTTTTGCTGGTTAAACTTTTTTTCTGGCTTACGTTGATGGTTAAACTCTTTGGGTTTTTTTTGGTTGTTGGTTAAACTTTTTTTCTGGCTTGTGTTGTTGATTAAACTCTTTGTTTTTTTTTTTTGGTTTGTTTTGTTGGTTTAAACTCTTTGGGTTTTTCCGGCTTGTGTTGTTGGTTAAACTCTTTGGGTTTTCCTTGTGTTGTTGGTTAAACTCTTTGGGTTTTCCTTGTGTTGTTGGTTAAACTCTTTGGGTTTTCCTTGTGTGTTAACAGGTTATATGTCGATGTTGCCTTCTATATTCTACGTATTGTGTTTCAAGCTGTTGTTGTTGTTGCTGTTGTTGATATTGTAGTCTCTATGTTCTTCTGAACATGAAGCGCTTGACTCACCGACACCGCAGCGAGTTATTTAAAGCGGGAGATCGTATCGGATGTGGAGGGAGGTATAAGCAGCTTTTCCTTCCATTCTCAGCTGGATCTCTCTGTCATTTGCCGCTGTCAGCCACTAAATGAGACGTATTGAGTTACTGGCACTGTCATCTATCCTCTGATTCTTCTACATCTTCTGCATTTAATGTCACGTGGTCAGTTATCAAGACAACGAGACTGGCCTCTTCCATGAATCTCAACGTCGGTAGTAGTTCTCCGCGTGTGCCACCCCCCCCCCCCCCCCACGTTTTCCATCCAAGCTTTTTCTTGGAAGGGGGTCGGGGGTGGCACAAAATATCCCTGTAGAGAGCGGAAGAACTGCTAGGCCCGTTCTGGAATCAGGAGACCGTTTTGGAATGTGTAGGGTCGTGTCTGAGACGCCTTCAGTTTTGTGTAGATGGTTCTCAAGATGTACGATCGTGAGGGCCTCCTGTGAAATCTACGAGAAACATTCCGACCTAAAAATTCTGCGAGCTGCCTCCTAAATCTTTACAACGTTTGGTGGAATAATATGTTGATTGTTTTTTTTTTCCTAATTATCATTGCTCTTAGGACCAGAAAATCTCTGTCGTCTTCATTATTTCCTTCAGTACAAGTGCTGTCATTATTCCCTTCAGTACTAGCACTTTCATTATCCCCTTCATTACTAGCACTGTCATTATTCCCTTCGGTACTAGCACCGTCATTTTTCCCTTCAGTACTAGCACTGTCATTATTCTCTTCAGTACTAGCACTGTCATTATTCCCTTCAGTACTAGCACTGTCATTATTCCCTTCAGTACTAGCACTGTCATCATCCCCTTCAGTACTAGCACTGTCATTATTCCCTTCAGTACTAGCACTGTCATTATTCCCTTCAGTACTAGCACTGTCATTATTCCCTTCAGTACTAGCACTGTCATTATTCCCTTCAGTACTAGCACTGTCATTATTCCCTTCAGTACTAGCACTGTCATTATTCCCTTCAGTACTAGCACTGTCATCATCCGCCGGTATTTTACCTGGGCGTGAAGGCTGTCAAGGATTTGAATGACAGAGTGGGACGAACGATAAACCCGTGAGAATCATAACATAATATTTATGTTAGTCAGCTCCGTCCTACGTTTTATACATTTTAAAACATAAGGGCTCTACCTGACAACAGAATGAGAATGACTGGAAAGCTGTGCTCTGTATGAGTCAGAATAGATGTCAACAAAAGATGTAGGCGAGGAAGGATGTGTTGAATGTTTTAGAGTTTTGGTGTGTATTTTTCTTTTTTGACTTGTGTTGTTGGTTAAACTCTTTGGTTTTCTTTTTTTTTTTTGCTGGTTAAACTTTTTTTCTGGCTTACGTTGATGGTTAAACTCTTTGGGTTTTTTTTGGTTGTTGGTTAAACTTTTTTTCTGGCTTGTGTTGTTGATTAAACTCTTTGTTTTTTTTTTTTGGTTTGTTTTGTTGGTTTAAACTCTTTGGGTTTTTCCGGCTTGTGTTGTTGGTTAAACTCTTTGGGTTTTCCTTGTGTTGTTGGTTAAACTCTTTGGGTTTTCCTTGTGTTGTTGGTTAAACTCTTTGGGTTTTCCTTGTGTGTTAACAGGTTATATGTCGATGTTGCCTTCTATATTCTACGTATTGTGTTTCAAGCTGTTGTTGTTGTTGCTGTTGTTGATATTGTAGTCTCTATGTTCTTCTGAACATGAAGCGCTTGACTCACCGACACCGCAGCGAGTTATTTAAAGCGGGAGATCGTATCGGATGTGGAGGGAGGTATAAGCAGCTTTTCCTTCCATTCTCAGCTGGATCTCTCTGTCATTTGCCGCTGTCAGCCACTAAATGAGACGTATTGAGTTACTGGCACTGTCATCTATCCTCTGATTCTTCTACATCTTCTGCATTTAATGTCACGTGGTCAGTTATCAAGACAACGAGACTGGCCTCTTCCATGAATCTCAACGTCGGTAGTAGTTCTCCGCGTGTGCCACCCCCCCCCCCCCCCCACGTTTTCCATCCAAGCTTTTTCTTGGAAGGGGGTCGGGGGTGGCACAAAATATCCCTGTAGAGAGCGGAAGAACTGCTAGGCCCGTTCTGGAATCAGGAGACCGTTTTGGAATGTGTAGGGTCGTGTCTGAGACGCCTTCAGTTTTGTGTAGATGGTTCTCAAGATGTACGATCGTGAGGGCCTCCTGTGAAATCTACGAGAAACATTCCGACCTAAAAATTCTGCGAGCTGCCTCCTAAATCTTTACAACGTTTGGTGGAATAATATGTTGATTGTTTTTTTTTTCCTAATTATCATTGCTCTTAGGACCAGAAAATCTCTGTCGTCTTCATTATTTCCTTCAGTACAAGTGCTGTCATTATTCCCTTCAGTACTAGCACTTTCATTATCCCCTTCATTACTAGCACTGTCATTATTCCCTTCGGTACTAGCACCGTCATTTTTCCCTTCAGTACTAGCACTGTCATTATTCTCTTCAGTACTAGCACTGTCATTATTCCCGTCAATACTAGCACTGTCATCATTCCCTTCAGTACTAGCACTGTCATCATCCCCTTCAGTACTAGCACTGTCATTATTCCCTTCAGTACTAGCACTGTCATTATTCCCTTCAGTACTAGCACTGTCATTATTCCCTTCAGTACTAGCACTGTCATTATTCCCTTCAGTACTAGCACTGTCGTTATTCCCTTCAGTACTAGCACTGTCATTATTCCCTTCAGTACTAGCACTGTCATCATCCCCTTCAGTACTAGCACTGTCATTATTCCCTTCAGTACTAGCACCGTCATTATTCCCTTCAGTACTAGCACTGTCATTATTCCCTTCAGTACTAGCACTGTCATTATTCCCTTCAGTACTAGCACTGTCATTATTCCCTTCAGTACTAGCACTGTCATTATTCCCTTCAGTACTAGCACTGTCATTATTCCCTTCAGTACTAGCACTGTCATTGTTCCCTTCAGTACTAGCATTGTCATAATTCCCTTCAGTACTAGCACTGTCATTATTCCCTTCGGTACCAGCATTGTCATTCCCTTCAGTGTATAGCTACTGCTGCCATTATTTTTTTTAAAAATGTGCATAAAGGAAAAAAAAAAAAAGCTAAAATCCCCGTTTCCATGCCATTCAGGCATGTTGGGAGGGTGCGGTGTTAGACCTGTACTTTCCGCTACCTTCGGCACAGGAAAGTCTGACGTGGTCAGTATCACGACTGGGCTGCATTTAATTTCCCAGATTTCTCTGGCACCCATTTTTAGGGGCTGGGTGGACCCCGAGGCCTTTTTTTTTTTTAGTGTGGTGGTATCAAAAGAAAATCTAAATAAGTATCGTAGCTGAGGGTATGTATTGAAAACTCTAATAAGTATCCTAGCTGAGGGTATGTATTGAAAACTCTAATAAATTTCTCACTCCTGTACAGTGTTTAAGCATGGGCATTAGGTAAGAGAATGGAATATTTTTTTAAAATCTAGGCTCTTGAAATGTAGATATAAAGAATAAAGTGGCGAATTCCGTGGATTGAAAAAGAAACATAGAAAGAAGTACAAAATCAACTGAAATTGAAAAGAGAAATAAAGATAAACGTAATATAACCAAACAGTTTCTGTCACATCAACAGGCTTAATACAATAATGAAAAATATATTTGAAGGAAAAGTTTAAGGAAAAAAAAGGGAAGAGGATGACAGTAAAAGGCACTGGTGGACAAACTATCAGACAGTGCCATCCTAACCTGTGGGAGCACAAGAAGTGGCCCAGGGGCCCCATGATTCAAAAGTATTGTCAGTGTAACTCTTCTTTGTGTGGGTTAAATAACGGCCAGTGAGGGTAGAGGCCCCCAGTGCATTTCTTTTCCAAGGGCCTGCAATGCTGTTAAGAGGGCCCTGCATAAAGAGGCGGACTGGATTCAGCTAGGCCAGATGCCCTGTGAAAGCAGGGGCAGCGGCAATTTCTGAGGAGACGGCACACGATGATGATGATGATCCTGTTTTCTCTGACAGCCAGCGCTGTTTACTTCACACTGGATCATAGCATGCTCGTTTCTCAATACCTTTATTTTTTTTTCTCTTTCCGTTTCTGCGTTCAAGATTATTGCTTTCAAGTACATACATTTTTAAAAAATACAAGATTTAACCAGAAAACCATTTCTTACAAGATTTCCAATGATGAAAACCGGTGCACTGGTTTTTCTTTTTTTAGCAGAAAGCATGAATTCCCAGGAGAAAAAAAAAGGATAGAAAACTGAAAAATCCCATGATATGTTATCAAAGAAAGGTCGAGGTCAACTGATAGGCAGGCTCTGTTAAAATCCAGCTATCAGTGGCCTGATTTACACAAGACTTTGCTGTGCACGCGGGACGGAGTATCCCCATTTTCTCTCCTGGAAGCAAAATGAAACCCGTTTAACTGGCGAAACTATACTTCTTGTTCCATGTACATCTCTTGTTCCGTGTACACCTTCTGTTCCGAGTACACCTCCAGTTCCTGCTTCTTAATGAAACTATTAGATCCCTGTTTCTGCTTCTTAATAAAACTGTCAGATCCCTGTTTCTGCTTCTTAATAAATCTGTTAGATCCTTGTTTCTGCTTCTTAATAAAACTGTTAGATCTCTATTCCTGCTTCTTAATAAAACTGTTAGATCCTTGTTTCTGCTTCTTAATAAAACTGTTAGATCCCTGTTTCTGCTTCTTAATAAAACTGTTAGACCCCTGTTCCTTCTTCTTAATAAAACTGTTAGACCCCTGTTCCTTCTTCTTAATAAAACTGTTAGACCCCTGTTCCTTCTTCTTAATAAAACTGTTAGACCCCTGTTCCTTCTTCTTAATGAAAATGTTATAACAACAGGAAAAATAGAAGGAAGAAGATCAAGAGGAAGACCAAGAGAAATGATACTGGACAGTCTGACGGGATGGTGTGAGAGGAGATCACCAACTGAACTGATGGCCTGCATGAATGATCGGGTACTCTGGGGAAGCATAATAGCCAACGCCAGTCGGCACGGCACCTGATGATGATGATGATGATGATACCCCTGTTCCTTCTTCTTAATGAAACTGTTAGACCCCTGTTCCTTCTTCTTAATAAAACTATTAGACCCCTGTTCCTTCTTCTTAATGAAACTGTTAGACCCCTGTTCCTTCTTCTTAATGAAAATGTTAGACCCCTGTTCCTTCTTCTTAATGAAACTGTTAGACCCCTGTTCCTTCTTCTTAATGAAAATGTTAGACCCCTGTTCCTTCTTCTTAATGAAAATGTTAGACCCCTGTTCCTTCTTCTTAATGAAACTGTTAGATCCCTGTTCCTTCTCCTTAATGAAACTGTTAGACCCCTGTTCCTTCTTCTTAATGAAACTGTTAGACCCCTGTTCCTTCTTCGTAATGAAACTGTTAGACCCCTGTTCCTTCTTCGTAATGAAACTGTTAGACCCCTGTTCCTTCTTCGTAATGAAACTGTAGACCAAATGACTAGTAAATATAATCTTCCTACCACATTCTTCCTTTTCCAGGTAACAAATCTAGTTCGTGAAATGAAGCGACAGGAAAGGCCTTAGCGCTCTGCATTGCAGTTACAGTGTATGTTTGTTTATGAGACAGCTATACAGCGGTGATTGTGTATATTTTTCGGGGGACACCTTGTGGGGTAGAAATATACAACATTACGCTGTCTCTGTAATAATTATTTAGTGAAGACACCCGGTGATTTGTGCATATTTTTGGGACACCTTGTGGATAGAAATAGACAGCATTTCGCAGTTTGTGTTTGTAATAATAAAAGACCTGCATATCGAGAAGAACCTTCGGTGTATGTCGCAACAAAATGAAGAAGGAATGCTGGAAACTCTTTTGGCGCCTTTCGTGTAAAAAATGTGGGCACTGAAGAGTTTCGGATATCAGGGATTTTGTATGCCAAGCATAGTCTTACTACCGAACAGCTGTTTTCATGCCCGACTCTGTTAGTGCTCTTAGTCTGAACGGCTGTTTTCGTGCTTGACTCTCTCCCATTGCTCTTAATCTGAACAGCTTTTTTCATGCCTGACTCTGTCTCATTGCTCTTAATCTAAACAGCTGTTTTCATGCTTTATTCTCTCCCATTGCTCTTAATCTGAACAGCTGTTTTAATGCCCGCCTCTGTTAGTGCTCTTAGTCTAAACAGCTGTTTTCATGCTTGACTCTCTCCCATTGCTCTTAATCTGAACAGCTGTTTTAATGCCTGTCTCTGTTAGTGCTCTTAGTCTAAACAGCTGTTTTCATGCTTGATTCTCTCCCATTGCTCTTAATCTGAACAGCTGTTTTCATGCTTGATTCTCTCCCATTGCTCTTAATCTGAACAGCTTTTTTCATGCCTGACTCTCTCCCATTGCTCTTAGTCTGAGCAGTTGTTTTCATGCCTGACTCTCTCCCATTGCTCTTAATCTGAACAGCTGTTTTCAGGCCCAACTCTGCCAGTGTTCTTAGTGTGAACAGTTTGATGGGGGGTAAGTTGCCTAGCCCGTGCTGCTCTTCTTTTAATTTCCCCCACTCACCCACCCATCCACCCATCGCTCCTCTCTCTCTTCCCCCCTCCCCCCCCCCCCCCCCCACCTTCCACAACTCTGCCTGACAGCTCCAGGGAAAGAGCAACTTCCATACGTCTGAAAATCTAGCAAAGATTCAGGGGATGTTAGAAGACGGGTAGGCTAACAAAACCTCGCCACCTGTTGCCTCTTTCTGTATTTTTCTTTCGAGTTTTTCTCTGGTTTCCTTTTTTTTTTATTGCTCCAGGCCACCCAGTGGCAACCCAGTGGGTTAAACTGGGACAAATATTGCCGTCTCTAAGAACCACAAAAATCCCATCTCTAAATGTTGCCAGAAATTTTGTGAGCAGTTACGTGTGATCTGTTGAATAGAAATAAAGACTGCAGTGAGAATGATTAATTTAGAAGTAAAGGCAAATGAAGGTGTAAGACTCGGTTTAACAAAAATAAGAATCATACAAAAAGAAATAGGAACGAACTAATATTTCGGCACATGTCTTTTTTACGATGCGCAAAAAGACTAAATAAACTGTAAAATATTCTACAACTTGATCTGAGGTGAAACCTAATTAGTAACTTGCAGGTGTTAGAATTTATCGCGTTTCCCCACAAATCAAAAAAATTTTGGGGAATCTCGCACTTCTTCTTACATCTTACATCCTTCCCGTGCCGTTAAACGTCACATAGGGTTCACATGGTAGTTCGTCAAGTTTTCCTGTTGTCGGCGAGCTTTTCAACATCATCAAGATCTTTTATGCCCACTAAACTGGCCTCTCTCAACACTGTCCTCTCTAGAGTTTCACGTAGTCGACCTCTTCTTCTTCGGCCTGTTGTGTTCCACTTAATAGCTTGTTTTGGGATTATTTGATTGTTTCTTCTCATCACGTGGCCGATATATGTACATTTCCTTTTTCTGATCACCCACGAGACAGGTTGTTGTTTGCTCATCTATCTTATCTCTGCATTGTTCTTGAATTCGTTCCACTTTATACCGCGTATTTTCCATGTGCATTTGTTTTTTTTAAGTCTAATTTGTTGCCTATTTCTTTAGTTGTTATCCAGCTTTCGCATGCATAAATGAGGGTGGGTATTACATTTGCATTGAATAATCTTAACTTGGTTTTTGTACAATATCTCATACTATAAGATTCTTATTATTAAGTTATTATCGTTGATGAGGGTACCATCTGCATGTTGACCACAATTTGAAGCTTGCTTTTGGTCAGTCAGTCATTTGCATGTCCCTTGCGGAACTTTGCCTCCTTGACAGCTCTCATATAGGCCTCTCGGTTGTAAGCACGATGCCCTGCTGCTGATGCGTCCATTCGCAGATCATTAACGATGTCTTCCAACCATCTTCGCCTTGGACTTCCTCTCTTTATTTTTCCCATTATGTACCCTTCCAATAAGGTCTTCTCTAGATTATCATGACGTTTAATATGTCCAAAATATTCCAAGTATATAAGTTTTCTTAATCTTCTTTAATAGCCAATCTTCCTCATTATTAAGGTCTTGTAGTATGGATCGATGGTAAAGTTCAGGACACTTCAAGAGTGAGAATGATAATATCTTTATATACTCTGGTAGAAAATTAGGAGGAAAGAATAGAATGGCTTTTTACTTGGACAAATCAATATCCAAAGCATTACTAGGTTACAATCCAGTAAGTGATAGAATCCTCACTATCAGACTTAAGGGCACTCCTAGCAATGTAACAATCATCCAGATATATGCACCTACATCAGCAGCAGAAGAAGAGGAAGTAGAATACTTTTATAACACACAGGCAAACGACGACTGACCAGGTACGAAAAAATGATAATGTATTAATAATGGAGGATTTTAATGCAAAGATTGGTACAGAAAGAGCAGAAGACGAAGGATATGTTATAGGGAAATTTAGCATATGACATAGGCAGGTGACAATCTAATGGCGTTTTGCATGGAAAATGAGCTAATGATTGCTAACACACTTTTTAAACAACATCCAAGAAGACTTTACACATAGACATCACCTGATGGGAAAACCAAGAATCAAATAGATTACATTTTAATGCAAAGAAGGTGGAGGTCAAGTATAACATCATCAAAAACTTTACCAGGTGCTGATTGTGACACGGACCATGAGTTATTAATAGCAGACATGAAGATGAATATAAAGATAAAACAGACAGTTACGGGATCAAGATCACTCCGCTTTGATCTTACAAAAATACCAGAACAATACGGTACAGAAGTGAAGAACCGTTTCGAAATCCTGATGGATGTACAGGAGGAGATGACACCAGATGAATTGGCTACACAGGCCAGAGATATCTTAATAACAACAACTAAAGACGTAGTTCCAGTAAAGAAAACACACAAGAATGGATGGATTACAGAAGGTACACTAGAACTGATAAAACACCGAAGAGAAAAAAAGACGCAATGGAAAGTGACAAACAACAACAGGGAGGAATATAAATCTTTAACAAAAGAAATAAGAAGAAACATAAGAAAAGACAAAAAAAAAAAACAATGCATACAAGATTGTTGTGAAAGAATAGGACATCAGAAGTGTGGAAGAGATAGTGAAATGTTTAAAGAAATGAAACCATTTACGAGAAATGTCACACCTAAGCTAAATGTAATTTGTGGCGAGATGGGAAAGACCTTGACAGAGAGAGAGAGGAAATTCTAGAAAGATGGAAGGAATATTGCAGAGGAATGTATGAAACAAATGACTGTGAAAGCAGAAATGAGCCGTGTGAATTATTATTGGAGGAGAAAGAACCCGAACAGACAATAGAAGAAGTTTTATGGGCAATAAAGAATCTGAAAAATGGTAAATCACCAGGATGTGGTGAGATAACAGCTGAATTTATTAAAACAGGAGGAAAGGAATGTGCAACAATCTATCATGCACTATGTAAAAAGATATGGCATTCGGGTATTTGGCCAAAAGAATGGAAAAGAACTGTATTCATACCACTGCCAAAAAAGGGTAACCTGAAATTATGCACAAACTACAGAACTGTTGCCCTGATTAGTCATGCCAGTAAAATTCTGTTAAAAATCATAATGGGTAAACTTCGTAAGAAAATAGAAGAAAAAGTCAATATGGTCCAAGCTGGTTTCAGGCAAGGAAGATGATCAATAGATCATAAATTCAATATAAGAGTAATAATAGAGAAATTCAGAGAGTTTAATGTGAATCTATATTTATCTTTTATAGACTACTCAAAGGTATTTAATTGTGTACAACACCAGAAACTTTGGGAAATAATAGAAAAAAATGAGATTTCCAACACATTTGATACAATTAACATCACTGCTGTATCTGGACCAACAAGCAAGCAGCAGTTAGAATAAATGGTGAAACAATAACTTCGTTTGACATAAAACAAGGGGTCTGTCAGGGGTGCATATTGTCACCTTACTTATTTAACTTGTATACTGAAAATATAATGAGGAATGTTAGAGAAGATGTAAACAAAGAATATTACGATGCCATAACAATTGGAGGTTATGAAATACCAGAGATTAGATATGCTGATGACACAGTATTACTGTTCACAACACAAAAAGGAATGGAAAGACTAATTATGTTAGTCCGTAAGAATAGTGAAGAGCAAAACCTCTATCTTAATGCAAAAGAAAACTAAATTGATGACAACTGATAAAGGCAGCTAAAATATGTATCAATGAGGAAAAATTGGAAGAAGTGGAGAGTTTTGAATATCTTGGATCACTACTAACTAATAATGGAGATACAATGAGGGAAATTAAAAGGAGGACATCTATCGCTCTTCAGAAAATAAAAGATCAAAAGAATCAGTGGAGAGGAACAGACGGAACTAACTACAAAAATAAGATTTTTAAGGGCATGCATCTTTCCCATCGCAACATATGCCTGTGAGAAGTGGAACTTAACAAAACAGCTGATAAACACTTAAACTCGTCACTTTGAATGTAAATGCTAGAGGAGAGTTCTTCAAATCTCTCTCTCTCTCTCTCTCTCTCTCTCGATCGATCGATCGACCTTAAGTGCCCAGGACACATGGGGCTTCCGTGAGGGTTTTCCACAAATGCCTGTCCTTTGCCTTTTTTCTACTCTTGCCCAGGTGAGCCCTCTATTGCTCAACATCCTTTCTGTTGTTCTTCCCCATGCCTCTTTTGGTCTACCCTTACTTCTGTTCCCCTGTAGTGTTCATCTTAGTGCTATTTTTGGTAGTGAGTTGTCAGTCATTCGGAGCACATGTCCCAACCATCGCCAGCGTCTTTCCTCAATAATTGCTATCAGTGGCTTCATCTGCATTTCTGCCAACAAGATGTTATTTCTTATGGTGTTTGGTCAAAATATTTTTCAAATTCTTGTTAAATATTTACTCTGGAAAGAATTCAACTTGTTTTCTATGGTGTTCTTCAAATATCATGGACACAAAAAGAACAAATATATCCATACTACAAGACCTTAATAGTGAAGAAGGTTGGCTAATAAAGAGGATTAAACAGAGAAAACTTAAATATTTTGGACACATTAAACATCATGAGAATCTAGATAAGACCGTCTTGGAAGGGTACATAATGGGAAAAAGAAAGAGAGGAAGACCAAAGCGAAGATGGCTGCAGAACATCGTTGATGATCTGCAAATGGGTGCATCAGCAGCAGGCCATCTTGCTCACAACCTCGAGGCCTACGGGAGAGCTGTTAGGGAGGCAGAGTTACGCAAGGGGCGTGCAAATGGATGAATGAATGGGTATCGACATATTTGTTCTGTTCTTTGTGTCCATGATATATTGCTGTCGGTGTTATGTATATGTATATATATATATATATATATATATATATATATATATATATATATATATATATATATTCCCCCCACCCCGCCTGCCTGAAGCAAGATAACAATTGCGCACTTAACAAAATAAATAACGGCCACTCTGACATGAACGTAATGTCAGGCACAAGGGCGTGAATGCTTATTTACGGGACAAAGCCTCGTCACGTCACTCAGTTTAATCGTGATACAGAAGTAGGACATTTTTACTTGTAAATTTAGAGTCTCGTCTTAATTAAAGATAAACGATCGTGACTTAAGAGGGATGTAACGTATGTCTTTTGTACCTGGACGTGTCCTGATGTCTGGATGCATGATTTATGCCAGGATATACACTTTGTGTCTGCATGTATGCTTTATGTCTGGTTGTATGTTGTATGGCTGGATGTATGCTTTATATCTGGTTTATGCTTTATATCTGGATGTATGCTTTATATCTGGATGTATACCAGTCCTCCGTAGCTAAATCGCTAAAGACGCACTTCAAAGTGCGGTGCCAGCTGGAAGATCATGGGTTCAATCCCGGGACAAAAAAGACCACAACTCAAAAGACCTCTTGGAGTCATGACCCAGAGGGGCCCATTTCCCCCCCCCCCCCCCCAGAGTGTCAGGAGTTTAATATGGCCGAAACATTTGTCTGGGGGTGGGGGGTGGGTGGGGGGAGGTACTTCCTCTGATTATCTGAAGGAGTTTTGTTCCGCTCTCTACAGTAGTTTCCTGCACTTCGTGTAAGCTTTGCTTTGATCTATGCTTTATGCCTGAATGTATTTTTTTATGCTTGGATGTATACTTTATGCTATACTTTATGCATAAATGTGTTTTACATCTGGATGTATATTTTATATCTAGGTGCATAACAGTTTACGATTACACTGATTAGAAAGAAGGAAAGAAAGAAAGAAAAAAGAAAGAAAGAAAGGATGGATGGATGGATGGATGGATGGATGGATGGGTGGAGAAGAGAAAATACCTAGCCGTTCATCAGCGTCGATGTTAAACCATGTTCAAACAGACTACACGTGGAGGAGTCATGGAAATGTAAACACGAGGTTTGTTTGTACCAGGTACCATCTCTAGACTGTATGGGCACTATAAACACTCTAAATATAAACCCCACCGCTTAATCTCAGGTCATCTTACAAAACTAGGCGAGCTTAACGTGGTCGCTTGCCTCTAGAGGTTCTGGATGCTGGGGAGATAACTAGTCAGGAGAGTATGACTTGCAAAGTAGCCAAGAGCGTGGAAGAGGGTTAATGTACGATTACATCTGTGTATATTTAGATATTTATATATGTATGTGTGTGTGCGCGCACGCGCTTGCTTGAAGAGAAGCTTGGAAGATACTGTAATCAAAAAAGGAAATAAAATATGAAAGTAAATCTGAATAAAGAACTCAACGAGGGTACATATAATCTATCTATCTATCTATCTATCTATCTATCTATCTATCTAATCTATCTATCTATCTATCTATCTATCTATCTATCTATCTATCTATCTATCTATCTATCTATCTATCTATCACCAGTGGGTTAATGTGGGCACATGTCAATGAAATGCTAGTTTTAATTTTAGGTAACCTGGCAGTTAAATGGTCGTGACCCAAAAACGGATATGACCTGTACGTTTTATGATTAGATTTATTTAACTCGTCCGTTGACCCTTTCACGACCGAGGAAGCGTTGACCGTGTTTTTTTTTTTCCCCACAAGATTTAGTCAACGTCCGTCCGTCCATAGCTGGTCCGTCCGTCCATAGCTGGGCTGTCTTCCCTCTCTTATTAACAGGCCGGTCTCTTATTATTGGTGATTAGGTAAAAAAAAGGTAATCCTGTTATGCCTTAGAGGCACATAGGGATATGGTGTATATTTTCCTTGACCTGTCAGCACACTAGAGGGTGATATGGTCAGTATCACGCCTGGCTGCCTTTCCTTCCCCAACTCCAGAAGAAGTTAGGTACCCATTTCTACAGCTGGGTGACTGGGGTGCCTCCGGCCGGATTCGAACCCCCGACCTTCGCCATGAGAGTGCACTAACCACTTCGCCACTCAGACACGGTGATTAACCGCTTAAGAATCCGCTTTCTCTCTCTCTCTCTCTCTCTCTCTCTCTCTGTGTTTCCTTTTCTGTCACCTTCTGTCTCTCTCGTAATCACTTTCTGTCTTTCTCTCTCTGTCTCTCTATTTCTCACTCTCTCAGTCTCTCTCCTCTTGTGTCTGTCACTCTCTCACAGACTCTCTCTTACTCTTTCTATTTCCACTCATAACCAAGATCTCTGTCTTCTCTTGACATGTCCAAGGAGTTTTGACTGTCTTTTTTTTTTCTTATAATTTAGTTTGATTTCCGAGATAGATTTCTGAAACATCTCTCTCTCTCTCTCACACACACACACACACACACACACATTCATATTTCTGAAACATCTCTCTCTCTCACACACACATTCATATATATATATATATATATATATACACACACAGACACAAAACGAACGCGCTAAGAAACCTTAAAGAAGCTCTGTGACTCACTGTGATGAAACTGCTCACCTGGCTTTCAGCCGGTTACCTCGTGACCTTTTTAGGTCAGGCATTGTCTGCAACAGATAGAGGTGAGATCAGGTTCGGGGCGTGGCTTGTATCTACAAAGTCCGTGGAAAGCTAGCTCATTGATCTAAATTTATACCAAAGACATGAACATTTCATTATATTCTAGCACAGAGCTCTTACTGAAGGTTTGTGTTGATCTAATGTATTTTTTGCTGTAGAAACAGTTTTAATGTTGGGGGGGGGGGGGGCGGGCGAGAACCGCCAACAGTTTCTGAAAGGAAAAAGAGGTAGAAAATCTTCTGTAACAACAGCGAAGATGAAAGGTTAAAACAGCAACAAAATAAATGCTGTGAATGTGTTACTGCAGATTTTTTTTTAAAAAAAGGTTTCTCTCCCGCTCATGCATGACGTCACAGGACGCACCCTTTGTTTATTGTTATTTCCTCACACACACACACACACACGCACACACACACACCCACACAAACATTTTAGAGAAAACAAAGTCAGGGCTGTTCATAAAAAAACTGTCAGTTTTTTCCTGTTTTTTTTTTTTTGAAACATGTTCCAGAATGCAAAGGGAATGTTAAATTACCAGTTTTGAGGAAAATATATTCTGTGTTCTAAAAAAAAAACGATAGAAAATGAAACATGAGAATTTAATGGCGATATTGTAGAAATCTGGATGATAGTACAATGCTGTCTTTTCCAGTGCGCGGGAAAATGCCTGCGGATTTGTGTGTTGAATCCAAGGGGTTTGTTTCGTTTTGTTTTGGTTTGTTTTGTTAATCTGGGCCGTCTTCTGAGAAAAGAGTTAGGTTTTAAATACGAAGGAGAAAAATTTTGAACACAAAATAAAAGTGAAGGTGTGAGATAAGTGTGTGTATCTAGAGAGAGAGAGAGAGAGAGAGGGAGGGAGGAGAGAGGAGAGAGAGAGGAGTGAGTGAGACAGAAGAGGGAGAGAGGAGAGAGAGCAGAGAGAGAGAGAGCAGAGAGTGAGAAGGAGAGGCATGATTAGGAAATATGTTCTTTACGGACTGACTTTAGTACATCTTAAAAGCAAGTCCTTTCAGTCTAAATATATAGTACCACAGGATAGATGGGGTAAAAGAGTTTTAGTTAAAATAAAGGGCTGGACAGATTGAGTAAAACTGTTAGGACAGAATACAGCAGGCGAGGCTGATAAAAATGTTTGAGACAGAGGACAGGAGGGAAAGATGAAGAATATTGTTTGAGATAGTGGATAGGAAGAGAAGATTGAGAACATTGTTTGAGATAGTGGATAGGAAGAGAAGATTGAGAACATTGTTTGAGATAGTGGATAGAAGGGGAAGATTGAGAACATTGTTTGAAATAGTAGATAGGAGGGGAAGATTGAGAACATAGTTCGAGATAGAGGACAGGAAGCGAGACTGACAGAGCGCCATAGATGAGAGTGAAAATATCAAGAATTTGGAGGCAGGTGGCTAACAACTAAATTAATGGCTGAAATGGGTTGTTGTTAAATTTGTTTTCTCTCATCATAAGGGCATGTCATTGACTATCTGGCATGGGAAAACATCTGAACTGATAGGAAACACCGAAGCTGTCCATCACTGCATGTACCGAAGTAATTATAAATACATGTTTTAAAAGTCAGCCGACCAACACCCTATCCAACTTCCTCGAAGTAAAGCTTAGAAGCAGGCTGGCCTCCACAATAGCCTGACATACGACTTAGATAGCTGTGGTACCGCTGGGTTAAAGTTTACCAAGAAGACGGGTTGGCGTGGTTTACCTAGAAGACAGGTTGGGTGGTTTACCAAGAAGATAGGTTGAGTAGTTTACCTAAACGACAGGTTGGGTAGTTTACTTAGAAGACAGGTTGGGTAGTTTACCCAGAAATAGGTTGGGTAGTTTACCTAGAAGATAGCCTTGGTAGTTTACCTAGAAGATAGATTGGACAATTTACTACGAATAGTTTACCTAGAAGATAGCCTTGGTAGTTTACCTAGAAGATAGGTTGGATAATTTACTACGAAGACAGCTTGGATAACCTCCTTTGTCAGAACTGTCTTGTGTTCTGGAGGACTCAACTAGGACATGGAAAGAAAAAAAAATAAGCCCGCTCAGTCAAAGGACCTGGCCAGACGGACCCCTGACCCCTTACAGTAGAAGTTCTACAGCTATGCTGAAAACCTGTGACGAACTGCCACATTTGTGAGAGATATTGTTGTGAATGTCTGAGCGAACGACGGAGAATAATAGATATGACATTCTATGGGTGAAGATCAAAATCTTGTGAAGAAAGTTATCAAAAAGTTACTGTATGCAAATATGTAACTTTCCTCTGATCCATCTTTATGCTAATAAGCTTTTGTACATTTTGTATCCGCGCTGTTGATTGGTCCGCTGTCGGTATAAGACGAAAGGTTAATATAATATATGCACGGAGACTGGAAACAGCGAGCACGTGCTTCAAGATACGTGGCGCTCAGGTACAGATGTAGTAAGGATTTATGTTAACGTGAAGGATATGAACGAGTGTGAATTCTTAAGTGAACGTGAAGGATATGGACCGGTGTGAATTCTTAAATGAACGTAAAGCATATGAGCTAGTGTGAATTCTTAAGTGAATGTAAAGAATATGAATCAGTGTGAATTCTTAAGTGAACGTAAAGCATATAAACCAGTGTGAATGAATTCATAAGTGAAGGTGAAGGAAGTGAATTTGTGGGAATTCAATATGAACTATATGGATTATGAACTTAGAAGTACGCCCGGGGCCTAGGTTTAGTTTAAGATCTCATTAGCTAGATTTAGTTTAGTTTCATAATTCTATGATTTCGCAGGATTTCGTTTTATTTTCTAAATAGTGGCTGTTTTAATACTGTAGTACACAACTAGTTCATAATTCCCGAAGTTACTTCAAGTTTTTCCATCCATTATTTGTTGGAGGAGTCACGAAACAAATGTCTTAAAACTTCATCAGTTTGTTCCGTTCACAAGGATCTCCAGTGCTTCTGTATATGCGTACTTTTTTTTCAGTGTGGCTGCAATGAAGAACATACAGTTATTCTGTGACCAGTCCTCTCTTCCCCCCCCCCCCCCTTCTCTCTCTCTCTCTCTCTCTCTCTCTGAACCTTAAATGCCCAAAGCAAATAGGGCTTCCTCAAGCGTTTTCCTCAAAGGCCTGTTCTTTGCCTTTTTTTCCGCTATTGGCAAAGTGAGCCCTCTATTGCTCAACATCCTCTCTGTTGTTCTTCTCCGTGTCTCTTTTGGTCTGCCCTTACTTTTGTTCCCCTGTGTTGTCCGTCTTAGTGCTATTTTTGGTAGTAGTTATCCCGAACACATGTCCCAACCACCGCCAGCGTCTTTCCTCAATAATTGATGTCAGTGGCTTCATCTGAATTTCTGCCAAAAAATATGTTATTTCTTAGGGTGTTTGGCCAAAATATTCTTCTTATTCATTGTAAACATCTAGTCTGGAGAGAATTCAGCTTGTTTTCTATGGTTTTGATGATTTTCCAGCATTCACTTCAATATAGTAGTACACTTAGAACATTACTCTTAAATATCCTGATTTTCGCCTTCATGCTTAGTTTTTCTTTTAGACTTCCATATATTCTCCAGCATTGCGAAAGCCTAGTTTGCTCTAGACCAGCCCACTAATAAACAAAAAAAAACAAAAAACAAAAGAATAATTAACTATCATTTTCTCCCATACTTAACACCGCAGTTGTACGTAGAACTTTGTATCGACATTTCACTCCTACATCATGAAGTTGCTTATTCGTATCCAACATTCTAGCTGTGTATTGGTAGTCTGTTTGTGTGTAATGTTTGTTGTACATTTTCGTTTTTTGAACGTCTGAATTTATATTTACTTTGCTTCCACGGACTGGAGGTTTAGCATCGTGCGGAGAGTGGTGAGAAACACGTGTGTGCTGTCTTGGGGGAGACAGATGAAGAGGTTCTAAGTGAGGGTAGGCATAAGAGAGAAATTGTGACAAAATTCACAACACGATAATCCAAATTTGTAGGACAATGTTTTTTTGAAGAAGCAAACCGAAACGCCTAGCGACAGCGGGAAAAATTGGAGGGACAGAGGAAGACAAAGAAATAAGACACCTGGCGGACTAAAAGTGGCATGGAGCACTGCTCAACACACAGTTTATAGAAAGAGCAAATGATGGACGGTTGCTTAAATCAATGACGACCACCGGTTTATTAAGCATGGACCAGAGAGATGGAGGCCGGGGATTGGGCGGAGGGGAGAAGAAAGAGAGGGAACCAGGGTTGTATCCCCGTGGCCAAGACTGTTGAGGTTGGCCTGTTTGTCCCCTCTTTACAAAGTTTTTTTTTCCTGTTAGGCCGGGGGCCCGGTAATAACTGACCTGGGCCGGGGGTGGGGGGGTCCGATCTGGCGTGAAGCCCCGGGCTTGTTATAGCGTTTTGTGCCTGTCCTTGGTAGTCTTGCTTGCAGAAGTTGGTCATTCTTTTCTTCTGATCTTGTTCGGAATGAAACATAGAACAGTAAATAAGGACTCAGGGAGGAATTGACCATAACGATGACACAGGAACCGAATTGTTACCAGGACAACATATATATATATATGCTGATATATGTATATATATATCAGCAGAAATGTGGTTTATTAGAAGAATGTTGCGAATCCCCTGGACAGCAAAAATAACTAATGAAGAATGTAGGATAAGAGCTGGAGAGACAAAAAACCTTGTCAGAAAGATAAGAGAGAGACAATGTACTTTCATAGGACATGCAATGAGAAGAGGGGGCATTGAAAATATTATAACAACAGGAAAAATAGAAGGAAGAAGATCAAGAGGAAGACCAAGAGAAATGATACTGGACAGTCTGACGGGATGGTGTGAGAGGAGATCACCAACTGAGCTGATGGCCTGCATGAAGGATCGGATACTCTGGAGAAGCATAATAGCCAACGCCAATCGGCACGGCACATGATGATGATGATGATGATGATTGATATATGAAACACCTGTTTCATCCATGTTAAAAATGGCATCTAGGCTGTATGCATCCAAAATTTTTGGGCAAATGCGAAATCCAATCATTAACGACATCGGCGTTAACTCGGGCCGCTTCACTTGACGTTATGTTGTGGCGTTCCTTAAAGCGCTCAAGACAGCGGTTTATCACACTTCCAGTCAGGTATATCCATTTCTTTCGCGAAGCGTTCTGAAATTTCCGCCAACGTAGGGCCGCTCACAGACAACTGTGCAGAACGTATATGCTTGAACCATTTCAACAGAGCACATTCAATATCCATGTAGGAACTCGCACACCTTCGCTTACAGTTTGACATAACTAAAGACGAGTGAAGGCCTCATTCAGTTTTTAACCAGTTTCGATACAGTTGAAATGTCAATTTCAAATTCATCGCCTATGTCCTTTCTCATAACGTTTTCATCAACTTGCTTCCGACTATCCATTTTAGTGCTCAAACCCAGATCAACATGTTTGCGTATAGTAGCCATTATCTGCCACAACGAGAACCAGAGAGAAGTTCCCGGCTCTACGATTAAAAGTTCACTGACCACCTATCAACTCACGTTGCCAATTTAACACCGCCCACGTCTTGATAAAGGAGCAAATGACCGAAAGAAGCCACATTTAATCACGAAAGGGGGGCCATGGTAAGCCTTTCATTCACACTACCTGAGTTTTGATGCCCATATGTTCCAAAGGTTGATGCGGGACGTACGCAGTGATCAAAGGGCCGCCCCCTTCTTTGATGAGTCGCAAAAGTGATAAGGCTTTTGGGATGTTTATAGGTTGGACTCGCCCAGTTAGCAAAGCTCTTCTGGGTGCCAAAAATACTGTGACATTAACCGATTTGTGCCATAAAGCGATGTGATATTAAGTGGGTTCGAATATATATATATATATATATATATATATATATATATATATATATAGGTACAAAACTGAACATACCAAATAAACCCACAGGAATTTGGAATGAAGAACTGGAAATGAGATGAAAAAAGTATCACATGACAGGAAAGGGAGTAATTCTAAGGCTAATCATTAATTTTTTTTCTTGTAATCTCTTGAGTTGTAGAAGCGTTGCAGTGGAAAGATTGAACTATAAATTACCTTTCACTGCGAAGACGTCTATGCCGTGTGTAAGTCGAAAGTTAATATACTTGCTCTGTCGCTTGTTGAGATTCAGTTTTATGGTGTTCCCTTTCTATCAAATAATACAATTTTCATGATGGCGCTTGTTAACTCTTTCACTCAAAAAAAAAAAAAAACAGCACTGGCAGTGTTGGTATATCTTGCACGCCTATGTGAATCAGTGCCCAGAGTTATGTTAGGCAAATAAGTCTAAATAAAATGGAAAGCAGCACATTTCTAACCCAACCGATATTTTTAAATTCTAGAGTAAAACATCCTTCCATTTTATTTCTATCAAAATGTATCCTGGCAGGGCATGGAAATTTATTCAGAAGTGAAAGAGTTAAAATACAATAAATATTTATATGAAATTTACTTATATAATTTAAGAACGAGTTTTGTTTAAGTGCTGGGATCTCTAAGCAAACATAAAGACACACACACACACAAATAATATAAATCGTCGACAGCACGTAAAGACCATCATTACGGAATAAACCAACAGCATCAGTGAGTCAGTGTATAAACTAGGAAACAAAGTAGGAACAGCTTTATTACTTAACGAGCACACAGGTGCAACGTTTCGGTGTGAACCTTAATCATACAAAAAAAAAAACCACACACACATACATATACACACACACTCACACACGGGACGAAGAAACAGAGAAAGAGAAGATAAAATATAAAATGAGTCAATGCTTTGTGAGATGTTTCACACATAGGATTGACTGGCATACTCCCCGTGACTAACCGGGCGTTCTGTTTCTACTGATACGAGGTTATTACTCTTGCACAACTTTGTACAAGTCACAGCAAAGTGCTTCAGTTTTTTTTTCCTATTCTTATCTGTTATGTATTATACATATAAAAATAGGTTTTCTTTTGTTCTCCTATTTCTTCGCCCCTTTCTATTTTTGTATGATTATGGTGGCCTATTCTAACAGTACTCGTATTCAGTGGAACATTATCTATCTATCTATCTATCTATCTATCTATCTATCTATCTATCTATCTATCTATCTATCTATCTATCTATCTATCTATCTATCTATCTATCTATCTATCTATCCATCCATCCACCCACCCACCCACCCACCCATCCATCCATCCATCCATCTATCTATCTATCTATCTATTTATCTATCTATCTGTCTGTCTGTCTGTCTGTCTGTCTGTCTATGTCTGTCTATCTCTTTAACTATACTAATTATAAATATAAACACAACACATTACTGTATGTTTCGACATTGAAAAAATCACAGACAAAGCACTTTTAGACATGAGAGATAGAAAAACTACCAAGAGAATTACCTGGGACTTGAACCCCGGACTTTAATATGACGAACAGCCGTCTAGCCATGAGAGAACAGCTCATTAATCAACGTAGCCATCTAGCACTGCTTACGTTGATTAATGCCCTGTTCTCTCGTGGCTAGACGGCTGTTCGTCATATTAAAGTCCGGGGTTCAAGTCCCAGGTAATTCTCTGATGGTTATATCTAAGAAACAGAATCCACCAGCATGCAGTATTAAATTAAACGGAACTATTCTAAGCAGGTGCAGAAATTCAAATACCTTGGAGCAGTAATAACTTCAGATGGGAAATGGAGAACAGAAATTAGGAACAGAATAGGCCAAGCAAAGACTGCATTTCAGAGAATGAGAAACATATTAACCAACACATCCTTATCAATGAATGTTAGAAAACGAGTCCTAAAATGCTATATTGAACCTATCTTGTTATATGGAAGTGAATCATGGACAATAGGCAAGTCTGCACAAAAATCATTGGAAGCAGCAGAAATGTGGTTTATTAGAAGAATGTTGCGAATCCCCTGGACAGCAAAAATAACTAATGAAGAATGTAGGAGAAGAGCTGGAGAGACAAAAAACCTTGTCAAAAAGATAAGAGAGAGACAATGTACTTTCATAGGACATGCAATGAGAAGAGGGGGCATTGAAAATATTATAACAACAGGAAAAATAGAAGGAAGAAGATCAAGAGGAAGACCAAGAGAAATGATACTGGACAGTCTGACGGGATGGTGTGAGAGGAGATCACCAAGTGAGCAGATGGCCTGCATGAAGGATCGTGTACTCTGGAGAAGCATAATAGCCAACGCCAATCGGCACGGCACATGATGATGATGATCTCTCGTGGCTAGATAGTTGCTAGTCCTACCGGAGTCCTTTGTTCAAATCTCAGGTAGTTCTATTGTCTTCTTTCTTTCTCTCATGTCTAAAAGTGTTTTGTTTATGATTTTATTTTTCAAGGTATAACTCATATTCGTCTCTGTTACTTTACTATGCGAAAGCCTTATTGTTTCCTACCTGCAAAAAATGTGTAATTAGAACCGTATAAAATTTGCCTATATTTTATAAATATGAACAATTTCTAATCAAATGAAGGCTGAGGAGGTAGATTTACTCTGACTGGCAAGTTTTGTTCGTAGCAGTGATGTCATAATATTACACATTCACAATTCAGAGCTTGGTACATTGTCATGTTTTGTTTTGTTTTTCTTTTTCGTTTCATATTCTTGTGGGGGGTCAGCTCTTGCTTTTCTTGTTGCAGCCGACCCTGCTGTTGTTGATTAGTCACGCCACATTCACACCGTACGTGCCCCCCCCCCCACTTCCACTCGCCGTATTTCTAAATCTGAGCTTTTCTGTGTACCAGTTTCTCGTTTCTCTCGATTTTACCTGGGCTAGTATAACTTCTCACCTTTGACATAAGTGCAGGTTCTTGATAAAGCCAGAAAGGGCACCAGAGTTTGGGAGCCTTGGTAATCTCTCTGCGCCAAGGTTTGTATATTTGCTCCGTTCTTAGTCAAGAAGAAAGGTCAAGGGAGTCTTGTTGGGGAAGCCAGTGACGGAAATGAGAACGCGTTATAAATGTACACTCTTTATTTGCTTCACTTCATTCTTTCTTTCGTACTATGAAGTGTCGATGGAAGATGCAGTTGATGTTTTCTGGCCAAATGGGTGGCCTCAGTGACGGTCATGCTATGATTAACGAGTATCTCTGTCTCGCTCTCTCTGTCTCTCTCTCTCTGTCTCTCTCTCTCTCTCTCGCTGATACCATCTGTCCATCTCTTTCTGGGTCTTCCTCTTGATCTGTGCTCTGTAGCTCTTTAGTTTAAGGCTCCCGCGGCTGACTGTGAGTGTATATAAGTCAGTTCGTTTTATTTCCTTTCTTGAATTTAGCAAGTAAAATTCCACCGTCGGCTTGCCTGGTCTGCCGCAGTTTCACCAAAGCCTCTTTGGCCAGCCGTTTTCAAGGTGATCTATACATGACAACTGCGTTAAAAATCCACGATTTCATACTATTTAGCTAGTATGAACTCTTTTTAACTCGGTTAAATTGCCATTTAATAGAAACAAATTAGACTTTGCCTATAATTATTGTTACTTCAAAGAGGAGTAATGAAGCAGAAGTAATAGGAAGGAAATCAGTCATTTCACCTAAAAGTAGTAACTAACAACTCTAAAGAATTCTACAGACTAGCTATCTGACCTGAAAGTCTCAGTAACTGTCAGCTTTAAACACTTCCAGTGATCATCTGCCTGACCTAAGATCTCGGTAACTATCAGTTCTGAAAAATTCCAGAGACCAACAGTCTGACCTGAAAGTCTCAGTAACTGTCAGTTCCTTAACAGTTCCAGAGACCAGTTGCTTGACTTGAAAAATCTCAGTAACTAAAAGTTCTGTACAATTTCAGAGACCATTTGTCTATCTGAAAGTCTCAGTAACTAATAATTCTGAAGATATAAAAAAATTTTTTTTTTTCATTTTTCTTTTTCTCCTGTCCAAAGTGCTTTGTGAACTATTTTTCAAATGTTGTCTCAGTAACTGGCATCACTAGACAAGTCCAGAGACCAACTGTCTGACTTGAAAGTTGAAGTAACTGGCATCACTAGACAAGTCCAGAGACCAACTGTCTGACTTGAAAGTTGAAGTAACTGGCATCACTAGACAAGTCCAGAGACCAACTGTCTGACTTGAAAGTTGAAGTAACTGGCATCACTAGACAAGTCCAGAGACCAACTGTCTGACCTGAAAATCTCAGTAACTGGCGTCACTAGACAAGTCCAGAGACCAAATGTTCTGACCTGAAAGTCTCAGTAACTGGCAGTTCTGAAAACTCCGCAGTTGATACAGCGTTCATTCAGGAATTTTACTTGTCTTGATTAAAATTCATCAAATGAAAAAATCAAGGCCATCTTCCTGTCAAATCCACGACTCATTGTTATCTAGACCGGCTTCTCCCAGGTCTCAAAAAGAGTAAACAGTCTAAGAGTGTTTACCTGGGACTTTCTTACGGTTGAGCATCATTTGTAATTCAACTCTCGTTCTTTGAAGTAGACATTTTTGGCTGAACGAGAATAAAGAACTGTGGATGGAGATTACAGTTCAGTTCTTGCGCGTGGAAGCGGCCGGTTAGAAATAAAAATGTAAACAACGGGAATAAAATTTGTTTTACTCAAGAATAGTAAACTAGGGACAAGTACTGTAATGACCTAAGAAAGAATGGAATTTTTAAAAAAAATACATAGGAAAGAATCGAGCATAATAATAACCTAGGAAATAATAGACTGTAATAAAAAAGAATGAAATGTAAAGCCAAACATAGGAAAGAATCGAGTTTAAGAATAGCCTAGGAAAGAATCCATTATAATAGTAACTCAGGAATAAATCTAGTATAAGAATAAGACAGGAAAGAATCTATTATAAGAAGAACCTAGGAAAGAATCTAGTATAAGAGTAATCTAGAAAAGAATCTAGTAGGAGAGAAATGAGTATAAAAATAACCTAGGAAGGAATCGGGTGTAGCAAAAGACGATAAAATAGAAAAATAATATAAGAGAAAAGTGAGAAATATAGAAATGAATCATACAATGAACGGTCGACTATAAAGAATAACTTATGAAAGAATAAAGAAGACAAAAATTGAAACTCATTAAAAACTTAAGGAGAGAGGAAAGAAAACTTTTCTCTTCAGAATTTAACTCCGCATGAACTCCCTTCCCGTAAATTCCCTGAATTGGTAACCCTGCTTGTTACACCCTTAATCCAGTGAGCTTGCTTAGATAAGGGTGTTTCTCTGTGTCACCTCCATGCATTTCTTGTCTTGTGCTTACATATGGCGAACGTATGCCTGCCCATGAGGTTAATATCCTGGAAAGTTTGTTTATTGTCCCATATGCAACGTGCAGAAAGGCAGAGTATTCACAGAATTTACAATAGGGCAAATATATTACTTATTTTGGTGGGTTGTCAGTAGTTTGTGAAAAGTTAAAACTAGGGACATTTTTTTTCCATAATCGGAAAAAAAGAAAGAGAAGAAGACCAAAGCGAAGATGGCTGCAAGACATCGTTGATGGTCTGCGAATGGACGCATCAGCAGCAGGGCATCTTGCCCCGAGAGGCCTACAGGAGAGCTATTAGGGAGGCAAAGTTCCGCAAGGGACATGCAAATGACTGACTGACTGATTAGTTGTTTTCTGTGACTCATCTCTTTACTTTCAATACATACAAAATAGTGTCTGATTTAGATCATTGATTAAGCAGGATAGACAGCAGATGAACATGTTAAGGAAAATTTCCAAGAGTGCCTATGCTCTAAGGTGGAGGACAAATAATCGAAGAGACCTAATCCTTTTACAGACGGATCAAATATCATTTCTTTGCAACTCTGGTGACTGTTGCACTAGGAGCCATAAAAGACCGGCTCCCCTCATCCCTGCACTAGTTCACTATCAACTGCGCTACTTCTCCGCTTGAAAAACAAAAAAAGTTCAGGCCAGAGAACTTGAAAATTTGTAGCAGCAATATCTTCAGAATCTTTCTCGGTCAGCAGAAGACTGCTGGCCGATATTTTCTGTCGCTGTACAGATAGATAACCAGTGAAACATTGAAGTTACCGAGCCTTGGATTTGACAAGCACGCACATACATACACAAGTCTTCAGATATGAAAGCTAACATTAGCCAGATGGTGTGCTTTCTTCTCCTTAAATGTTGTGAATTGGAAACCAGAAAATGTCTTTCCCAGGGTGTGATAATGAGTAGCGAATTTAGGAACTCTCCAAGGGCTCACAGATGGATATATTAACGAAAGCAAAGTTACTCAAATCCAGAAAATGTACTCATTGAGGATCCATCTAACTATGTCTATATTTTAGCTTTATCTCTCCAGCTGTGTTCAAACTCTTGAATACTTTCACAGCCGTAGTTCTTCAGCTATATTCAGACTCTTGGATATTTTCACAGCTGTAGTTCTTCACTGTATTCAAACTGTTTCAGTGTATTTATGGCTTGAGCTCTTAAGCTGTATTTAAACTGTTGGATTCATTCATAGCCTTAGTTCTTCAGTTGTATGCAGCTGTTGGATGTATTCACAGCCTTAGTTCTTCAGTTATAATTAAACTGTATTGGATTTATTCACAGCCTTAGTTCTTCAACCGGATTTAAACTGTTGGATGTATTCGCAGCCGTAGTTCTTCAGCTATATTCAAACTATTTCAGTGTATTTATGGCTTGAGCTCTTAAACCGTATTTAAACTGTTGGATTTATTCACAGCCTTAGTTCTTCAGCTGTATTCAAACTGTTTGAATGTATTTATGGCTTGAGCTCTTAAACCGTATTTAAACTGTTGGATTTATTCACAGCCTTAGTTCTTCAGCTATATTCAAACTGTTTCAATGTATTTATGGCTTGAGCTCTTAAACCGTATTTAAACTGTTGGATTTATTCACAGCCTTAGTTATTCAGCTATAATCAAACTGTATTGGATTTATTCACAGCCTTAGTTCTTCAGTTATAATCAAACTGTGTTGGATTTATTCACAGCCTTAATTCTTCAAATGTGTGCAGACTACTGGTGCGTGTTCACGAACTTGGCGTGCGAGATTCTTTAAAGCGGTGTTAAAGTCACGATGTGTCGTGCACAGTTATTTTTACCAGTTTGTTTTTATTTATGTGTCCCGTGTGCATTATACAGTACTGTCAAGCAAAGAACAATAAGAAAAGGGCGCGATTTTAAAAGACCTTAGTTAACGAACAAAACGAAATTTAAAAAAAAAATTATGTGATCGGAGAAGAGTTCCTAATCTCTGTTTATACGTTCAGATAAGCGTTTAGATCATGCTAACACATCTTAAATCGGGCTGCATTTAATATGAGTGTTAGCATAGGTTGGCCGTATTAACCACATGCAATTTTATGTGGTCGAAAAGGGGGTGGCGGAGGGAAACAGGGGCTATTGACTGGGATAATTCTGTTTAAAAAGTGTATGGAATTTCATTTAATGAAATCTCACTGATTCCGTCATTTGTGATTGTAAATTGTCTATGAACGTTGCATCAGTTATATAGTTAAGCATAAACAATATGATGAATATGTCCTCAGTGTGGAAGTACCTGAAGGGTGAATGAGTATGGGGGGTGAAAGGGCAAAGGTCACATGCGAAAGATTAGGAGACCGTATGTTTGACACCGATGATTCAGACATGGAAGACATGTCTAAAGATATCTCGGTGTGACATTATCAACGATGTTTGGGAGTTTTTAGATAACATTGACTCGTATCCATTCTGGATTTACTTGACTGTTCTCCTACATTCCTCAAGGCAACATCTGAACCATGAACCTTGTTTTCTGTTTCTGAGTTTCGTTTAATAGCAACACTCTGCGCGCTAGATGAATTACGGTACGGATATAATCTTTGCTCTTAAGCCGGGCGAGACGTTCTGCTGTTGTTATATGTTTGGCTTTGGTGGAGTTAAGTGCGGCTACTGAAATAAAACATGGATATCTCAGGTGACCTTTCGTACCCCGCTTCTTCAGCTCCGGCCCTGCCATATGATGTGATTACATGCCCCAGTGACGGGGAGATGTTAGAAAATACAACGCTCGGCCTGGACAAGCGAGTTTTAAGGAGCCCGGATGAAAAGGATTCGAGGAATTCTATTAGCTGGGAGGATTTCTTTGGTAAGGATTACGTCTAAACCCATTATATGATTTGTTGTTGTTTTTTTTTTGTTTTTGTTTTCTAAACCAAAATGTTTTTAACTCGTTTACTCCCGAATTAATCTCCACACTCTCCCAGAGTAAGTTTTGATGAGGAATTCTGGGAGGAAAATACTGTATAATTTAAAAGTATGGGTTGAATTAGAAATGTGCTGCTTTTCTATTATTTAGACTTATATCGCCCTGAGCATTGGTTCGCATAGATGTTATGCAAGATCTACCAGCCATACCAGTGTTGTACTGGAGTGAAAGAGTTTCTGTGTTTTTCTGATAAAAGTAGAAAGTTTTTATGTGGTTTGAGAATAATATATACTTTTCACTCTTTTTTTTTTTAACAGGAGAAAACTCTCTTTATGCGCCCCCCCCACCCCCAAATAACATGCGCTAGTGTAAGTTGAACTAAAAATGCCATCATGACCTGTTGCAGACCGTCATTGTCTTCCTATATTATTGAAGATTGTGAATTATATATTTCTGAATATTTCCATTTGTATTAGAACTTACATATGCTCTTTGATTAACGCACATCACAGGTTTCACGAAACTTTAACACATTCACTAGATCCAATCCGATGAAATGTTCACTGCATTATTTAATCCTGACAATTAAGGTATCAGATTCAGCAGTTGGTAACATCACTTGGATTAAAATATAATATGACATAACTTTCGTTAGTGTCATCTTTGAAGCACGTAATCATTTGTTCATAATATCAAACTCTATCATATTCTACATGCAGCATTTCTCAATGTTCTCAACTTCACAATATTCTACACTTGATACGAGAACATTTCCTAACTGAGTATTATATCAGATCCGTCACACGAGGTCAGTCAGTCACACGACTAAATCACTGTACTCGAAGTTTCAGAAGTATCAAGTCTTCATAATCACTTGAAGCACTTGAAACATATCTTCAATCTGTCTTAAAACTACTTCTTCAAAACTGCTTTTCCTGAGTATCTATTACTCTAATTGTTCATCTGCTCCAACTGTCGTTACCTACGTCTTCTTTCTCTCTCGTGTCTTCTCTGGTGTGTGTTCTTCTGCTGTTCTTCTCTGATTGTCTGTCCTTCTCTTCTTCTCTTGTCTGGACCGGTCTCTATTCACTGACCGTCCTTGTTCCTCCGTCTTCGAGCCCCCCTCTTCTGTCTCCTCTCTCCTGTACTTCCATACTTCTTCGTCTGATTGTCCCTGATTGTCTGTTCTTCCGTCTACTGTTCTTCTCTTCTCTGTCTACTTCTGACGATCCCCCTTACTTGTCCGCTAGCCTTTGGACTTCCTCTTCTTGGGGGCCCCTTCCTTCTCGTGCTCCTTCCTTTGACGTCTGGGCCTGTCTGTATTCACTGACCGTTCTTGTTCCTCCGTCTTAGGGCTCCGTCCTCTCCAATTGCCCCGTGACTTATATATCGTAAGTCTGTTGTACAATAGGTCACGCCTCTAAATATTTAATTAGTCAGCTGGCCGAGTTGGTCACTCCTTTATTAAAAACCGTTTGCAGTAGCGTCCTAATAGCGTCCTAACGCTAATAGGTGTCATGCGTGTCATCTCTGCATCAATTCAGTCTATACAGTTGTCATTTACCTTAGTTATTATCTTGCTCTTTCATGTCGGAGGTTTTATTGTGTCCTCTCGCTTTTCATTGCATCTGCCTTTTCTATTCGTCTTCTCTATTCTGTTTACTTGTGTCAGCGTCCAGTGTCATGGAAGTTTGTTTTTCTACCTTGCTCTAATTTTCCTGTTTACTTTTTCTGTTGCTATTAGATGTTACTATTATGTCTATAATATATTCATAATCATATTCATTAATAATAATAATAACAACTATAATCATTACTTGCACGGTCATGCTACATTCCCTGACGTAGTCTTCAGTATAGAGAAACATGTCTGTCTCTCTGTATACAGTGACGGCAATCGTTTTAGTGTGAATTTTTTGTGTGTGCTACATACAGTTTGAATACATATTTTTCTCATACCTTCTGTTCCTGAGCATGCCCTATTATCGATTTTATTAGATTTAAAAGAGATTGCAAAATAATTACGGGAAAAAAAATGGACTGAAGAAACTTAAAAATTTTTTTTTCTGTCGAAGAAGGATAGCTGCAAAATTGTAGGACTATCTACAGCAAATGCAGCATGGTTGTTTCAAGTCCCAGCAGTGAGGATCTTTCTCTGGTAGCCCTATATAAATTTTTTTTTAATTCTAAAAATGGGTATCAGAGAAATCTGGGAAGGTAAATCGACCAGGCATGATACTGTGGCCACATCAGACTTTCCTGCGCCGAAGATCTCGGAAATACAGACCTAACATTGTATCCCCAATAAGCCGTAATGGCACAGAAACGGGGATTGTACCTTTACCTTTATAACACATGCAGTTAAAACCACAGAGACTCGCTGTCTTTTTATGGATTAAAAGAGGCGCCAGACATCAGTTTCCGGAAAATCGATGGCATAAAAAATATATGCCCCGTAGCAAATGCATACCGTGAAAGGGGGGGTGGGAGGGGTGTGTGAAGTGTTAGTGTCATCACATTTCAAGGCCACTACTGCATTTGAGGTAGGGATACCAGCACCTGACCTCGCTGCCTTTGGTTTCCTTTGGAAATCCCAGGTTTCTCGCCCCCCCCCCCCCCAAGCCTTTTATTTTGTTTGTTTGATTTGTTTGGAGGCAGGATGACCCAGGTCCCGGATGGTCCAAGGAAAAATTCCGTCCAATCGCTAAACTGATTCAAGGACTTTCTGTCGGCAGCGAGTTCATTAATCACTACACCATCGCGGTACAGAAAGACCTATCGAAAAAGCTGTAGTACACCTTTACAAGATGTTGGCTTGACTCCTGCACGTTTCGTCTTTCTCCTGTAGATGTGAGCAAACTTAGGAGGGTACGAGCACATCTGTTCTGTATGTCGAGCACAGACCGCATTCATAACTCGCGTAACCTTTACCTAGAAAAAGCACGCGTACTCGGGTGCGAGGAATTTAATACGTGTCTTGTCTTTCACAAATGGAGGCATCATCAGCAGGGCATCTTGCTTACAACCGAGAGGCCTACAGGAGAGCTGTTAGGGAGGCAAAATTCCACAAGGGACATGCAAATGACTGACTGACTGACTGACTTGTCTTTCAAGATCCTGCCAGTGCTGTGTGAAGAGATAAACGTATTCATTATGGGTGGCAATACCTTCATCTGGTTTCTTCTTTTTTCTTATTCTTCTAGATATTCGTCTTCTTGTCATCTGCAGTTACCTGCGGGGTCATCATTCCTGTGCTACTGACAGATCTGTAGGTGCTTCACTGAAGAAGAGAATGAATACATCACTTCAGTGTTGGTTTACAATGGTTCTAGTGTTCTGTATAGTGGTTTTGCGCGTGGCGTCTACATATCGCGTCCAAGAGAAGGGTTGATTTGTGTGGGTGAGAAGAGAGATGTTGGGGGTATGTGGGTGAGAAGAAAGGGACTGGGGGGTGTGTGGGTGAGAAGAGAGGGGCTGGAGGTGTGTGGGTGAGAAGAGAGGGGCTGGAGGTGTGTGGGTGAGAAGAGAGGGGCTGGAGGTATGTGGCTGAGAAGAAAGGGGCTGGAGGTATGTGGCTGAGAAGAAAGGGGCTGGAGGTATGTGGGTGAGAAGAAAGGGGCTGGAGGTATGTGGGTGAGAAGAGAGGGGCTGGAGGTGTGTGGGTGAGAAGAAAGGGGCTGGAGGTATGTGGGTGAGAAGAGAGGAGCTGGGGTGTGTGGGTGAGAAGAAAGGGGCTGGAGGTTTGTGGGTGAGAAGAAAGGGGCTGGAGGTATGTGGGTGAGAAGAAAGGGGCTGGAGGTATGTGGGTGAGAAGAAAGGGGCTGGAGGTATGTGGGTGAGAAGAAAGGGGCTGGAGGTGTGTGGGTGAGAAGAAAGGGGCTGGGTGTATGTGGGTGAGAAGGTAGGGGCTGGGGGTGTGTGGGTGAGAAGAAAGGGGCTGGAGGTATGTGGGTGAGAAGAGAGGGGCTGGGTGTGTGTGGGTGAGAAGAAAGGGGCTGGAGGTATGTGGGTGAGAAGAAAGGGGCTGGGGGTGTGTGGGTGAGAAGAGAGGGGCTGGGGGTGTTTGGGTGAGAAGAGAGGGGCTGGGTGTGCTTGTGTGTTTGTGGGGGGAGGTATACATTTTTACTCTGTGGCTTATAAAAAAATATACGTTTATTTTATAACAATTTTTAAAGCTAAAACAGACGTTTGCAAAGAACATGTAAAGTTTTTACTTTAAACGTTACGGTACAATCTCTTATTAGTCCAGAGTTATCCGTACTAACTTATCATTATCTCCTTCACAATGATTTCAACAGCGAATCTTTCTATTTGGGGCTTTTTGTTTTAACGACGCATTATTAACTCGCCTTTTTTAGTCAAAACTTAAAGGCGAAATAATTATGATGAGAAGGTGCACACACAAAAAAAAAAGCCAGCAAAAGGTGGAAATCTTTAGCAATGGTTGATAACAAGAAAAGAATGTTGCATACACATGTAAAGTTTAGCCTGCCAACAATAGCCAACAAGTAAAGGTGGATCCAATCATGCCGTCATCTTAGTCATGACCTGATGGAAGATAACAAAGAAGATCTACGAAGAAGCATGGCCGTCAGCTCCTACAGGCAGAGACTCTGTTGATGATGATGATGATGATGATGAAGCACCTAGGTGTTAGTGCCCCTGTTTTCCTTGACCCGTTGGTGCATTAGAGTGTGATGTGGTCAGCATCACTCTTGGCCTCAGCCTCTGGTAGACTAGACTAGAGTTACCACATCACAACTCCTGACCTCACCCCTTGTACGCTAGACCAGAGTGTGATGTGGTCGGCATCATCTCTGACTTCAGCCCTTGTACGCTAGACCAGAGTGTGATGTGGCCGGCATCATCTCTGACTTCAGCCCTTGTACGCTAGACCAGAGTGTGATGTGGCCGACATCACCCCTAGCCTCAACCCCTTGTACGCTAGACCAGAGTGTGATGTGGCCGGCATCACCCCTAGCCTCAACCCCTTGTACGCTAGTCCAGAGTGTGATGTGGCCGACATCACCCCTAGCCTCAACCCCTTGTACGCTAGTCCAGAGTGTGATGTGGCCGACATCACCCCTAGCCTCAACCCCTTGTACGCTAGACCAGAGTGTGATGTGGCCGGCATCACCCCTAGCCTCAACCCCTTGTACGCTAGTCCAGAGTGTGATGTGGCCGGCATCATCTCTGACTTCAGCCCTTGTACACTAGACCAGAGTGTGATGTGGCCGACATCACCCCTAGCCTCAACCCCTTGTACGCTAGACCAGAGTGTGATGTGGTCGGCATCATCTCTGACCTCACCCCTTGTACGCTAGACCAGAGTGTGATGTGGTCAGCTTCACCTCTGGCCTCAGTCCCTGTTTAGAAAACCACCGCAATGAGCGAGATAATGAAAACCGTTTTTGTCAGCGGAATTACCAGGAACCGTTTTTTGGCAGCACAAGAACTATTATTTTATGTACTAAGCAATCGTGTTTTTATATTTCACATCTTTATACCACAAAACAGCTGTTGCTCTAGGGTGGCAAATTGAGGGAGACCGTAGATTTGCTCCGTCTCTGATATTTTACACATATCCTAATGTTCAGATATTTAGAGGAGGGGGAGGGGGAAGAGAAGCATGACGAATCACCCTCACACCAACCCCAACTGTCAGACATTGTCTCGATACCCGAAATCATGTTTTATGTCTTTGTTAAATGGAGAGGATGCTCATCAGATGTTGTTTTATTAGATTCTGACAGGATGTGGTGGCATCAGACAAGGAAATACGTACACATTTTCTGTTGTTTCTTCCGCAGGGTCCTCCCTTGAGATCACACCAAGTCTTCTTAGTCTTTATGATGACAGAATCTCGTCAGAGCCCGGAGACAGATACGGTGACGCTCGTGCCGATGCTGAAATAGCTGCAAAAACTCGCTCTTTACCTGCTACAGTTGGCGAAGACACGGTTGACGGGTTTAGATTTCGTGACGCAGGGTTTCCAGCTCAGAGATTGCTACAAGGTCGTTCCGTGTCTGTTATGGACACTGAGTCAAATGTCCACATGGTTACACATGTCCCAGGTGAGAACAAAAAGAGACCTTTAAGCATAAGTTCGGTGTCCTCTACCTCCATGACCTCTTCTCCCCGTCTGAGAAAGAAGAGGGCAAGTGCAGTTACAGGAAGCAGTGCTGAGACCGTCTTCGAAAGGGGACACGATTATGTTGTAGATGGTGGTCATAATCCCGAAGGCGTCCAGACTTCTCGGAGTAGCATGGATAGCGCATGTGAGTCAGAAGACAGAAACAGGGACATATACTTGGATATCATGAGCGCCACATCATCGGAAACTGCAAGTTTAAAGGACGCAACGGATTCCACTACAGAGTACCCGTCTCGAACTGGTGTTCTACATTCTGCAGACTTTCGAACTCCCACCCAAGAAGGAGATAAATTGTCATCACATGACATCACAGCTCCTCCCAGTGATCTTATTTTGACATCCAGGACCCCAAGCAAAAATGAGAAGACTGGCGTCTCTCTCGAGTCTGAAAGCGCCTTATCCGATCCAGAGTCTGGTGTTCCGTCATCGCACGCGGAATCTGAAGCCACTAGCGGCTCTGACACTTTACGTCGGTCCTCGAGTTCTGCCTCGCGACACGAGGCGAGAATGAGGTTCTTCAATAACTACGAGGAACATATGAGACAACCATTCACGGATTCACTGACAGAAGAAGGCGTTAATATTCCTTCAGAATTTCACTCACGTGGCTCTTCATCTCCATCGCCATCATCATCAGCAGCATCTACATCAATCGAAGCATCACTTCCGCACTCTTCGAAAAAAGACAAGGAGTCAGTACATGAAGATCGTCGAGATCGCTCTCATCAGGTCGCTCGAAGCAGCGAGAGATCTTCCAGGCGGTCGGATCGCCGTGGCTCTGCAACAAAACACGAGGGTTTCTCGTCATCTTCCAGATCTGGCTTTTCCAGATCCTCGAAAAAGCGAGACCTTCAGGCATCATCGGAGGCAGGGAATAGGTCCAACCAATTGTACGTTTCTAGAGTCGTCACCGAGATCATCGAATCGGAAAGAACTTACATCGCTAGTTTGGATGATATTATTCACGTAAGTATAAAACTCGAGTGTCGATAGTTGTTCAGTGTTAATATATGGAATCTAAACTTGAATTCGGCAAGTTTTTTAGTGTGACATATGGAACATAAACTCGATTTCGAAAAGTTTTTCAGTGGAACACATGGAATCTGAACTTGATTTCGATAGGTTTTCAATGTAAGGCATAGAATAATCGGTAGTTGTTTTTTTTTTCAGTGTAGCTCATAATGGAGTCACTGGATAGTTTTTTTCCGGATTAACACATAGAGTCAGTGGATAAAGTGTAACACACAGAGTCAGTGGATAGTTTTTCCAGTATAACACATGGAGTCAGTGGATAGTTATTTTTCCAGTGTAATACATAAAGTCAGTGGATAGTTTTTCCAGTGTAACGAAAACGATTTTTTAGAAAGCCCGATTGTTTATATAATTGCAAATCCTGAAAGGGTGATGCCGGCCACATCACACTATGGAGCACCTCATCCACCCTTTCCTTCTTTAGTTAGGCAACGGACGACTTTAAAGGGTGATATATACTCGTTAATCTCCTGCGTGTTGTTTTTTTACATTTGATTCAGACGTATGATGGTATCTTGCTTCCATCTTCACAGATCTAGTATCTGTTGATGTTTATAGCCGTATCGGAATGTTTATTTCCAGTCATAAAAGTGCTACCTTTCAGAAACTAAACTCAGGTCCTCGCGAGCTCTAGATTGCCTCCCGAGTTCTCATTCCTTATCTTCCTAAGATTTAGTTATCGGGTAATATTTCAAGCTCAAAAGGCCAACTTATCTTACCTTGAGGCTGATCCCTGCTCAGAAGTCAGGCACGTGTATCATAGAGAGGAATTTCTGTTTTAGATGCTGTAGTAGTGTACTGTGAACTTTTGCCTCTCACATGTTCTCCAAAGCACAGTGGTTTTCAACCTTTTTTAGGCCGTGGGCCCCCTGATGTCTGTGATATGATTCACTACAGCATCTTGCACTTCCTCGCCACTTGATATTTATTTTTGTAAACCCTGTATGTTTCATATATTCTGCACATAATAAGATCAGCCGTCATCATTTATGGATCAGAAATGTGGAGTACAACAATGACCGAACAACAATTACAGGTATTTGAGAACAAGATCCTAAGAAGAATATTCGTCCCGTAAAGGATACCAACAATGGTGAATGGAGAACTAGAAACTGAACTTAACAGTTTGTTTAAATAACAGAGGGTTATAAATGTTTGTTTAAATAACAGCGGGTTATAAATGTTTGTTTAAATAACAGCGGGTTATAAATGTTTGTTTAAATAACAGCGGGTTATAAACGTCTTGAAACGGAACATATTACCCTAGTTGGGTCATGTAGAAAGAATTGAAGAGAAAAGATGAACGAAAATATTATATGTACAGAAGAAAAAGAAAACACCCCGAGAGGTAGACCAAGACAGAGATGGAGAGACAACATAGAAGAGGATATAAAGGAAACTGGTGCCACCAACTAGAGAGGAAAGATTAGGAATGTGGAGGAATGGAGGGAAAGTATCTGCAGCAGTGAGCCTTAATGGCTCGGAAAGCTGAGGAAGAAGAAGAGAAGGAAGAAGTACACTGCACACAAAGTTTACGCACACACCAAGGTCCCAGAGACCCACGTTTGAGAACCCATGGCCAGCAAGTAAGTCTGAGCAATAGGTAAATGAGAATTATGTCGTAATGAATTTGAACGCGAATTTCCTGTTTATTTTTCATGCATCTCGTTACTTGGCTACATATGCTGGATTTAAAACAAAAATAAAAGAAGACGAACAGATATTAAATAAATAAGAGAAAATTGGGGGCAAATTGAGGAGTTCGGGGTAAATTGAGGACTCCTCCGTATCTTTATCATCACCATCTTACGCCATCTTCGGTACGAAGGTTGTCGGTAATTGAATCTCCAATTTCCTCGCTGCCCCTCGTTAATGGTGCTTCTCAGCCAGGCTGTGCTCTGTCCGTTCTCGTCTTCCTATCTATATCCCTGTTTACGTCTCGCTCTCTGTCTTCCAGCTTTCCTTATACTATGGTCTTTGTTATGTCTTTTGATGTGGTCCTTGTGTTGAGAAATTCACATTGCAATTGTTGTTTTATATACTTGTGCATTTGTTCTTTCCATTGTCCATGATATATGACCTACTTTCCTGCTGCATTTATCATTTTCATCGACTTCTTTCTGCATTATTATATACAGCTAACATATGCACACATGTATTAAACGATCTTACACGTACGATTAAATCATTGTCGCTGATTTCATCAGTTATCTATCTCGGCTGTATATTGAGGAGCATTTGTATGATAATAACTACATATAAACTACATAGGCGGGATGATTGATAAATTCGCGGCCTAAGATACAAATACTTGAAACACACAGTTGATATTAGGTGCATTTGTAGATCAGTTTAATGTAAGATTAAACACCAAGTTTGAAGAAATTAACTGCAACCAATTTTTTTACAGGCTACTGAAGTGGTAATGTTATAAGTTCAAAAGTTATATGTTCAAATGTTATAAGCACAAAAACCAAGTTAAGACTATTCAATTTAAATGTAATATCCACCCTCATTTATGCGTGCGAAAGCTGGAAAACAACTAAAGAAATAGAAAAGAAATAAGACTCTTTTGAAAACAGATGCCTAAGGAAAATACTCGGCATCAAGTGTTTGAATTCAAGAACAATGCAGAGATAAGACAAATGACTGAACAACAACCAGTCTCATGGGTGATCAGGAAAAGGAGATGGACATATGTAGGTCACTTGATGAGAAGAAATGATTAGAGAATCCCAAAACAAACTATCAAGTGGAACACAACAGGCCGAAGAAAAAGAGGCAGACCGCGTGAAACTCTGAAGAGGACATTGTTAAGAGAGGCCAAATTAACAGGCATAAAATCATTTGATGAGGTTGAAAGACTAACCGAAGACAGGAAAAATTGGCGAACTACTTTGCGAGCCCTATGTGACGTTTAACGGCACGGGAAGGATATAAGATATAAGATATAAGAAGTGGTAAGGGGTTGCAGAAATTGAGGAAATGGATAAAATTTCTCATCGAGCAGTCATTCGCTACCTCTGCATCAAGGGCTTATCATAGAAGGAGATCCATGAGGATATGGTAGAGACTCTATGGGAAAATGTCCCTTCTTATAGCACAGTGAAGAAATGGGCAGCTCAAGTCAAGTATAGAAGAGAGAGTCTGGAAGATGATCCCCGTCCAGGAAGACCAAGAACAGTAACCACCAATGAAACCACCGGCAGAATCTGTGACACGATAATGGAGGATCGACGATTAACTGAGTGGCACATTGCTACTGAATTGGACATCTCCCAGGAACGTGTTCATGCCATTATTCAAAATGATCTTCAAATGACACAGGTTTCTGCTCGCCGGATCTCGAAAATTATTGGAGCTGATCACAAACGACAATGTCTCAACATGTCAAGAGACAATCTTGGCCATTTTTCTGCAGATCCTGAAAAGTTTCTTCAGCAATTCGTGACTATGGATGAAACTTGGGTTCATCATTTTCAACCAGAAACCAAAGAACAGTCAAAGCAGTAGAAACATCATGGATCCCCACCTCCAAAGAAAGCAAGGGTGATTCTGTCTTCAGGCAAAATGATGGCTTCCATCATTTTGGATTCAGAAGGTGTGCTATTGGTAGACTGTCTTCAAAATGGCAGAATGGTCGCCTGGGTCTATTATGCTAATCTTGTGGAGCAACTTCGGGTCAAACTGAAGGAAAAGCGTTGAGGGAAATTGACGAGAGGAGTAATCTTTCAGCAAGACAGTGCTCCAGTTCACAAGTCGGCGGTGGTAATGGCTGCCATTCATGAATGCGGCTTCCAGCTTCTTGAATATCCTCCTTATTCCCCAGATGTTGCCCTTTTGGACTATTATCTGTTTACCAAACTTAAAAAGGAGCTCAGAGGTCACAAATTTGCTTCAGATGATGACGTCATTCATGCTGTAGACCACGTTCTACTGGCACAAGATGCTGAGTTTTACAAAGAAGGGATCGATGTGCTAAAGGATCGCTGGACTAAGTGAGGAATAACCCAAAAAGTTGTCCACAAATAATCCTTTGTACCTTAGGCCACGAACTTATCAATCAACCCTCGAACATATATAATAACTGTATACAATCAGGAGAACGAGATGTAACTACAAATAAAAGTAAAGCAAACCATCGTTTAAAGTGTCATATGCTACAAGAGTTCCCAGCCCAAGTAGGTAGATCTAGGCAGGCGCATTGAGAAGTGTATCCAGGTGCATTGAGAAGTGCATCCAGGCGCATTGAGAAGTGTATCGCTCCGACTCCCGGAAGGCCAAGAGGGTCAGAGTGTGAAGAGGGGCCTGATGACTCCGTAGGCAAGATGTAGAGTAGAGTATCTCTCTCTCCTCTCTCTCTGAACCTTAAGTGTCCAATGTACATAATGCACATGGAGCTTCCGCAATGGTTTTCCACGAATGCCTGTTCTTTGTCTTTTTTCCACTCTTGCCCAGGTGAGCCCGCTGTTGCTCAGTATCCTCTCTATTGTTCTTCTCCATGTCTCTTTTGGTCTACCCTTACTTCTGTTCCCCTGTGGTGTCTATCTAAGTGCTATTTTTTGGTAGTGAGTTGTCAGTCATTCGGAGCACATGCCCCAACCATCGCCAGCGTCTTTCCTGAATAATTGTCAAGAATAGCGTATGGGATCCGAAAATAGTTTTGCTCCACTTTACAAAACTCCTAATAAAAGGATCTAAATAGCCAAGTCTGACCTGAGAAACGTGCCTGACCTATGGGACAGCATTGAAAACTTTGGGGGAAAACTCCACATTTTATTTTGGCAAATGGACCCTATATTTAGCTTGACCAAAAATCCTGAACGAAGAACAAGAAGGGAACAAAAATCACATTCTCTTGTGGGGGGGGGGGGGGTACATGTTAAAAGACTTAATTAAGAAATAGGATAGCTCATCTCTCACGTAAAGGTCCTTGGTTTAAGTCTGTCCGAGGGCGCCCCAGTCATTCAGTTATAGAAGTAGGTAACTGGCTGTTCCAGAAGCTTGGGAGATCCTTGTCTTATCTTCCTGTAACTGCGACCTTGTGTTCTTTGCAGCCGATGCTGTGAAAATGTTGGGCTCAGCATCGTATTGGCGTGGGACTGGGTTATGGCAGTTATTTTTTTTCAGTCCCGGAGTACAGCTAAAAAGCAGGGGGTGTGCAGTGCTTCTTTAGCAGACTCCACCACCATGAGGACTATGGCGACCCCTGCCCTGTTAGCCAGGCTAGGCCTGTTACTAGGAATACCAAAGGAGAGGTGGGACAGGGTCTTGGTCAGCTATGAGTCGCTGATAGCCTAATCGGACAGCGTCCTCACCCCCTAGCTTGGGAGATAAAGGCACCCAGGCGTGGTACTGGCCACCTCACCCTCTAGTCTGGGAGATAAAGGCACCCAGGCGAGGTACTGGCCACCTCACCCTCTAGTCTGGGAGATAAAGGCACCCAGGCGAGGTACTGGCCACATCACCCTCTAGTCTGGGAGATAAAGGCACCCAGGCGTGGTACTGGCCACATCACCCTCTAGTCTGGGAGATAAAGGCACCCAGGCGAGGTACTGGCCACATCACCCTCTAGTCTGGGAGATAAAGGCACCCAGGCGTGGTACTGGCCACATCACCCTCTAGCTTGGGAGATAAAGGCACCCAGGCGAGGTACTGGCCACATCACCCTCTAGTCTGGGAGATAAAGGCACCCAGGCGTGGTACTGGCCACATCACCCTCTAGCTTGGGAGATAAAGGCACCCAGGCGAGGTACTGGCCACATCACCCTCTAGTCTGGGAGATAAAGGCACCCAGGCGAGGTACTGGCCACATCACCCTCTAGTCTGGGAGATAAAGGCACCCAGGCGAGGTACTGGCCACATCACCCTCTAGTCTGGGAGATAAAGGCACCCAGGCGTGGTACTGGCCACATCACCCTCTAGTCTGGGAGATAAAGGCACCCAGGCGTGGTACTGGCCACATCACCCTCTAGTCTGGGAGATAAAGGCACCCAGGCGTGGTACTGGCCATCTCACCCTCTAGTCTGGGAGATAAAGGCACCCAGGCGTGGTACTGGCCATCTCACCCTCTAGCTTGGGAGATAAAGGCACCCAGGCGTGGTACTGGCCATCTCACCCTCTAGTGTGCTGTCAGGTCAACGAAAATATGGACAGTATCTTGTAAGTGCCATGGTGATATAGTAGGATTATGATATAAAATAGAAGGGGAAGAGAAAGCAGAATAAAAGCAGTGAAAGAAAAAGTGAGGCCTAATTTCTTCTTTTTTTTTTTAAAATTCTTCATATTCACCCACTGCTACTTGGGCAAAGTTCGGTTCACAGAACTGAGATACATAGTAAATTCTAATTACGAGCAACGTTTTCCAGTATCCCTCGCTGTGCAGATGGATATTCCCCGTTGTCAGAGGCAGGTGTCCATTTTTTATAGCTCTATTAACGGTAATGAAAATAGAACAGTTCTGCTTTTTCTGTCTGAGAAACCGCGTCGTTATCGATTCGGCCATTCGCTCCCTCGGGGAGTGTTGTAGAAGTAAATAAAACTGCAGCTCTGTGCGTGCGCGCGTGCATGTGTGTGTGTATGTGTGCGAGAGAGAGAGAGAGAGAGAGAGAGAGAGAGAGAGAGAGCAGGTAAAACTATGTATGTTTAAACAGAGGAACAAAAGAGAAACGAAATGAAACAAAAAGGAAACGGGGTAGAAGGATGGAGAAACGGAGCAGAGGAGATTGATTGATTGATTGATCTTTATTTCAAAAGGGTTAAGAACTGGGCACGCAGGCCCGTCTGACATTCTGCCCTTTATCATACATCTTTCACTCTATTCCAGACATTTTGCAAATATGCTGTTCATGCAACAAACATAACTAACATTGAAGCTGAGAGACATAAAATAGAATGAAGAGGAGGGGCGCGGGGTTGGGGAATGTAAGGGCGGAGGGAAAAATGGAGTGAAATGATGGTTCGGGAAAACTAATGACAATACATCTTATTGGAAATGCCAAAGAACGCACAAAATAGGAGAGAGAGAGAGAGAGAGAGAGAGAGAGAGAGAGAGAGAATCACTCTTGCCTTATAACAGCACCACACTTCACACTTGACTGCTGTTAGCCATGACAGCGAAGATGAACCAGGTTGGAAGTAGTTTGAGGAGAAGAAGAGCAATGACTGTATTATTTCTCATCGTTTTCATGGAACACTGAGCTTCTGTTATCAAACGACGTGCATTAAAACTTCATTCTTGTTAAGACCCACGCCATGAATGGCAGGTAGCACTGTTTTGTCTGGCTGCTGTATGTTGTGTTACAGTCAGCGACCCATAGAGGACGTGCAAGCATCAGTGATGACGAACCATAACTGGCCAAGACCCTGTCTCGCCTCTCTTTAGCCGCCCCCCACCCGAAACAGATCTAGCCTGGCTAACGTGACAGAAAACGACGTTGTACCAGTGGTGGTGGAGTCTGAAGAAGAAGCATTATGCAACCCCTTGCTTTTTAGCTCCATTCAGGGGCTGAAAAAAATAGTCACCATTGTAGTAATAGAATTTTTACTGGATTGATGTGAATTATTATTCAATCTTTTATTTTGCCTTGCCGCCGTCGTACTGAGTGGTGGAAGGGTGACTACACCATACGTTCACACCTTACATGTAAATAACAGGAACACGAAACAACAATCCTTTTTATAAAATCACGATCCTTGTATTTACAGAAATTCTGATCCATAAGGCAACACAAATCAACGAATCCTATGCACATGATGTCCATATATTTCCAACATGCATTACCAAAAATCATAAAAAGAAACATTTCCTTGAATAATATGAGTTCAATCCTGCTTACAAAAGCACACAACTAAAATACACACCCCAGCCTCCATCTCTCGAAATGATCACCTTCGTCCACGACTGGTCGCTGGACTTCAACGTGCTCAACTTATCCTCCTTTTCTTCTCTTCTCGTTTTATATACCTGATCAGCGCCGGACTCGAAGGCCTGGGGATTTCCATTCAAAACGGGGCCGTCTCTGGCCAGTGGGATTTCCAATCAAAACCGGGTCACTGCTTGCTTATTTTTCCACTCCTTACACCATAACCCGCTCCCAATCCGATATGATGATGTGCCTCAACATCTTCACCTCACCGTCTACAAAGAACACCAGTTCACAGTTCCAGGGAGATAGAAGAAGAAGAAGAAGAAGTAGAAGAAGAAGAAGAAGCTCTGACAGTTTGTATCACACTCTTCTCAGCCTCTTCAACTGATTATAGAGTACAAGGAACAGATAATCTTTTCATATGTACCCCGAGTCCAATGTACTGTGTTTCTTCGGTGTTCTCAATAAATTAGAATATTTAATGTTCTAAATGTACTACTCTATGGAAGTGAATGCTGGAAAATCACCAACACCATAGAAAACAAGCTAAGATTATTCAATTCAAATGTAATATCCACCCTCATTTATGCACGTGAAAGCTGGAAATCAACTAAAGAAATAGATAAGAAATTAGATGCTTTTGAAAGCAAATGCCTAAAGAAAATACTCGATTTAAAGTGGAACGAATTCAAGAACAATGCAGAGATATGACAGATGAGTGAACAACAGCCTGTCTCGTGGGTGATCATAAAAAAGGAAATGGACATATATCGGTTACATGATGAGAAGAAACGATCAGAGAATCCCAAAACAAACTATCAAGTGGAACACAACAGGCCGAAGAAAAAGAGATCGACCATGTGAAACACTGAAGAGGACATTGGTTTAATTTAGTTTGCATAAAAATCCCTTGAGGTTGAAAAGCTCGCCGAAGAATAGAATAACCTGGCGAACTACCTTGCGAGCCCTGTGTGACGTTTAGCGGCACGGAAAGGATGTAAAGTGTTCTGGTCTGCTTGGCTGAGTTGTACCGTGTTCAAGGTCTGGCCGTGGGGATTTTTTCTGGTACCTCCACACCAGAACTGACCCAGGGTCCAGCCTATAAAAATAAGTGCCAGATAAGTCTGGGAAGGTCTCGTCTTGTACTACCTCCCTGTAACTGCGATAAAGTGTTCTTTGCAGCCGACGCTGTGGAAATGCTGGACTACAGCATCGTATCGGCGTAGGAGCGGGTTATGGCGGCTATTTTTCAGTCCCGGAGTACAGCTAAAAATCAGGGAGTATGCAATGCTTCTTTAGCAGACTCCACCACCGTGGGGACTATGGCGATCCTAGCCCCGTTAGCCAGGCTAGGCCTGTTACTAGGGGTAACAACGGAGAGGCGGGACAGGATCTTGGTCAGCTATGGTTCGCTAACCCTGACGCTAGCATATCAGTTATAGGTCGCTGATTGCCTAATCGAACAGCGTCTGGGAAGGTACATGCAACCAGGTGTGATACTGACCACATGACATTTTCATGTGCTGAAGGTCTTGGAAGTTATGGGCCTAACTGAATCCCCAGTATGCCTTAATGGCATAGAAATGAAAGTTTTACCTTTTTTTTAAAATTAGTTTTTAATTATTGGTTAATACAGTGTTAGGCCCGTTATGTTTTACTGGCATAGAAATGAACATTTTACCTTTTTTTTAAAATTAGTTTTTAATTATTGGGGAATATGGTGTTAGGCCCGTTATATTTTAATGGCATAGAAATGAAAGTTTTACCTTTTAAAAATTAGTTTTTAATTATTGAGGAATACGGTGTTGGGCCCGTATTTTTCCACGACGTTCGACACAAGAAAGTGTGATGAGGTCAGTATCACGCCTAGCCGCTTTACCTTCCCAGATATCTCTGGTACTCATTTCTTAGAGGCTGGGTGAACCCCTGGGCTTTTTTCGGCGTGTGCCAGAAAAAAAAAGTCCCACTGCTGGGACTGAACCCGGTACCACCGGATTAGTAAACCAAGCACCTAACCACCCAGTTAACCAGGCCGCCAATCACTGTAGTTTACTTAATTTAATCACCGGCTTTGTTGGTGTATGGCCAAGCATAAATGGAATCATCAAATTTCCTATGACTTTTTATTTTAGCTTTTAAACAAGTGTTCACATTCTGTTCAGTCATTTAGATATTGTATGGTCTAGTTTTTCCCTTATTATTTCATTAATCATCAAGGCCATTATTTCTGTTTAAATTAATTCTTAAGCTCCTCCTTATCATGTGACATTGATTATGTTCACGTGACCTCCTCTTGTCACAGAGCTTGGTATAGTTCAAGCAGTTATCAGTTCATCAGTTGATGTTAAATCCACTTCTCTGTTTGACGTTAGAGCCACTTCTGTTCCTCTATTGCGCTTGTACTGTTCATCAATAATGTTTACTGTCTCCCTGAAACTATGATGTTCTTTACAGCTGATGTGGTGAAGATGTTGAGGTACAGCAATGTGTTGGATTGGGAGTGGGTTACAGTGACTGTTTCTTTTCTTCAGTCCCAGAGTGCAGCTAAAAAAGCAGAGGAAGTGTAGTACTTCTTTAACAGATTCCACCACCATGGGGACTGGTAATTCTTGGCAAGTTTGTCAGGCTAGGGATGGGGACTTTAGTGACCCCTTGCCCCATCAGCCAGACTAGGCGTGTTACTGGAAATACCAGTGGAGAGTTGGGACAGGGTCTTAGTTACCTGTGGCCTTGCCAACCCTAGCACTTAGCAAGTCAGCTATGGGTCTCGCTGCCTGCCAAACTGAATAGTATCTCTGCCCTCTAAATAGGCTTTCTATCAAGAAAACTACAGCCCCTTATATGTATAAAATAAAACATAATTTATCTGTAAATAAGAATATTAATAACAAATCTATGAAAACGAAGACTTGTACTAACAAATCCACATTTTTTTTTCAAAATATAAATGAAACCACAGTCAGAATTTTAAGATTCAGCGGCTTAATTACATAAATATGTGTGTCTGGCCTTTGTTTCACGCTGGTTTTCTCTTTAAATTCTGCAGGGTTACTTAGAGCCAATGGAAAAAATTCTCACTTATAATGAAGCAAAGAAGGACATTGAGTGCCTCTTTAGTAACATAAGGGACATTTACAAATTTGGGCGGTAAGTTGGAGTTGTTTTAAAGAATTAATCACGAACTAGAAAGGAAGGCATATGCTACACTCTTTCTTCCACCAAATATGAAATAAATCTGAAATAGTGGAAGAACGATTAGCAACTAATAATTCAGATGAACAATTTTAAAAATGTATTTTTCCCCCAGAGATTCTTTGACAAATATTATAAGAACCTCCAATTTTGAATTACTCCTAATTCTTAATTTGTAACATTTAACACATTTCCAGTTTAATTTCATTAGATTATTGCCATAAAATTATGATCCACAAAAAAGTCTTTCACACTATGACATACAAAACGTCAGGAAAACTGTGTAATAGCATGTCTTACCAGGTAAAATGAAAAAAAAACCAACCTTGCCATGTTTTTCCTATGTACACACCAGCAGTAAGAAACTTTCAGTGAACTAAATGATAGAGTGTGATATTGCTGTATTTCCAAAGTTTTCTTTACAATTTTGTGTGTTTGAGCTTTGCATTGTGTACGATCTTTGTTAACAATTGTATCCGTTGACTGGGATTTTGAACTTGTGTATTCTGTCACTGTTGCTATGAAGCTCCTGTTAGATAATGTGGTGGTAAAAATCTAGTTAAAAAGTATCATATCAGATAAGAACCCAGCTGACTTGAGCACCTATAGCATAGGAAACAAATAAATTCTCACCATCTTGACTAGATTATAACTTTGCTCCCTGTTAAATCTTAATAAGTAGAAATGTTTTTTGTAGCAAAAACTGATAGTAGAAACTAAATAAAAGTTTGAAAAAAAAAGAACTGATAATTTTTTTTTTAAAAAGCAGAACTGTAAGACTGAGATAACTTCAGGACTATTGAGTTTCAGATAAAAATTTCTGGAAATACATTGATTAGAATGACACTGCTCTATTTACAATATGGTGATCTAATAACATCTCATTTTAGAATAACAGAAAATGAAGCCAAACACTAACAAAAGCCAAATACAAAACAAATGAAAATGAAAAAAGGCATCCAGGACACCAGAAGAGTGATGGCTACTAGCAACTGCATAGAGAAGAACAAGTCAAGATCTTTAGACTCAGAACAGGCCACAATAGATTGAGACACCAGATGTTTTACACACTCAAGATAGACACAGCTGACGAGTGCACCTGTGATACCGACAAAATGACAGGACTGCCTTTCATTTGAGGAACTAAGACAGTGCTTTTTGCTGTCACCTGTACCAATCCATGACAAGCTGTTTGCTGTCACCTGTACCAATCCATGACAAGCTGTTTGCTGTCACCTGTACCAATCCATGACAAGCTGTTTGCTGTCACCTGCACCAATCCATGACAAGCTGTTTGCTGTCACCTGTACCAATCCATGACAAGCTGTTTGCTGTCACCTGTACCAATCCATGACAAGCTGTTTGCTGTCACCTGTACCAATCCATGACAAGCTGTTTGCTGTCACCTGCACAAATCCATGACAAGCTATTTGCTGAACTTGACGATCTAAGATAAATGGCAGCATTCTTCAAAAATATCCAAGTTGACATCTGAAAGTGTTCAGAGAAGAAGATGAAGGATAATAGAACAAGTGATGTTTAAGAAAATTCAAAGAAAATTTCTGAACAAGACAAAGCAATGTTTTGATAAGAAAATACCGACAGAGAATGATGATATAATCATAATCTGTTAGTGGTAGATGACAGAGTGATGATATAATCATAATCTGTTAGTGGTAGATGACATTTTATCATTTTCCTCAGCTCCTTCTTGGCTGATCTTGAAACTGCTGGCACAGACTGTGTAAAAGTTGCCCAGTGCTTTGTTAAACGCAACAAAGGTTTCGTTGATTCTTATACGGACTATTGTACTGACTACCCAAGGTATTTGTCCACTGATTTGTCTCTATGTCCATCCATCCATCTATCCATCCACCCATCCATCCATCCATCCATCCATCCATCCATCCATCCATCCATCCATCCATCCATCCATCCATCCATCCATCCATCCACCCATCCATTTTTCAACTGATCTTTTATTTTGTTTAACAGGCAATTTTGGGTTGTCTTTTTTCTTTACATCATTATGATCTTTGTCAGCAACATCATTATTGTGTACAGAATCATGATGTACAACTTATGATTATCCATTTCAAGATATGCATTGTTTATATTTTCTGCAGAATTTGTATAAATGACATTTTGTGTCATTGTTTACTGTCAGTCAATCAGTCATTTACATGTCCCATGTGGAACTTTGCCTCCCTAACAGCACTCCTGTAGGTCTTTCGGTTGTAAGCAAGATGCCATGCTGATGATGCAGACCATCAGCGACAGCCATCTTTGCCTTGGTCTTCCTTTATTTCTTTTTCCCAATATGTACCCTTCCAAAACGGTCTTCTCTAAATTATCATGACGTTTAATATGTCTAGAATATTTAAGTTTTCTCTGTTTAATCTTCTTTACTAGCCAACCTTCTTCAATATTAAGTTCTTGTAGTATGGATATATTTGTTCTTTTTTGTGTACATATCTGAAAGACTCTTCTGTGGCGTTTACATTTAAAGCCATTTATGTGTTTCTCAGCTGTTTTGTTAAGTGTCCATTTCTCACAGGCATATGTTGTGATGGGAAAGATGTATGCCCTTAAAAATCTTATTTTTGATTTTTATAGTTCTGTCTGTTTCTCTCCACCGCTTCTTCAGTTGTTTTATTTTTTAATATCCTTTATCGTATCTCCATTATTAGTTAGTAATGATCCAAGATATTCAAAACTCTCCACCTCTTCCAATTTTTCCTCATTGATATATATTTCAGCATCTATCTAGCCCGGGGGACTCATCACCAGATCTTTTTCTTATCTGACCTTCCATATTACTATTTGGATTTCTTGATATATTTACATCTCCTTTGATAGGAGGATACCCCTACCCCGCTAACCATAGGTTACTGTACCATAACTGTTTGTCCCATTTCATTATGAATTTCTATAATTTGTATCTTCTCTTATTTCAGTCATTGTAGCTTCCAATGCTCTTATTCATAAATCACAAGTTTATTGATCTTCAGTTTGTCACAGAACTTGAAAAAAAAAAAAAGTCTTTCAAAGCAGCTAAGTCTTCTCTTTTTGTTGAGATTTGATCACAAAGAACGAAGAAAAGAGAGCATATCAGTGCATGATGTTCTCTGTTTCTTTACCTTGCTGGCAACAGAGCTGTGGAGGTTCTGACGAGGTTCATGCAGCACCCACAGCTGAGTGAGTTTTGCAAGGAGAGACAGCTCGCCCTGGGACATGGTTTGCCTTTGGGAGCGTATTTACTTAAACCTGTGCAGCGCATTTTAAAATACCATCTCTTGCTGCAGGTAAGAGTACATGAGATAGTAGGAAGGAATGTTTGTGTTTGTTTTAAACAGAAGAATCACAGAAAAATGAAGTGTGATTAGTGCAATCAGTGAAGTGTGATTAGTGCAGTCAGTGAAGTGTGATTAGTGCATTCATTGAAGTGTGATTAGTGCACTCAGTGAAGTGTGATTAGTGCAATCAGTGAAGTGTGATTAGTGCAATCAGTGAAGTGTGATTAGTGCAATCAATGAAGTGTGATTAGTGCAATCAATTAAGTGTGATTAGTGCAATCAGTGAAATGTGATTAGTGCAATCGTTGAAGTGTGATTAGTGCAATCGGTGAAGTGTGATTAGTGCAATCAGTGAAGTGTGATTAGTGCAATCAGTGAAGAGTGATTAGTGCAATAATTTATCCATTTCTCATGTTAATGGCAAGCAGCGTACTGCTAGCCAGAAGCATTACTGTACATCTGTATTCAGTACACACAGTCCATATTTACAAGGCTCTGTCCATGTCCGGGCAATACTTAGCAGAAATAAACAGTGTCCATGTTTTTTAACTGGTTGTGCAGTTAAATAAAATTCAACAGGGACAGCCAAAAAGATCAGAATGATGAAGTGCGCAGATCTGGGTACACAGGTGTAGGAGAAAGCAGGTGGCTGTGGAAGGACTCTAGTGGATTTTTCAAATGCAAACCATCAAATCTGATGACTTTGTCACACAGCTAAGGGAGCTGCACTTTCTTTTCACACAGTGCAGTGAGAAAGAGAGCAAGGCATTCTGACCTAAAAGAGACCGTGAGCGACGTTAAGGGTGAGCCAGTGTGCAAACAAAGGCCTGTATTAGAGAGGTGGAGATATTATTTGGACAAGCTACTTAATATACCATCTGAGGCTCGTCAACTAGGAGGCAACAACATAATCAGCACCACAGAGCCCAGAATGCCAGCTGAAATCAGAGCATAACAAGTATGGTCAGCGTAAGCACCAGAAAGTGATGAACTACCCAAACAAGTTAATCAGACGTGTGACATATGTCAGATTAGCTTGGCTTCACCAGGACTGTACGACCTGAACACAAACAGAACCTTGGGGAGAGTGAGAAGGCATGGCAGCTCCAATGTTCATACAAAGTTACAAGAAGATGTAGGTAGAAAACTCTTAGACACTGCATGTTGTGCTCAGATCATTCACAGTTATGTACAGATTGATGTTCTGATAGAAAATCTGAACAAAATTTTGTGAGTTTGCTGACAGTGAGTAGAAAAAAAAGTTTTATATTATATGCTCCATGAATAAGAGTATGGTCCATAAACAAAAGAGTACATTGAGAAATGGAGGCCATGGAAATGTGGTTCATAAGAAGGATGTTGATGGTACCACAGACAGCTAAGAAAACCAACAAAGAAGTCTTAAGAGAGGCTGGAATTAAAAGGCAAATTACAGCAAAGATCAGAGACAGACAAGCAAGATTTGTAGGACATTTACTGAGAAGAGGAAAATTGGAACACATTGTGGCAACTGGAAAAATTGAGGGAAGAAGAGACAGAGGAAGATAGAGAGAGAGAAGTTACTGGATGGGCTGTCAGTGTCGATAGGAAGAAAGTTACCGGAGGATCTCATAATCAAGTCTAAAGACAGGGAATTGTGGAGAGAAATGATCGTCTGCGCCACACAGCACAGCACTTGATTCATTGATAATGTGCTCCAAATGTACTAGTTTAATGTTTTATTTTCATAGGTCTGAAAATATATCCTAGTTTATTTATTAGTGATGAAACATAGTTTTTACTTGCATGTTTCCTTTTGTCTTGCTATTCAGAGTGGGATTTCTTGTTACGTGGCAATGCTGATTTGTCCAATATCACATTTATCAATTATGTAATTTGTCCATATTTTGCATTCACCAACTGTATTTGTATTTCATCCTCATCAATTATAGCAATGCTAGCTTCAGCCAGTCCTGCTGTAAAAATGTGTACCTGGCTCCTCTTAGAGCTGAGAAAGGAAAGATAGCCAGTCTTTTTTTTGAGCTAACCAGAAGTTTGAAATATGGACACTAACAATGTATCAGTGATTTTTAGCCCATTGGCATGGAAGAACTCCTTTTTCATGCTAAAATACAGAAGCTGTATTGTTAGTGATAATGGGAAAAAAAATTATATTTAACAATTCTCCGAACATCAGCACATAAATAATGTCAATGTGGTAAGGGATCTTTCGTGACATACCAAATAAAGGACAATAACGCAAAATTGTTTTTTTTAAAAATCACATTTAAATATTTTATACATTTTTATTCCCCCCCCCCCCCCAAAAAAAAACCACATACACGTGAGCGCACACACACACGCATGCACGCACACACAAGCACTCACGCAGGCACACACAGAGAGAGAGAGAGAGAGAGAGAGAGAGAGAGACTGTCTGCTTTTTTCAAACTGCACTGCAGGGAGAGTTCAGTTTTTGCCAGCTGAGAGCCCTTTGTCCGTTAATGAGAAGCTTCATGATTTTTGTTTTATCCTTGTTAATTTCAAGTCCTATTTTACTAGCCATTGAAGACAGGGTATCTGTTTTTACTTGCATTGATTTCACATTGTCGCTGATAAGAGTTATGTCATCTGCAAAATCAAGATCATCCAGTTGGGTCTCACGTACCCAATCAATGCCCGTTTTACCTTTGCTACATTTTTTATCATTATGAAGTCTATGGCAATTCCAAAAAGCAAGGGAGATAATATACATCCTTGTTTCACATCTGTTTGAATCTGGAACCATTCACTCATTCCTTCATCTCTACTGACAGCCCAAACATATCCATTGTAGAGGTCACTAATGATGTTGACAATCTTAGATGGTATTCCATATATTCTTAAAATCCTCCATAATGATTCTCTGTGTATGCTATCAAATGCCTTTTTAAAGTCTATGAAGTTCAGGGTTAATGGTTTCTCCTTTTCAATATGTTCTTCAAGTATTATTCTTAGAGTAAAGATGTGGTCGAGACAGCTTCTCCCTTTTCAAAATCCTGTCTGTTCTTCTCTCATTGCAGCATCCACTCATTCACTCATTCATTTGCATGTCCCTTGTGGAATTTGCCTCCCTAACAGCACTCCTGTAGGCCTCTCAGTTGTGAGCAAGATGGCCTGCTGCTGATGCATCCACTATATCTTGAATTATATATATATATATATATTCAATACAAACTTTAAATTAATGAAATAATTGTCAAATTTGATTTTCCAGAAAAAGTTTTTTTTTAAATTTTGTGATACATAAATTTCTCTTTTCTTTTCTGTTGAGATATTTTTCAAGTTTGTGTGCTACTTATCCCATTCAGAACCTGGTTAAAAAGTATGAAAAGGAAAAAGAAGGAGCAGAAATTATCGAGCAAGCCTTTAATCACATGACCAAGATTGCTCATCACATCAATGAAATGAAGAGAAAGCATGAACATGCAGTGAGGATTCAAGAAATTCAGAGCCAACTGGAGGATTATGTTGGAGAAGATCTCACAAGGCTAGGTGAACTAGTGCTTGAGGTAAAACAGATATTGTTATTATCAAACCATTTTCTTTTTTAAAAATAGAGTATAGTTTGTACATACTATCTTTCATTTCATTTGAGGCTTAAAGCTCTAGTTTCAAAGTTATATTAGACTTTTCTGCTAATTTTTTTTTCATCCCTGGAGTACATAATTTAGGGAAGAGTAAGTCTGAATTCATCATCATCATCATCACCTTTCACTTCCTTGAGAGCATAGGCCACGGATAAAGGCTCTCCAGTCATCCCTGTTCTTGGAACTATTCTCTGCTTCCTTCCATGTGTATTCCTTGTCTCTGAGCACTGTCATAATTTCTTCTTCTCCGAGTAAGTCTAGGTCTTCCTCGTTTTCTATTTCCTTGAGGATTTCATGTCAGTGCCAAGTCTGAATTGAAATGTGTTAATATATTTATTATGTCCTATCGAAAATTTTTGTAAAATTTTATGCATAATGTCAGTGATTGGATTAACTGGCAGTTAGCGGTAAACTATCAATTTTAAAAAAAGAAAAGAACAAAACTTTCAGAAGTCGTTGATTTTTTGTAATTGGTTTATATTATTAAAACAAATAAGCCTTGTAAAAAGCAGCCAGTGAAATTGGTTGGAAGATAATCAGACCAGTATGTATAAACTAGGAAGATTTAACAAGTTTGTTATCATTAAATAAAACAAGTTTGTTATCATTATATAACAAAGCTGTTCCTACTTTCTTCCTAGTTTATACATTCTGGTATCACAGCTTTACTGCAGTGCTTTGTGTATGGTTGTATGACTATACACTAATTATTTGTGTGTTAATCAGACCAGTAGACTGATGATGCTCAATTTTACATGAAATAGGATCAGTTAGTTCTGACTTTAGTTCAGCATGTGAGCATTTTGTAAAGAATAAATCTCACCACAAATAAGATGGAACATTTACTTTTTGCTGATGTTTGTAAACTGTCTTTAATTTTACATTATATTTATGTATAAAAAATAGCGAATGTTGTGTTGACAAAACCGGTATTTCGGAAAGTACTTCATGTAAGGCGAGAGACAGGTACAGTTGTACTGGTTTTAAAAAATCCTAGCTTGGTCACTGATAATTTTTGTTTCACTAAACTGGCAGTTAAAAGATATGTAAAAACTATATATATATATATATATATATATATGATAGATTGTTGCACTTTCCTTTCCTCCTGCTTTATATATGTATGGGTGTTTGAGTGGCGAAGTGGTTAGTGCACTGGCCTCTCATGGTGAAGGTTGGGGGGTTTGAATCTGGCCAGAGGCACCTCAGTCACCCAGCTGTAGAAATGGGTACCCGACTTTTTCTGGAGTTGGGAAAGGAAAGGCGGCTAGGCATGATACTGACCATATCACTCTCTAGTGTGCTGACAGGTCAAGGAAAATATGGGCACTAACAAGGCATGTCTGGATTACCTTTATATATATATATATATATATATATATATATATATATATATATAAAGCAGGAGAAAAGGAATGTGCAACAATCTATCATGCACTATGGCATTCAGGTATTTGGCCAAAAGAATGGAAAAGAACTGTATTCATACCACTGCCAAAAAAGGGTAACCTGAAATTATGCACAAACTACAGAACTGTTGCCCTGATTAGTCATGCCAGTAAAATTCTCTTAAAAATCATAATGGGTAGACTTCATAAGAAAATAGAAGAAGAAGTCAATATAGTCCAAGCTGGTTTCAGGCAAGGAAGAGGATCAAGAGATCATATATTCAATATAAGATTAATAATAGAGAAATGCAGAGAGTTTAATGTGAATCTATATGTATCTTTTATAGGCTACTCAAAGGCATTTGATTGTGTACAACACCAGAAACTTTGGGAAATAATGGAAAAAATGGGATTTCCAACACATTTGATACAATTAACATCACTGCTGTATCTAGACCAACAATAAGAACAAATGGTGAAACAACAAGTTGGTTTGACATAAAACAAGGGGTCCTTCAGGGAGTGCATATTGTCGCCTTACTTATTTAACTTGTATACTGAAAATATAATGAGGAATGTTAGAGAAGATGTAGACAAAGAATATTACGATTCCATAACAGTTGGAGGTTATGAAATACCAGAGATTAGATATGCTGATGACACAGTGTTACTATCCACAACACAAAAAGGAATAGGAAAACTAATTATGTCAGTCTGTAAGAATAGTGAACAGCAAAACCTCTATCTTAATGCGAAGAAAACTAAATTGATGACAACTGACAAAACAAACAAGGCAGCTGAAATATGTATCAATGAGGAAAAACTGGAAGAAGTGGAGAGTTTCGAATATCTTGGATCACTACTAACTAATAATGGAGATACAATGAGGGAAATTAAAAGGAGGACATCTATCGCTCTTCGGAAAGTAAAACAACGAAAGAATCTGTGGAGAGGAACAGACAGAACTACAAAAATAAGATTTTTAAGGGCATGCATTTTTCCCATCGCAATATATGCTTGTAAGACCTGGACACTTAACAAAAAGCTGAGAAACACATAAATACCATTGAATGTAAATGCTACGGAAGAGTTCTTCAAATATCATGGACACAAAAAAATAACAAATATATCCATACTGCAAGAACTTAATATTGGAGAAGGCTGGGTAGTAAAGAGGATTAAACAGAGAAAACTTAAATATTTTTAACATATTAAACGTCATGATAATCTAGAGAAGTCCGTCTTGGAAGGGTACATAATGAGAAAAAGAAAGAGAAGAAGACCAAGGCGAAGATGGCTACAAAACATCGTTGGTGATCTGCAAATGGATGCATCAGCAGCAAGCCATCTTGCTCACAACCAAGAGGCCTACAGGAGTGCTGTTAGGGAGGTAAAGTTCCGCAAGGGACATGCAAATGAATGAATGAATGATATATATACACCGGAAAGTGTAGCATCTCCACATTTCTAGGTCACTATAGCATTTGAGGTAGGGATACCAGTAACTGTCCTTGCTGCTTTTGTTTCCCTAGGAAGACCCCAGGTACCAGTTTTTTTTAGGCTGGGTTAACCCCGGTGCCAGTTGGTCCAAAAAAATTCTGCTTATCCTATCAGCCCTGGTGCACAGATGGTTTTAATCCTGTCATTTGATCTGAATTTTTGTGTAGTCACATGTATATAGAACTTACCTTTATGGCCTTATTTTTTTGCTCTAATGTAGCAACGTGTCTCATCTTTCAGGCAAATATTCTCCATTTTCATAAATGGTTTCACCAATACAAGTATGTCTGGTACTCATTTTTAACAGCTGAGTCAAATGGAACATGCCAGTAAAGGGTTTTGAATCCACAAACTTCACATATCAAAATTACGAGGACTTGGTATAGTCTGTACTACTTCATGCATGCAGTGTTGTAAAGCTTATGGAGTGTAGTTAATGGTTGTGCAAACAGGAGGTGAATTTGGGGAAAGAAGTTTTATAAATCTAGGGCTAGAAAATTAACTTTATGTGAGCAGATGTAGAGAGCTAAAAGTAGATTTATTTTTAGGCAACATCGTATAAGATTACCACAAAAAGTAGTAAACAGCATTTCATGTAGAACAGTTCATTCATGTGGAAAAGTGCTCTCTTGACAGCCAGTCTGAAAACTTTTCATTGTCTAGCTAGGATGCCTGCCTCAGTGAGCATGGTGTTCAGGATATCAGTGATACCATCTTTTCATTCTTTTTTTCTGTCCATATCCTCAATTATTGTGCTTATCTAAGTCATCATATCATTTGATATGACCCAAAAAAAAAAGATAATTTTCACTCCTTGAATAAGCTGAGAAGTCAGCTTTCAACAGTCCAGTTCTTATGAAATGCATTTGTGAATTAATATCAAAATCATATGCCACAGTGCTGCCACATTGCTGTCACAGAAATGTAGTATAACACCACATTTCTTTCACACAGGACACTTTTAGGGTCTATGGAGCAAAGGCATCAAGGCAAGTGTTTTTGTTTGAACGAGGATTCCTCATCAGCAAGAAAAAGGCTGGAGGCATGCTAAGCTGTAAAGCATTTATACCAGTAAGTTTTTTTGCTTCTGTGGTTTATTTTGCCCTTTCTTTTCTTGACTGACCTACTGTTGGAATCACAGCAAAGTACTCGAAGGGCAGAGAACAGTCAAGTCCCGAATGTTTGACCACACAAAAGTTTTGGCAAGTTCACATTTGTTGAAGTGTACACATTTTATGTATTTCAACTTGTAGTCTTTTTTAATGCATTGATCCCTTGCCAGTGTGGCATTGGAGGGAAGCAGTCAAGCAAAAGACCAGAATGATATTCTGAATTCTGTGAGAGAATTGGACAAGAACAGGACTCAAGTGATAAAGGTGACTCTGTAAGCTTAACCAGAATGCATGAAGTGCAAGTCAAATGGGATGCAGCCAAGAAAGAGCACTATGCAAGGAGCCAAAGAAGACTAGTCAACCAACACAGAGCTAGTGTCGCAATCTGATGCATGCTAAGGGATATACTGAAGAGGCAATCGGAGCATTTAAGGACAATGTGTTCAGTGTGCAGTGATGATATGTTGACTAACTAAATATCATTTCATTCATTAATTCACAAATTTTTCTGTGACAGCTCAGTGTGATATATGCTATCAGGGAAATATCTGCAGAAGAATTTACCGGCTGTTGCTTTCAGAATTTCAAAATGAAAGTTTTATTACTTAAAAAAAATGCTCAAGGAGAAGACAAGAAACACTGAGAGAAAGGCATGATCTCAAATGCAAATTGTTACAGAACCTAATGGGAAAAAAACTTTACTTTCAAAATTAAAAGTTATCAGTTAGTTTGTACTTAATATTGTGACTTATGCTTTTTCTATTTTTTAAAAATTCAGTGTTTCACTATATGCATATACATTTGTATTAATAATATATCAGAAGTGAATTCTGGAAATCACATGTTCTCATGTTGTTTATTTTTATAGTGTTCCAATCTGATGCTTGTGGAGGTCATTCCCAATGAGCCCTTAAGCTTTCACATCATTCCCTTTGACAATCCCAGAACACAGTATACACTCCAGGTTTGATATAGGTGTTTGTGAACTGCCTGTGGAGTAAATGAGTTTCTCCAAGAACAAAAAAGTTACATTTTGAAATGTGGGTCTTGGAGTAATTAAAAAAAAAAAAAGAAAAAAAAGATGATAAAAGTAAAAGTAGACAGTGAAATATTTACGAATGAAAGAAGAGACTGATCAAAAACGACAAACCAGAAAATATCACAGTATAGAAATCATAGTCGTAAAAAGCTTTATTTGACCAACTGTGGTAGTCTGGATATATTTGCAAAGCGAGCAGAATGATGAAAAATAGGTGAGTCCACATTCTCCGAGTTGTATCAGAAGACCAGAGCATCACTTTCAGAGGCATTACCATAGATTAACCCCACAAGCAGCTATACTCTGCTTGGACAGAGCATGTCATAGCAGCTTTCTTTTGTCCATCAGATGAAGGATGGACACAAGCAAAATTATATATTCTGTAGGTTTTTGGACCTATTATAAGTTTCAAAATCTATTGGGAAACACCATAAATTGAAGACTTGGACAACTTGACAGAAGCCTTATCACTAGAGAGTATAGAAATCAATAAAGCAGTAATACACCAGATACCTGCCCACGGTGACATCCAGGGAAATGGAGTGGCAGACAGACTGGCAAGATAGGCAGGAAGAATGTAACAGATTGATAGAAGCTGAACATATAAAGAAAAAGACTAAAAGTCATGTATAAAGACAAATGAATAAAACAATATCTCAAAGCAAAAAATAGATGATGATACTAGAAACTCTCAAGAAATAGCCAAACTATAATGATCTGACTGAGAACAGGCCATTATGGGAAGAGACACCATCCATGCCACAAGCTGAAAATTGATTGAACAGACCTATGTCCCTGCAGCAAAGAGACAGGCAGCACACCTTATCCTCTAGAGCTGCTAGCTACACAACCCAGTCAGGCAAAGGACCAGGCCAGAACCTCAGCCACCTCAAGGAGAAGCTCTGCAGTGATGCTGAAAACCAGGTGTGAACCGCTGCATTTGTGAGAGAGACTGTTATTAATGTGTGAGTGAATAATGAAGAATGAAAATCCATCAGAAACGGCATCAGTTTCTCAGAGAATGAGGACTCAGCAGGCTAGGTGAGAGACAACAGACAGAACAATCTTTAGAGCATCTCTGTATTCCAGTTAGAAGAGGAATAACCTATATAATAAAAGACTACAATAATCACAATGCAAATTATGATCCCATCTTTTTCGTTTTATTCTAAATATATCATTTCATTTTTTTTTCTATCATTTGTTTCAGGCAGTTACTTAATTATACTTTTCTGCATTCCTTACTTTCACATTAATTTCATTTTCATTATATAATTATATCATGCCATGTGAGTGCATTATTATCTCAAATTTCTCCGCATGGTAATTATATGTTATCAAGAAATGAAGATCTATGAAATATGAACTGAAATGAACTGTAAAAAACGAGGTACAGTCATGTAACTGTCAAAAACAAGATACAGTCATGTGGTGAATTACAGCTGACCAAGTTACAACTTGCCCAAGGCCCCATAGGAAAAATCAGATAATTTTTTAGAAATGACCAAATGTGGCTTCTTCAGGCCACTGAATCTGTACACATTACACTTACTGATTGCTTTTACAAAGCAGGCTATACAGTGCACCTCATATATATATATATATATATGTATGTCAATGTGTATGTATATTTTTGCATGTAACTGAAAAGGTATTACAGTATGATACTTTGTATGTATGTATGTCAGTGTGTATGTATATTTTTGCATGTAACTGAAAAGGTATTACAGTATGATACTTTGTTTAATATGTTATAATTAATATTTTAAGATTAATTTCCACACAGTTACAGTGCTAGTTTGCATTCTGTTAGCATTTAAAAGTGGTGGTAAACATGTCTATTCATCATGTAACATGTTAGCGTAGTGAAATGTACTTGACATCTGACCTTCCACTATAATATGAAAATAAAAGGAAGACCATTTGAATATTTTCCAGATTCCTTTTCAAATACAGATCTGTAGTCAACCCTTTAAAATAAGGCATTTTAGCAAGAAATCTTATATGAAAATGAGTTTGCCATAGGAAAGATGTACAGTTAGAAGGTGGTACATCTCATCTGGGAAAAATTAACTGTAATTTCCTCTGACAACACTCATTATGCTTGAAGTAATATAAGTGAACTGAATGTATACTAAGATCTCAGATCAGAAGATCTGTGGAGCACTGTGGTGAAGGTTTCAGCCTAATAAGAATATGGTCTAGAGCTTAAATCCCTCAAAGTGTTGAGATTTTTCTTTCTTCCACTAAAAAAATCCTTCGTAGCATAAAGCCCACTCTTGATATCGAGATTGAATACTTAATCTCAAAAAGCTAGTAATGTCACTATGGGGTGTCAGTGTACTTGTATTAAGGAAAAAAAGATATATAAGTGGAAGAAAATCAACTCTATATTTATGCAACTATATCCAGTTATAGCAACCAGATGTAAGAACTATATCAATCTTGAATGTTTTACAGCATCTCAATTTCTCTTTGGTAGGCCCACAACATGGAACAGAAAAAGCGATGGTGTCAGGACATTAAGCAGTTGATCCTGGAAAGTTTCAAAGGCCGCATTCCAGACAGTGTCAAGGATTTGATTATGCAGCTGGGAAGAGATCACGATGATGGTGAGGTTTCTAGTGCTAGATTTGAAAAGATGCGAGATGTGCACGAGAAAATACAAAGATAGAAAATAAAGGGGGGGGGGGGGGGGGGGTGCTTGTTTATTTGTTTGTTTTTCAATTTCTGCATAAAAATAGCATCAGTTCTCTCAGAATATCAACAACAGCTAAAAAACTAGCAACAAATTATACATATATCTAAGTTACTAGAGTATATAAAATATCTTATATCCTTCCCATGCTGTTAAACGTCACATAGGGCTCGCAAGGTAGTTCGCCAATTTTTCCTGTCTTCAGCAAGTCTTTCAACTTCACCAAGGGATTTTATGCCTATTAATTTGGCCTCTCTTAACAATGTCCTCTTCAGAATTTCGCGTGGTCTGCCTCTTTTTCTTTGGCCTGTTGTGTTCCACTTTATAGCTTGTTTTGGGATTCTCTGACTGTTTCTTCTCATCACGTGACCAACATATGTCCATCTCCTTTTCCTGATCACCCATGAGACTGGCTGTTGTTCAGTCATCTGTCTTATCTCTGCATTGTTCTTGAATTCGTTCCACTTGATGCCGACTATTTTCCTTAGGCACTTGTTTTCAAAAGAGTCTAATTTCTTGTCTATTTCTTTAGTTATTTTCCAGCATTATCATGCATAAATGAGGGTGGATATTACATTTGAATTGAATAGTCTTAACTTAATTTTTGTGCTTATAACTTTTGAATGCCATATGTTCTCAAGATTCCTGAAGATCGATGCTGCTTTTGCAATTCTAATTCTAACTTTCTTTCTGGTGTCACCATCCTGGTCTATGTAGCTGCCAAAGTATGAAAATTGGCTGACTTCTTCAATATCTGTCCCTTCTATGTGTATTTTTCCATTGTGATTAATGGGAATTTTCATTATTTTTGTTTTTCTCCTTGTTAATTTTAAGTCCTATTTTGCTAGCCAGTGAAGACAGGCTATCTGTTTTTTCTTGCATGGAATTCACATTGTTACTGATAAGAGTTATGTCATCAGCAAAATAAAGATCTTCTAGTTGTGTATAAAATATACAATACAGTAAAATTTACATGTGTTTATGTTCCTAGATTATGTTTCCAAGGAAGCTTTAGATGCAGGAAGAAAGAATCAGCATATGGCACCTGAGTATCTTGAGAAGAGGAGAATTCGAGGGAAGTCTGGTTCTCGGATGCCAGGTAAACAGGCTTCATATCTGTAAACATTTATATAAGGCTAGTTGACTATTAAAGATTAATACTATAATTTTGTTAGCATACTCTGCTGGAAACTTTGGGGAAAGGCCACAAATTGGATAAATATGGCAGCAAAAAATTTGTTTTTAAAACAAGTCTCTGGTTTTTCAGTAATGATTTTATTACATGGAAATACACTTAACAGTTATCTCTGAACAAGAAAAAAAGTTTTGACTTAAAAAAAAAACCTATACACAATAAATATTATTTTGAATGGCCAAAAGAGATGAAATGATTATTATTTGAGGGTTTTTTAAATGATATTCAGAGAGGTTGTCTTGTTGTTTTTGTCTCAGTAGTACATATCTGCTGCCTGTGGAACAAATTGTTTTTTAACTCTTTCACGACCACGTTACTTCCAATCGATCCTTAGTTTCTGACAATGCAGACGTTGGAGAAAGGTGAGGACATTTTGGAGAATGGGGGTCCCTGTGTAAAAGTTATTGTACCGACTTAATTCCATGATCACCACATATGTATCACACATTAAAATAAGTGGAAATGAATGAAGATTCCATAAATGAAGTTATTTGTCATAAAAAAAAACAAAGAAAAGAAAAAAATGTTGTGTGAAACGATTGATCGATTTTTTGGCGCTAAAAAATGTTAGGGCTGAGCAATAAAATCTACTTTATACTTACCTTAACTGTTCCAATATAGAATACATAGTCATTCAAATTTCAACACAGAAAAATCAATATTTATGGATGTTTGTGACATCCGATAAATCTAACAGATCTACAGCTACAAGAAACACATATAGTAAGATAGGTCTAGTCAGTTGGTGTGACCATTCTACCACTCAGTCTCGAAATAAACTTGAATTTTACCCCCCATCTATATTTCCAATATGGCTTCCATTCCCCATGCTTAAAATACTAGTTTAACTTTGTATTCAGAAGAGTTCTAACTGGTTAAATTAAAAGTAACATCGTGTTTCCAGTGAAAGAAAGTCCCAATCCTTATAGGGCTCTTTGGTCAGGTACTGCCTGTGCACAAAGTTCCTTATAGGGATCGCTAGTCGTGAAAAAGTTAAACTGTGTAGGGCATATTACAAGAGATGAGAAAAATTACAAGAGATGAGGGAAACAAGGCTAAGGAGTAGACTAAGACAGAGATGGAAAGACAACACAGAAGAGGATATAAAAGAAATTGGTGTCACCAACTGGAGAGAGAAGATTAGGAATAGAGAGGACCAGAAGCAAACTTTATATGCAGCAATGGGCCGTAATGGCTCAGAAAGTGTAAAATAAAGCTGATTCACACTAGCTCTGGTAAACAAATGACATTTTGTTTTATTTACAGATTTTAGCCTCTTAAAACCTCAGAAAGCAAAAAGAGGTAAGAAACTTGATTTTTCTACATGAAGTAATTATGATAAGAATGAACCTTATTCATACGAAAACAGTGAGTGAAGAAACAGTAAAGGGCTACATTTATGTGTATGATACAAAAACAAATAATGATGGAAGAAAAAAAAGTTACTTATCTTGTGACTTACGTACTATGGCATTATGTATTAATTTTACATTTTCTGAAACATTAACAAACTCTTTTTTTTGTTTGTTTGTTATAAATGTTTGTTCTGATACTATCATGTATATTCTAAGACTAAACACATAGCTCAGTTTGTACTAATTACTTTAATGTAGTCACTATTGTTTCATTGGAGGCAAAAATAACTAACTCTTTGGTGTTTTTTATTTTCTCTTTAAAGGTGGAAATAAAAAGGTAAATACTATTATTTTTTTTCTGTGTTTTAAAAAAAAAATTTATTGTGGTGAAAGCAGAATACACTGTTGTTGTGGGTATTGTTTCAGTATAGTTTTTTTAAAAATTGTTTTGTTTTGAATTTTGTAAAAAAAATAATTGAAGATTGTGAAACATCTTATCTTATATCCCTCCTGTGCCGTTAAACGTCACATAGGACTCGCAAGGTAGTTCGCCAATTTTTCCTGTCTTTGGCGAGTCTTTCAACCTCATCAAAGGATTTTATGCCTATTAATTTGGCCTCTCTTAACAGTGTCCTCTTCAGAGTTTCATGCTGTCTGCTTCTTTTTCTTTGGCCTGTTGTGTTCCATTTTATAGCTTGTTTCGGGATTCTCTGACTGTTTCTTCTCATCACATGACCAACATATGTCTATCTCCTTTTCCTGATCAGATTGTGAAACATAGGCAGTATATAAATCTTTTTTAAGTAATATCCTGAATTAATATTGCTACACAATTCTCATGTTACAGTATTGTTGAAATGGGTGATAACCCTACAAGTGTTAACTGTGTCACCATCCCTAAACACCGTTGATTAGAAACTGGCTGGTATTAAATATGTCACTTAAGCCAAGAGACTTGAATAGTTTGTGCAGCTTGAGCATATGGATCCTGAGAAGACTACCTAACAGCTGGACCATGTAAGATGGTAGAAAACGATCAGAAGGTTTGAGTGGAGCAGGTGTATTGTTGTCATTCATTAACAACCATGAAAGTCTTGTTGTTGAGTGATGGCAAGAATGCTGGATATGTCTGCATTCACTTACAGTTTTGATGATTTGGATGTCTTCTGTAGGAAATACTTGATGTTTCTGCCAAGATATGCATGACCGAATCTGACCCTCATCACCTAATCATCATCCTGTTGCATCCATTAAACATTTTAATTGTTTTTAGGAGCAGACTTGGTCAATTACTAGTTCTGTACTTGTGGAAGTAAGAAAGAAACTTAAACCTGAATGGTGTGTGCTCATTTCAGAACTTTATACTCATCTTCCTGTCTGATTGTTGTGACAGAAGAGGGTTATAGTCAAATTCAACTGCCACAACCACCATCACCCCACCCCTCAAAACAAAAGTATTTTAAACCTAAAAATGAGGCTATTTGAAGTTTTGTTTCTGATATTTTCAACATTACATTGTACAAATGTTTTTCTTTATATCTAAGTAATATTTTTTTTGCACAAATCATATCAAAGTCATTTATCTGCTTTTATTTCAGAATAATGTCAAGGCCAGAGAAAAAACATCACCTGAAAGGCCCCAAAGGGCGACAAGTAAGTCACCTGTAGGACGCCACCGAATATTTTCAAAACAGGTATGCACAGCATCACATTGTTATTTCTGGATGAAAGCTTCAAAGTTGTTTCTCTGTTTACTAACATGAGCCAGTCTTCATTGCTAAACTCTTATCACTTCATGGACAACAGAAGTGACTCCTGTCACTATTCACAGACTTGTTATAATATTTGAATCCGACCGGAGGCATCCCAGTCTCCCAGCTGTAGAAATGGGTACCTGACTTCTTCTGGAGTTGAGAAAAGAAAGTCAGCCAGGCATGAAACTGACCACATCACCTTCTAATGTGCTGACAGGTCAAAGAAAACATGGGCACTAACACCATATCCCCTGTGTACCTCTAGGACTTGACGGGTTTACTTTTACCTACCCTTTACTTTATACAAATGATATATATATATATATATATATATACAAAATATATAGCATACATTGATAGCCTGTATTAATACGTCTCTCTCACTCATGGTGAGCTTACTTCTTAGTTGGCTAGATCGGTAGAAATGAATCTGTCCATGCATGTTGAAAAAATCTGGTGAGAAACCCACTCGGTTCTAGAAGCTAAGAAAAACATGCATGCCTCCACAAGGTTCACAAGTTAAGAAATTATTTCCATCTCTCCTGTGAAACAAATCTCCAAGGACATTAACATCATTATGACAACAGGGATCATAAAGCAACATTATTGATGCTATGCAGGGAGAGATTTATATTTGATTATCACTCTTCAGTTTTTTGTCCAATGCTTTCTTATGTATTATTTTCATATTCTTTCTGGTATCTCAAAACACGTCGAGGTTTTCCGATGAGAAAGTCAAACTCTAGCCTGGATGGGCTACTACCTCTCACCCAGCGGGGATATAATCATATCCAAAACACACCGAGGTTTTCCGGTGAGAAAGTTCAACTCTAGATCAAACTGGTGCAACGAAAACCACGGTGTCACGCAATCCCGCTTCTGAGACCTACCAAGAATACAGGCTCAAGCCGTGCAATACTCTGAACCTCTTGTGGTCCTCTCGGGGATCTCGTGTGGTCCTTTTGTACCACACGGGGGACCATGGAACCTATTGAGGAACACAGGGATAAATTCAGTAGGATCACAGGATGGTCTTGGTGGTAGAAGCAAACGAAGAAAAAGAAGAAAAGATATTCTTTCTGCATCTGTTTCTGCATGGGCAAAATAATCACATGTCCTATCCCATGAGTACTTATTTTTTGTTTAACTTAGATGGCTTGTATTTCTCCATGCTAGATATTAACAATAAAGCTTTTTTGTAATCAGCTCTGTGAGATTTATGTTGTACACTTTTCAAGTATGGGTGATGTCTTTTGTTTCAGAATTCTGACACAAAGAACCAAAGTCAAAACTCTAGTTCACCTACAGCTCCAGGATACGATTCATCTAAAATCTACGACAATGAACAGTCAGTTCCAGAGTCTAAAAATATCGCTACTCCAGCAGCTGCAAGAGATGCAGAATATCCTTCACCAACATCACCTGACAGTCCAATTTACAGGAAACCACAGAAATTCACCAAAAACAGAAATGAGGAAGAGGAGATGGGAGAGACTGAAAAATATGAAGAAAACAAACGACCAGCAAGTTTTCTTATGGCAAGAGCCAATCCAATACTGTCAGATGACATCACTGAACTTTTGACAAGATGTGGAGGATCAATTAAAATGCCAAGTCATACACTTCTAACAGAAAGTGAAAATGAAACAGTGCATTCATCACTGACAGGTATGCATGATTTTAATGAACAAAATTTGAGTGACAACATTGATGCACAAAGTACTTCAGAAAGTGTTGAAAGTAATTCTAAAATTGATGGAACAAGTTGGAGTAAGAAAAGCAAGTCTGAAAGTAATGAGATGGAATGTGCAGAAAGCAACAGTGCACATACTTCTCCAGAACATTCTTCTACTTTGTCAAGAACAGAGAACTCTGCAATAAATAATCTAGACCAGAATTTAGGTGAGGCAGTGGCAGCAGGATTCAGCTCAGCAGATTTTCAAACACTGAATGAGTCATCAAATAATGAGTATGAAGGAACTGCGGTACTTTCACATGCAGAAGATGTGAGCACTTCAAAAGGTATAGAAAACCTGTATGAAACTTCTGGGTGGCTCGTAGGTAGGCAGGACAACCATAAAACTGATAAGAACTCTGGAATAAACGATGTTGCTGCAGACAGCAGTGAGAAAGAGGTGGAGAGTTCAAAGAAAGAAGGACAAGTCATAGCATTTCATGATACATATAGTAAGAAGGCAGCTGAAAATGTACTGCAGAAGAAAAGTCTTCGGCTTCCAAACACCTCAAAACACTTATCACCACAAGAACAAGGGTCTGGATCCCACGCTCATGGTGTCAAGGCTAAATTAACAAACTGGAACAGTGTGGATAAACTTACCAAGGGTTCAATGGATGATTTATCTCATCTTGATGAAGATCCATGGATTATGAACCCAGAAGTTACACATTCTGAGTTGGATAAAGACTCAAAACCATCTCTGGCAGATTTTAGTCGACCTCGTGGCCATTCAGATGTCACTGAAATGATTCAGGTTTCTAAGAATAAGGAAAATATGGATTGGATAGTGTATCTGAACAGGAATTCACCAACTTCCTTTGGTGACCACTCTTTGGTGCACAAAAAGAAAGAATCCTCTTCTGTGCTAGACAAAAGTTCACAAGCGTGGGAAGACTCTGATCTCAGAAATAACATCCCATCGGCTTCTTATGCTACTCCACCAAGAAGGTATATGACCTCAGAGAGTATGAGAAAGCTGGCTTATGCAATGAATAATGACAAGATTGGATCCTCATACCAAGATCTCAGAAGGAAGGATACATCTGGCAATTTTGCCACAAAGACTGTCACTGTCAATGCCTTTGGAGCATCACCTATTGCTAAATCACTCAGCTTCAACTCAAGCAATCTTCTAAGATCAAACAGCACACAAATTTCAGACATCCAGCGTAACACCACTGTTAAAACTTTTTCCAAAGAACGTCCAGCATCACTCGATGCAGACAAGCTTACAGCTGAAAGCAACAGAATGATTGCTGAAATGAATGAATACATTAGCAACTCTTCTGAAAATGTGAAAAGTATCAACAAATTTCCAACCTCTCCTCCTACTATCAAAATTGAGGATGTGGTTGACTCCAACCGCTTATCTGTCATCTCATCCATATCAACATCATCTTATGAGAGCCAAGGTAGCAGTTCAAGTGATGGATTGTTTGGAACTCTCAAAAGTAAGCTCCATGCCTGGACCAAGCAGCCAAGGAGTAGAAATGACAGTGAGTACAGCTGTGCTTCAACCCTAACCTCTGATGATGAAGACAGAGAAGAAAACACTCAGTCAAAATCTGGAAATACTTTCGAGCATCCATCAAAAAGTAGGAACACATGGAAGGAAGAGAGAGAACTTGAAACTGTTCTTCGAGAACATAGTTTGGGATCATCAAAGCTTGGATCACGTATGGCACAGTCTCTCACACAACCTACAGACCAAGTTATTCACCATCACTGTTCTGACTCTTCTGTTAGTCTACCTGATAGACAAAGCACTTCTGTTGTTTCTTCCATGAGCAAAATGCCTGAGGAGTTGGCTTCCAGCACTGTTGAAGTTCCAGACTACACCAAAAGTCCACCTCATTCCTCTACTCTTGAAAAGAATTTGCTTCTTGCAGCTATAGACTCTGAGATCCAGAAGTCTGATTCAGGATTCTCCCTTCAAAGTGATGACTCAGTCATGAGCGACATGGCTCAGAAAAAATGTGAAACTATGAGCGAAGCTGTTTTAGAACTCTCAGAGGGTTCATCTAGTGAAACAGCTGCAAAGTCTGAACCACAGATAAGCAGGACAGAAACAGTTGGAGACAGTTCAAATTCCAGAAAAAGTCATTCTTCTGAATCCTCAGTCTCAAATGATAGCTGCTATGAAAGAAAACTTTCAGTTGCTTTGGATTCTGATGTTTTTCAAGAACATTCTGAGGTAGACGCTCCTAAAGGGCACAGCATTGTTGAAACAGTACTTACAAGAAGGTCTATTCGTGAATATGTACAGGACTTGGAGAAGAAGTTTAGAGAAAATTCACCAAAAGTTTTCGAAGTGAAACGTAAAGAGCCTGGAGTAATGATAAGACAGCGATTAGAAACACTCAGAGAAAGTGCTTTATATGGCTGGCGAAACTCGGGCCTTGGCTACAGTAGACCTCTCAGTGAGGCCTCTCATCTGTATCGAAAGCCTTTTACTACCAAAAAGGATGTTCCATTAGGCAGCAGCATAAAATCAGCCTACCTGAAATCTTCAGGCTCTTGTGACAGCTTGTCAAAATCAGTGGAGAACTTGTCACGGTCTAGAGACAATGTTTTCCTGTCCAGATCTAGAGACAGTTTGAACTCATTTTCTGATATTCCTGGCAACAAACATTCCATACCTGCTTTTTCTATCAAATCAAACAACCCTGGTCATGAGAAAGATGCCAACAGATTTAACTACAAAGCTTCTGAACACAGTCAGACCACTGTAGGAAACCAGTTCATGCACAGAGCCAGCAGCAGTTCACAGCAGTCTTTGATTGAATCTGAGATGCAACATTCCTCTGCCAATGAAACTATTTCCTTACGGTCATCAAAGAGCAATCTGAGGGATGAACCAAGCAAAGAGGTTGATAATTTGGTTGTAATGAAAGGTTGGGTGAGATCTCTCATTTCCAAATTTCAAGTTAAATAGTAGTCATGCCCATCCCTTTCATCAATACAGGTCAGATGTAGGCACAGAAATTGCTCTACAATGCTTACTATCCTGAACTATATTTTCATCGTGACTTCATATGTTGACCATATGCTGATAGTGCTGAATTTCTTTGTGAGAGTAAATCTAAAATACTCCAAGATATGCCAGTCTGTGCAGATTTATGTCACCTGTGTGATGTGACTTAAAACTGAAGATATGGTACTGCCACAAAAACCCAGAGGAAACTGGACTTTGTGTGAGAGTTCCACATTCAGCATGATCAGCACTAAATATCAGAAGTAAAGAAGTCTGCTTGATGATGTCATACTTTTTAACTACTCAAAAATTCCTCATTAAGTAGTATTCCTGAACTGCTTTTGACATTTTCAAGGCATTTCGTTTTGGAGTTATTTACACAAGCAATAATCTTCTGACTGAGAACAGGACATTGCGGGCTGAGATACCATTTATGTCATAAGCTGAAAATTGGCCCAACAGACCTATATACCTGTAACAAAGAGCAACAGACAGTATTATCATGTCCTCCAGAGTTCCAGCTAAACAACCTGCCCAGGCAAAGGACCTGGTCAGACCCCAGCTCCTTATAGGAGCTCTGTGGCAATGCTAACTAGAGACAGGTGAGAGAGACAGGTGTCAATCTCTGAGTGAATGACACACAGAAGAAAGAAGAATTGTTACTCTCTCCATTCCATTTCAGGCTTGGGACTAAATATACCAAAGAAAAAAACTGTTAAGAAAAAAAAAACAAAAAACACTGATTTTTCTGCTACTGAAAAAAATATTAACCACACTCAAATCTTTAGCTTGTCTCTTTTACCTCATGCTGGATTTTTTTTTGTTGAAATAGGTGTCAGTTTAAGTCTAGACTCTATTGTAAAATATTTGTAACTAGAATCTGTCATAGAATGTGCATAGCCTACTGAGCATATTGTTCTATAGTGTACATAAATACTTTATGTATATAAGAAAGAAGACCATAAACATTTGCTTCTACTTAAAATTCTGCACCAGATAGAACAAAAATTCTGCACCAGATAGAACAGTGGAAAACTGAACTTTTGAAAATCTAAAACTATGCAACTACTGATAATAAATGTTTACCTTTATCTGCAGTTTAGATCTGGTACAAACATTTTTTTCACATTTGAAAAAACACCACAAGTGTATATGAAAATTATGAAAATATTGTAAACTAATATATATATATATATATATACATATATATATTACTGCATTAATTAATTGTTAGATTTCACGCTGCAACTGAGAATATGTAACAAAAGTGAAACTGATCTCATAAAGTACAAGTGTATATACTTATAAATATACACATATTCTTATTGAACACACAAAAATGAAAACTAGCATATCCAGTAAAATATTCTTTCTCTTCTTCTGAAAACAGTTCAGCATCACAATCTATATTCATTTCCTAACTAGAACTTGTACTTTTATTTCATTTCTCTTGTCAGCTGTTGAAACAATTTGCATGAGTTTATTATAAATGCCAACAAAAAAAAAGTGGTTACAAGACAGAAGAAGGGATGAGTGAATGGTTTCAGATTGAAACAGGCGTGAAACAAGGATGTATACTGTCTCCTTTACTTTTTGGGATTACAATAGACTTCATAATGAAAAAATGCTGCTCAGGTAACACAGGTATTGACTGGGTACATGGGACCCAACTAGAAGATCTTGATTTTGCTGATGACATAACACTTATCAGTAACAATGTGAATTCCATGCAAGAAAAAACAGATAGCCTGTCTTCATTGGCTAGCAAAATAGGACTTGAAATTAACAAGGACAAAACAAAAATAATGAAAATTCCCATCAATCAACATGGAAAAATACACATAGAAGGGACAGATATTGAAGAAGTCAATCAATTTGCATACCTTGGCAGCTACATGGACCAGGGTGGTGACACTAGACAGGAAGTTAGGATCAGAATTGCAAAAGCAGCATCAATCTTCAAGAATCTTGAGAACATATGGAATTCAAAAGTTATAAGCACAAAAACCAAGTTAAGACTATTCAATTCAAATGTAATATCCACCCTCATTTATGCATGCGAAAGCTGGAAAACAACTAAAGAAATAGAAAAGAAATTAGACTCTTTTGAAAACAAATGCCTAAGGAAAATACTCGGCATCAAGTGGAATGAATTCAAGAACAATGCAGAGATAAGACAGATGACTGAACAACAACCAGTCTCACGGGTGATCAGGAAAAGGAGATGGACATATGTTGGCCACTTGATGAGAAGAAATGAGCAGAGAATCCCAAAACAAGCTCTCAAGTGGAACACAACAGGCCGAAGAAAAAGGGGCAGACCGCGTGAAACTCTGAAGAGAACATTATTAAGAGAGGCCAAGTTAACAGGCATAAAATCCTTTGTTGAGGTTGAAAGACTCGCCGAAGACAGGAAATATTGGCGAACTACTTTGCGAGCCCTATGTGACGTCTAACGGCACGGGAAGGATATAAGATATAAGAAAGGTGGGAGCAAAATTATTTAGTAACAAAGTACACTGATGTAACATTTTGACTAATTTTTAGGCAAAAGAATTTGTGAACAAAGAGAGAGAGGGAGAGATTGATTGATTGATTGATCTTTATTTTGAAAGGGTTAAGAATTGGGCATACAGGCCCATATGACATTCTCCCCTTTAATCACACAATTTTCTCTCTGTTCCAGACATTCTACATATGTGCTGTGCATTTAACAAACATAATTAACATTTAAAAAGCTGAGAAAAATTACATAAAACATATAGTTATTCTTGCAGTCTCACTCTAATGAATATCTACCAAACTATTATTTCACTACTGTTCAGGAAAAATGATCAGATAAATTCAGGGTTTGTAAAAACTCTAAATTAACATGAGAGAGATAATGAGAGAACTTAATCTTACATTTTGATGTGAATATTAAACAGAATTTGAGGTTTTAAACAAGAATCTGTTTATTTCTGTTTCCTATTCCATTATAATATATTTAGGCATCTCTTCTTCACTTCTGGCCCCAGAACATCCACCATATTTTATTCCTTTGTTGACATAGAGAGAGAGAGAGAGAGAGAGAGAGAGAGTTATGAATTACTGAAAAATAATTAAAAGATAACTGTATCAAGGCAGCATTGTTATTCTTCTTTTTGTATATCTGTAATATTTATCCTAGGTGTTTCCAAATCTTCTTACTGATTTTTGTCTGTTACATTAATGCCTCTGAATATAAATGCTACAGAAGAGTTCTTCAAACATCATGGACACAAAAAGAAAAAATATATCCGTACTACAAGAACTTAATATTGAAGAAGGTTGGCTAGTAAAGAGGATTAAACAGAGAAAACTTAAATATTTTGGACACCATTAAACGTCATGATAATTTAGAGAAGACAGTCTTAGAAGGGTACATAATGAGAAAAAGAAAGTTGGCTGCAAGACATCGTTGACAATATGTAATTGGATGCACCAGCAGCAGGGCATCTTGCTTACAACAGAGGCCTAAGGAGGCAAAGTTCCGTAAGGGACATGCAACTGACTGACTGACTGACTGATTGATTGATTGATTGATTGATACTTATCTCCTAAAAAAAAGCATAATTTCTGACAGTGGTTAGGTATTTTATGACAGTTTTTTAATGTAAAAAGATAATAATCAAAAGACAATGAACATTTTCAAGATTGTTATATTCTGCATCAAGCATTCAAATTTAAGGATTTTATACAGTACTTTAATAGCTTTTTTTTTTCAAGTTGTTAATATGTGGTGTTACTTACTCTTATTTTCAGAACATCTGTAATTTGTTTTAGTAATTTCTGTTACTGATTAAAATATTTGAATTTATGTTCACTCTGTATCTCATCCTTTGAGTGGGTGGGGGGGGGGAGATAAAGCTAATATTTTTATGCAGATATACAGAATTTAAGATTTTAAAAAGAATTTGTTTATTTCTGTATTCCTGTTCTATTATAATATACATCTCTTCTTCATTTCCGGGCCCAAAACATCCACATTTTATTCTTTTGTTGACATAGGTAGTTGTTTCACTCTCTGTAGTAGAGTTTCCTGCAATGTACAAAAGTAAAAATGTTGACGCAGTTATAGTTTCTTCACCAAAAATATTCCACATCTGTAAAAGACAACTCATACAAGGTCTGACAATTAAGTAATGAGATTAATTCCATTTTTAAAAAATAAAATAAACAACAATTGAAGATATATCCTGTATTTTATTCAAAGTAAGCCTCTTTGTGCATTGATACAGTGAGTAGCATGATCTAACAAACTCTGGAATGACTCTGCAGTTCTTCTGTTGGTATGGCCCTTAAACTCGATGTTATGGCCCTTTGGATGTCATCAGTACCGTCAAAGAAGCATCCTTTCAATGGTAACTTTAATTCTGGAAAAAGAAAATAATCGTAGGGAGACAAATCTGGAGAATAGGGTGGATGGTTGAGAACATACACTTGTTTTGGGGCCAAAAATTCCTGTACAACTACTACCTGGTGAGCTGGTGCATTATTATGAAGAAGGGAAAAACTGCCAAGTGTTGAATACTCAGGTCAGAGAATCCTTTTCAATAAGTGTTTCAAAATACTGAAATAAACTTTGACAGTGACAGTCTGTCCCTCTGGAATAAATTCTTTGTGAATAACTCCTTTGGTGTTGTAGAAGCACACCAACATTGTCTTCACTTTTGACTTTTGAAGATGAATTTTTTTTGCTTTTGGTGATAATGATGACTTCCATTGAGCACTTTGACATTTAGTTGTGGGATCATAGCAGAAAATCCATGTTTCATCCTCTGCAACAATCAAATTTAAGAAATGTTTATTTCTGCAACACATTTTGATGATGTCTTTTGCATACTCAACACGATGTTTTTGGTCATCAGACAACGTATGTGGTACAAACCAGCAAGCAACTTTTTTCTTGACCAAATCTTCCACTAAAATTTTACGAATGGTCTCTCAGTTAACACCAAATTCATCTGCCATCATCTTCACAGTCAAACAACAATCTTCTTGTATCTGTTCTCTGACTTTTGCAATGTGTTCCTCATTATGAACAGAAACTGGGCATCCATGTCTAGTTGCATTTGTAATCATTTCCACATCACTTTTGAATCGTGAATACCACCTGAATATCTGTGTACAAGATTAACAATTATCCCCATAAACTTGTTGCATCAAGTCAGCTGTCTCAATGGCACTTTTTCCCAGTTTTAAACAGAATTTAAAGTTACCTTTTTGCTCCATGCTGATTACAGGACAATGCACCTCTAACTAGGTCAACAAAATGGCGGCTTGTTTGTTGTCTGTTTATTGGGCGATGATGAAAAGTTGCCAGATCATAGATGAAGGTTGCCTCTTTGAATTCCACACTTTGCTTGATAGATGGCATTTTTGTCTAGGCCATAATAAAATGAGTCTCATTACTTAATTGTGGGACCTTGTACTCGTATATGTCTCAGAGAGATATATGGAGAAATCTGACCAGTTATGAATGTAAATAAGCATTTAGTTCAGCTTGTGCCTTACTTTTATACATGACTGCTCTTGTTTCCTTATTATGTGGTACTTCTACTACCCCAGAATGAGGCCACTGATTTTATACTTCTTCCTTGTTTGCCGCTTTTTTTTTTTTTAATCACTGTGTAATCACTTGTCAGATTTTTTAAATTTACATCAGTTCTTTTCTTATAATATTATCAAGGAATATGTCTATCTATGCTGTTAATTAATGTTCTTTTTTTTAAATCTGCTAATCATCATTATTTGAATTTCTAACTGTCTTGGGTATTCTCTGCTTTTCTAGTGAATTGACTGTCTTAAATCAAATTGACAATTTCAGGATCATGAATGAAGGAAACATTTAATTTAACTGTGATAAAGATATATGGTGAAATTTGATCATTTTTTTATTTAATTTTTTTTTGTGGTCCCTTTTGCTGTAGTGAAGGTAATACTGCATGATATCTTTCCCCAGCACATTTATTTTGTGATGCTTCACTTTCAGTTTATATGATTTACCATTATATAGCTTCAGATAATAGTACCTATTGGAGCCCTTCAATGCATATTTAGTATTTATTGACTAGTAACTTTTGTATGAAAACAAAAATCTTATGCTGTTACACTACTTTTATGACCTTATTATAATGTTTCAGAAAGGCTTGGGCCATGTTATATTTAATTTTCATGATTGTCCCCCCCTGTTAGTTCCCTAACGAGAAAAAACAACCTCAGAACCTCTCATTTTTGGCAGACAGAATTAACCCTTTCCAGTCCATCGTCATCTTCCATTCTCCTCCGTTGTTTTAATCTAAGTCTTCTTCTGTTTCTCTGTGCTTGTTTATATGAATGTCAAAAGTTGTAACATATAACACATATAAAAACTGTGTCTGTAATAGCAGACAAACTGGGAGGGGAAAAAAGCACCTTTTTTACAAAAACTTACACATGTACAAAGGAATTTTTAAACAGCCATTAATGCCTATATGGTGTGTTGTTACTGTATGTTATATGAAACATGACTTTGTTGATATCTTTTTTTTTTGTGTATTATGTGCCATTCTCTTCCATGATCTTCCTAAATTAAAAATACACATAGCAAACGTTTATTGAGTTCACTTCTATTCTGTATTGATGTTCTTCAGAAAATAATCACAACCGACTTGTTCTGGGCATTGAAATGAAACAGGAATGCTTTAACATTTAAATGAGATTTAGAAACTGAATTAGATATTTTACATTTTAAAATCTGTTTGTTGGGGGGGGGGGAGTGAAAATGCTGTCAAATGTGGCAGTAAGTGACACAAAGCTGACATGCTGTCATCAGGGTTGGTGAACTATATCTGACATGCAGTCATCAGGGTTGGTGAACCATAGATGACATACTATCATCAGGGTTGGTGAACCCCCATAATTGATATGCTGTCATCAGGGTTGGTGAACCATAGCTGACATGCTGTCATCAGGGTTGGTGAACCATAGCTGACATGCAGTCATCAGGGTTGGTGAACCATATCTGACATGCAGTCATCAGGGTTGGTGAACCCCCATAATTGATATGCTGTCATCAGGGTTGGTGAACCATAGCTGACATGCAGTCATCAGGGTTGGTGAACCATAATTGATATGCTGTCATCAGGGTTGGTGAACCATAGCTGACATGCAGTCATCAGGGTTGGTGAACCATATCTGACATGCAGTCATCAGGGTTGGTGAACCCTCATAATTGATATGCTGTCATCAGGGTTGGTGAACCATAGCTGACATGCAGTCATCAGGGTTGGTGAACCATAATTGATATGCTGTCATCAGGGTTGGTGAACCATAGCTGACATGCAGTCATCAGGGTTGGTGAACCCCCATAATTGACATGCTGTCATCAGGGTTGGTGAACCCCCATAATTGATATGCTGTCATCAGGGTTGGTGAACCATAGCTGACATGCAGTCATCAGGGTTGGTGAACCATAATTGATATGCTGTCATCAGGGTTGGTGAACAATAGCTGACATGCAGTCATCAGGGTTGGTGAACCATATCTGACATGCTGTCATCAAGGTTGGTGAACCATAGCTGACATGCTGTCATCAGGATTGGTGAACCATAGATGACATACTATCATCAGGGTTGGTGAACCCCCATAATTGATATGCTGTCATCAGGGTTGGTGAACCATAGCTGACATGCTGTCATCAGGGTTGGTGAACCATAGCTGACATGCTGTCATCAGGGTTGGTGAACCATAGCTGACATGCTGTCATCAGGGTTGGTGAACCATAGCTGACATGCTGTCATCAGGGTTGGTGAACCATAGCTGACATGCTGTCATCAGGGTTGGTGAACCATATCTGACATGCAGTCATCAGGGTTGGTGAACCCCCATAATTGATATGCTGTCATCAGGGTTGGTGGACCATATCTGACATGCAGTCATCAGGGTTGGTGAACCATATCTGACATGCAGTCATCAGGGTTGGTGAACCCCCATAATTGATATGCTGTCATCAGGATTGGTGAACCATATCTGACATGCAGACATCAGGGTTGGTGAACCATAGCTGACATGCTGTCATCAGGGTTGGTGAACAATAGCTGACATGCTGTCATCAGGGTTGGTGAACCATAACTGACATGCTGTCATCAGGGTTGGTGAACCATAGCTGACATGCTGTCATCAGGGTTGGTGAACCATAGCTGACATGCTGTCATCAGGGTTGGTGAACCATAGCTGACATGCTATCATCAGGGTTGGTGAACCATACCTGATGTACAGACATCAAGGTTGGTGAACCATATCTGACATGCAGACATCAGGGTTGGTGAACCATAGCTGACATGCTGTCATCAGGGTTGGTGAACCATAGCTGGTCAAGATCCTGTCCCTTCTCTCCATTGGTACCCACAGTAACAGGTCTAACCGTGCTAAAGGGCCAGGGAAAAAAAATCATCATAGTCTGCTAAAGAAGTATTAGATACCCCCTTTGCTTACATTTCAGTATAATTCCACCTTGAACACAAAAATACAAGCAAAAAACGTGTTTATATAAGCAAGCTGGTATAAAAGGTAAGTATCAATCCTTCCATGCTAGCTGGTATAAACAGTATGTATCCATCTTTCCCAATTGGTTACTGGCTCATAATCCATAGTCATGTTAAGACTTGCTATGAGTCGAGGTCTTTGAAGAGTCACCAGAGCCTGGTTGATTTGGAAAGCTCTGGGTCTCAAGAGGTTCTGTCCATAACATGTGGCTGACTGGAAGGTTGTGATGCTGAGGTGGTAAGGTAGGTCACATCGGACCACTCAACGCACAACAAAACATCACCATGTAACTGAAGTGACTTCTAGTGTTTAGACACTAGCTCCTTAGCTCCATCTTGTTGCTTCACACTTCCTGATACTCATTACTGCATTCAACATTGGGTGGCGGGGGGGATATCATAGCCCTCTACCGCTTTTTTTTTTCTTGGATCTAGCAGCATAAGTTGGAAATACTCATTCTTGAAACGTGCAATTACTGATAACATGTCTTGGGCGTGTAGTTACTGTTACTTGTGTGCATTAGTTAAAATTTGTGAAATAGTATTGTAAAAAGGCTGCATAAGACGCTACTTTATGTTAAAATATAATCTGTTAATTGTAACCTGCTTTAAAAAATATACACTTCAGAAAAAGATGATTTCAACAATATTAACTTTGGATTGATAGTTTGGGGTTTAAAACAATATTTTTCTTGATTCTCCAATAGCGCGAACTACTCCTGAAATAATGAAAGAAACTGGAAAGCTTCATTTTCAGCCAAAAGTTTGCAACAATCAGTAATTTTAGATATTGTTATCATCATCTTAATCACATGTTTGTCAATTTTGTAATTTACTCTGGATATTCCAACTTCAAGAATATGAAATATTTTCACATTGAAGCTATCATTTGAAATTTTTTTCAAAGATATTGCTCACAGATATTAGGCATGTAATAAGATCATCATCATGTGCCTTCTCCAGAATGAAGGTTGGAGGTAATGAATCTCCAGTTTCCCTCACCCCCTCACCCTGATGGTGCCCTCAGCCAGGCTGTGTCCTGTCCATTCTCATATGTTATCTTCTGCCCTCAGCTTGCTCTTTTTACCTTCTGCCTTTCCTTCAAGTATGGTCTTCAGTATATTGTTATGTCTTTTGATATGACCAAAGTCAATGACTTGCAGCTGGTCTAAAACTTGTGCATTTGTTCTTTTCATTCTCCATGCTATATGTTATGTCCTAGTTTTCTGTAGAACCACATTTCTGCTGCATTAATCTTTTTCTCCATCTTTTTGCTTAGTGTGAAGGTTTCTGCTCTGTACAGTAATACAGAGTAGATGTAACATTTTACAAATCTTAATTTGGCAGATTTCTTGATAACTGCACTGTCTTCATGGTGCTGAATGTATGTTTTGTCATTCCTACTCTTTTCTTTATCTCCATCTCACATCTCCCATCTTCAGTTAGTGTATGTCCTAGGTAACTGTAATTTGTTACTTGTTCCAGTCTCTCTTTGTTTACAGTTATATCTATCTGTGGGACCTGGTCTTCCCTGCTGAACGCTTACTCTGGTCTTTCCCTGCTGAACATTTACTCTGGTCTTTCCCTGCTGAACATCTACTCTGGTCTTTCCCTGCTGAACATCTACTCTGGTCTTTCCCTGCTGAACATTTACTTTGGTCTTTCCCTGTTGAACATTTACTCTGGTCTTTCCCTGCCAAACACTTACTCTGGTCTTTCCCTACTGAACATTTACTCTGGTCTTTCCCTGCCAAACACTTACTCTGGTCTTTCCCTACTGAACACTTACTCTGGTCTTTCCCTGCTGAACACTTACTCTGGTCTTTCCCTGCTGAACACTTACTCTGGTCTTTCCCTGCTGAACATTTACTCTGGTCTTTCCCTGCTGAACATTTACTTTGGTCTTTCCCTGCTGAACATTTACTCTGGTCTTTCCCTGCTGAACATTTACTCTGGTCTTTCCCTGCTGAACATTTACTCTGGTCTTTCCCTGCTGAACATCTACTCTGGTCTTTCCCTGCTGAACACTTACTCTGGTCTTTCCCTGCTGAACACTTACTCTGGTCTTTCCCTGCTGAACATTTACTCTGGTCTTTCCCTGCTGAACATTTACTTTGGTCTTTCCCTGCTGAACATTTACTCTGGTCTTTCCCTGCTGAACATTTACTCTGGTCTTTCCCTGCTGAACATTTACTCTGGTCTTTCCCTGCTGAACATCTACTCTGGTCTTTCCCTGCTGAACACTTACTCTGGTCTTTCCCTGCTGAACATTTACTCTGGTCTTTCCCTGCCAAACACTTACTCTGGTCTTTCCCTGCTGAACATTTACTCTGGTCTTTCCCTGCCAAACACTTACTCTGGTCTTTCTCTGCTGAACATTTACTCTGGTCTTTCCCTGCTGAACACTTACTCTGGTCTTTCCCTGCTGAACACTTACTCTGGTCTTTCCCTGCTGAACATTTACTCTGGTCTTTCCCTGCTGAACACTTACTCTGGTCTTTCCCTGCTGAACACTTACTCTGGTCTTTCCCTGCTGAACATTTACTCTGGTCTTTCCCTGCTGAACACCTACTCTGGTCTTCCCTGCTGAACACCTACTCTGGTCTTTCCCTACTGAACATTTACTCTGGTCTTTCCTGCTGAACATTTACTCTGATCTTTCTCTGCTGAACACCTACTCTGATCTTCCCTGCTGAACACCTACTCTGGTCTTTCCCTGCTGAACACTTACTCTGGTCTTTCCCTGCTGAACATTTACTCTGGTCTTTCCCTGCTGAACACCCACTCTGGTCTTTCCCTGCTGAACACCTACTCTGGTCTTTCCCTGCTGAACACCTACTCTGGTCTTTCCCTGCTGAACACTTACTCTGGTCTTTCCCTGCTGAACACCTACTCTGGTCTTTCCCTGCTGAACATTTACTCTGGTCTTTCCCTGCTGAACATTCACTCTGGTCTTTCCCTGCTGAACATTTATTCTGGTCTTTCCCTGCTGAACATTTATTCTGGTCTTTCCCTGCTGAACATTTATTCTGGTCTTTCCCTGCTGAACATTTACTCTGGTCTTTCCCTGCTGAACATTTACTCTGGTCTTTCCCTGCTGAAGATTTACTCTGGTTTTTCCCTGCTGAACACTTACTCTGGTCTTCTTGATACTGATCACAAGTCCCCATTCTTAACTTGTGTTGTGTATCACATCTATTAATTTCTGTAGGTTCTGTGGATTCTCTGCTAGAAGGACTGTATCATCTGCATATCTTAAATTGTTAACATTTCTCCACCCTAAGTTCTGTCCAGGTAGTTCATCTGAGTGTCTGAACGTGTTCTCTGTGTATGGATTGAATAGACATGGAGACAGAACACATCCTTAATAAAACGATTTTACAAAAGCTGATCCACTGCCGGCGAGATTCTTCGGTTGCCGCGCGTGCAGTGAAACTCCTCCCGGCCAATAAAGAAAATGCGAAAGAGAAATTAGGGTTGCCGTGTGGCGCCGATGTGAAAAGGTGATGGAAATGATAAAGTGAAGCTTAGTCGGTATGTCCAGTGGTCTCACAGCGAAAGCTACTCATATCACGGCACCTCTGCTCTATAGGCCGGCCACGTCCGATTTACACCCATACTAGTGAAGTATACCTAAACCGGCTTAAACCAGGAGTGAAACTTGATGGCTACGCATGTCACGTTACTTCCGCTCTAGAGGTCGTCATACTGGGATAATATGCCTAAACCGGCTCAATCCGGGTGGAAACTTACCAGTGGCGAGGATTCGTCCTCCTGGACAAAAGCTCCGCTTTGGTCACAACTAGGAAGGGTAGTGCCCACGACCACAAAATGCTGAAGTCGGAGACACTGGACCAATGCAGTTTAGATAGGCAACCATCTCTCACCCGACGGGGGTATATTCATATTCAAATCACTATGAGGTTTTCCGGTGAGAAAGTCCAACTCTGGACTGGATGGGCAACCACCTCTCACTCGGCAGGGATATGCTAATATCCAAAATACGTCGAGGTTTTCCGTTGAGGAAGTCCAATTCTAGGCTGTATGGACAACTACCTCTCACCTGGCGGGGATATATTCATATCCAAACCATGTCGAGGTTTTCCGGTGAGAATGACCAACTCTAGACTAAACTGGTGCAACGAAAACCACAGTGTCAAGTAATGCCGCTTCTGTGACCCACCGAGAATACAGGCTCAAGCCCTGCGATACTCTGAACCTCTTGTGGTCCTCTCGTGGATCTCTTCCGGACCACAGGAGGGACCACGCGACCTATAGAGGACCACAGGAATAAATTCAGGAGGATCACGGGGCGGTCTTGGTGGTAGAAGCGAACGAAGAAGAAGAAGAAGAGACAAAAGCTGATTTGGATCTAGTAGGAAACAATTTTCAAATATTTGTAGCAATTACTTGTAAAATCTATCATCGTTATTATTTCTTTACTCCAGGTTTGAAAACTACGTTAGAGCGAAGAAAATTATATTTACGCCCTTTTTTAAAGTCCAAATATGCAGAATAAATTATTAAATCACGAAAGATCATTTGTCTGAATTGAGTTATAGAGAATTTTATAATTTATCATCGATTCTGTTTTACGTATCCAGGGGTTGGTAATGTTTTGCGCATAACTTGTAAAGAAATAGAACACATTTTCATTCTTTCTTTTGTAATTTTGATGGGTTACAAACGGGTCCCGCCCTATACATTTTGTTTCCCCGTGCCTATCCAATTGTCAGATTAACATTATTTAACATTATATTAATAACACACATTATTTTAAAACCGATTATGTTGAGTAAACTTCAGCATGTCCAACCAGTAATTATAAATAGCATTGATAACAATTTATAAATTAATGAAACAAAAAATCAGAAAAATAAGGAGAAACAAAAGAAATGAATGTGGATATATTATTTACTTCATCATAATGCTCATCAGGCTGAACAAAAATAAGACTGAAGTGATGGCCATCTCAAAGAAAAGAATACCACCAAAATGTAGCATTACCATCGAAGGCACAAATCTGAAACAAGTTGATAGATGCAAGTACTTAGGAATGATTATAACAACTGATGGGAAACATCACAATGAAATAAAAAGCAGACATGCTCAGGCCAAGTCAGCATTATAGAAAATCAGACACATAAAAATATCATATCCATATCAACGGAAACAAGATTCCGAATACTTAAATGTTACATCATGGAAATTCTGTTTTATGGGTGTGAAGCATGGCCTATGAATAAGAAAGTACAGCGAGAAAAGGAGACCATGGAAATGTGGTTTATAAGAAGCATGTTGAAGGTACTGTAAAACCTATTTATGGGTTTTTGACGGCATTTATCGTTAGCATATAGTGGTTATTTCTCTATGTGGAGGGTATGCGGGATGGATATGCACATAACGATGTATCTCTAGTTCCTATGAATATATACTCATGGAAAAAAGCATGTGTGCAATCTTTAAAAAGCACCATGAACGTGATCAGGTGATGACTGAAATAAAATTTGGCACACATTATGTTTGATTATCCAACAACAGATAAAATGATAACTTTCAGGCCAGTCACAAGTTACAAAAAAAAGTGAAAAAAAACTCACCTAATGTGGCTTACCACCCCAAGAAAAAATCAGGGTTTCAATATCGTGTGTGTCCTCCTCGGGCAATTATCACTGCTTGACACTGTCTTCTCACCGAACCAATGACACGTTGTATGAATTGTAGAGGCATGTTATACCACTCTTCTTGCAACTCTTGGGCTATTTCTTGGCGGTTTCCTGGATGATTGTGTCGTCTTCGCAACCCGTAGTCCAGTTCATCCCAAACGTGCTCGATATGTGACAGGTCCGGTGAAACTGCTGGCCATGGCAAGACAGTAATCTTAAGATGAAAGTGGTCGCTGACCACACGTGCGACATGTGGACGAACATTATTCTGCTGCAGTATCACGTCTTGTCATTAGCACCCAGAAAAGGTATTATATGGCGTGTAATGATTTCGTTCCTATATCGCAAACCGTGGTGAGTCCCCCAGGCCTGATAGATCTAATTTTAACACTGGGGAAGAGTGTGAAACAGAGGTCAGTACTAGTAATTGTGATGAGGGACAAAATCCTGACGTTGTTACCAAGGAAAACCCCTGCATCAAACTAAAAAGAAAAATAAGAGTAGGAACGTGGAATGTGAGAAGTATGTACTTGGGAAATTATCAAACTTAAATATTTTGGACACATTAAACGTCACGATAATTTAGAGAAGACCATATTGGAATGGTATATAATGGGAAAAAGAAAGAGAGGAAGACCAAGGTGAAGATGGCTGCTAGACATCGCTGATGATCTGCAAATGGATGCATCAGCAGCAGGCCATATTGCTTACAACCGAGAGGCCTACAGGAGTGCTCTTAGGGAGGCAAAGTTCCTCAAGGGACATGCAAACGAATTAATCGTAAACCTGTAAGTTTGCCATTGAGAAAGACCGGCATCTATAGCGGAGGGACCGTGATATGAGTAGCCATCAAGTTTCACCCCTAGGTTAAGCCAGTTTAGGCATATTTCACCAGTATGGGTGTTTATCTGACGTGGCCGGCCTCTAGAGCAGAGGTGCCTTGGTATGAGTAGCCCTCACCGCGAGACTACTGGCCATATCCATTAAACTTCACTTAATCCTTTGCATCGCCTTTATCACAGCAGCGCAGAATACAGGAAAAATTGGCGAACTACCCTGAGAGCCCTATGTGACGTTTAACGTCGCGGGAATGGCATAAGAGGATATAAGATAAGAAGTTGCTTTATAAAACAAATTTCCCCCCATTTCGTCATTTGTACTATATCACTTTCAAAGAGGTAATTTCATAATACATTTTTCATGGTGTTTGCAGCAGTTTTGCTTACAATATCAGGGTACTTTTTTAAAACTCGCTCAAATAATGAACACACCCTGCATTCCCATAATTCCGCCAACTGTTGAACTAGGACGCCATCTTGTGGCTTTTGGCATTTGTGGAATCAGAAAAGTTATTGAAACGAACAATATTGGCTTGGTTTTGTCAGGCAGTTAGTTATCAGGGTAGTATATTATAGTTCGACCAGCAGCCACAGTTATTTGAGGAGTTTATATTTTTCATACGGTTGCATATTCTCCCGAGGTAATATTTTTGTGCCGCGACGGAAAACAAAAAACAAACTGGATTCGGGCAGGAAGTGGTTCCCCGTTATGATTCATCTCTCCTTTCTTCCGGAATGTCTGTCAAAATGGTCATCCATTAGAACTTTAATGTGAACAGGTTAAAATGCCTTAAAGTACAGCACACGAGTATAAATATCAGAAATTTATCGACGTAAATGTTTAAATTTCATTAAAACTAGACACACTGAACACTACTTTTAATTGGGGACTTGCTTAGTGTCCAGTTTGCTTCCGTTGACTTCTACATAATAAACATCGAGAGTGGAAAGTGGCCTTAGCAGAAGACGTAATAGTGAGATAAAAAGTATATGTGTTTTCGTAATGTAGACACGCACTTCATATTAAGCTTAGAACACGTCTTCTTGTATCAACACCAATCCATGTGCAGTTGTGAGCAGATGTTCCGGTAGTATGGTGTAACAGGCACGTCACAGACCATAGATAACAATGAGCAAAGAGAAGTCGGCAGAGAAAAGGCTGAAATGCCTTGAAGAAGCATTTCTAAATGGAATAGTCAAGAGTAATGGCCTGTCTTTGAGCATTGAAACCCTTCTTGATGCATTTCTTGTTTTGTTTGATGAGTGTAACAGTGCTGGACTAAGAAGAGAGAAAAACGTCAGTGGATTTGTTGAAAGCAGTAAGTCATTTATAATGCATGGTTTTCATACTTTTACACTCTCATGCCAATTTTAAATTTCTCAGATGCAAGCATTTCTCAGTGTTATAATTGTTTATTTCATTATGCTCTATATCATTTTTGCACGCATGAAAATGGAGCATTCAGTATTTATCTCATGAAAGTATACCTGTTACAGGAGGGAGACTAAAAAAAAAGTAAAGGCAGTTTGAAAATCATATGGTAATCACAGCTAATGCAGCACAACATGTTCACAGTGGCTGATGGATAATTTGAACATACTCGGTGCAGCACTCTACCCTTAGTCTACTTACTAATCCTTTGTCACCATCAGTAGTCTTCTTTCTTCCCATCTTCACATTGTACCATGTTGTCCGCTAAAGAATATCTTAAATTCCTCAAATCTTTCATTCACTTTTCTTTCCGCCTCCTTCTGCCACACATATCTAACACAGCCACAGAATTGTCTTTCACAGTCTACAAGAAGATGAGATTCACCCCCCACCTCCACTTTCTGAACTACTGTCTCCACCACAGAATAATTCCTAAAGGTTTCTCATCATCTCTTCACCCAGCGGCCGGCACACTCCATGTGGTTGAACAAAGACTTCTGGATAAGATCGAGAAAAATTGCTCACGGCTCAGAATGAGCTGTATCATTCAGAATCACAGACGCCTTTTGTCCAACCTCAGCTGGGTAAAAGATAGCCTTGAATGCTACCTTCACTCCTACACATCAGACATCCACGTGTTCCTTCTTCTTATTAAACACATACACGTCACAAATCGGCAGCGTTACCAGTTCTATGTCTGGCTCTGGCAAAGAGCATAAACTTAACCGACTTCTACCACAGCTGGTCTCTTCTGCTTCTAGAGATGATCCACCTTCCAATCAGCCCCCCTCTTTTGCTACACAACAGACTTCTGTCTCACTCGACCATCAGACTCCTTTAACACCTCCTGACCAGCCTTCCCAGATTACACTGCATATTCAAGTTCTCACACCCCCACATATAGATGATACCCCCTCTCCTCCTCCTCATCATCCTCCTCCTCCAACCTCTAATGTAGTCTGTATTCCCTCTGACTTGCCCCTTTCTGATGATGAAAAACTAGTTCTCGCCAAAGGCCTTAAATTTATTCCTATCTGCCCTCAGTGTGATCACTATTTTTTACTCCGTGATGTTTGACATAAAACAAGGGGTCCGTCAGGGGTGCATATTGTCACCTTACTTATTTAACTTGTATACTGAAAATATAATGAGGAATGTTAGAGAAGATGCAGACAAAGAATATTACGATGCCATAACAATTGGAGGTTATGAAATACCAGAGATTAGATATGCTGATGACACAGTATTACTGTCCACAACACAAAAAGGAATGAAGAAACATATTATGTCAGTTCGTAAGAACAGCGAATAACAAAACCTCTATCTTAATGCAAAGAAAACTAAATTGATGACAAATGACAAAACAAACAAGGCAGCTGAAGTATGTACACATGAGGAAAAACTGGAAGAAGTGGAGAGTTTTGAATATTTTGGATCACTACTAACTAATAATGGAGATACAATGAGGGAAATTAAAAGGAGGACATCTGTCGCTCTTCAGAAAGTAAAACAACTAAAGAATCTGTGGAGAGGAGCAGACAGAACTACAAAAATAAGATTTTTAAGGGCATGCATCTTTCCCATCGCAACATATGCCTGTGAGACCTGGACACTTAACAAAACAGCTGAGAAACACATAAATGCCTTTAAATGTAAATGCTACAGAAGAGTTCTTCAGATATCATGGATACAGAAAAGAACAAATATATCTATACTACAAGAATTTAATATTGAAGAAGGCTGGCTAGTAAAGAGGATTAAAGAGAGAAGACTTAAATATTTTAAACATATTAAACATCATGATAATCTAGAGAAGATCGTCTTGGAAGGGTACATAATGGGAAAAAGAAAGAGAGGAAGACCAAAGCAAAGATGGCTGCAAGACATCGTTGATGATCTGCAAATGGATGCATCAGCAGCAGGCCATATTGCTCACAACCGAGAGGCCTACAGGATTGCTGTTTGGGAGTCAAAGTTCACTATGGACATGCAAATGAATGAATGATGTTAAACAGTTCCACTGTCGACTATGACTTAAATATCACTTTGCTAACAAAGAGTCCAACCTACTCACGCAGGACCCCGATAACCCATTTGCACATTACGACCACTATAAATATAGCTGGACACCTTCCCCCGGGGCTTCCTAAGTTTTGGATCTGTATATTGATATGACGTGGTGTGAGATCCTTAACCTCCGACCACCAACACTTAGACATTTTAACCTAAATAAGGGAGAGTCCAGGGCATTGTCCAAACTCCTGCGTCCTAGAGACATAGTGATAAAGCCAGCAGATAAAACATTGAATCTCGTAGTTTGGAAAAAAGATTTATATATTGCGGAAGGAATGTCCTAACTCAGCAATTTAAAATTCTATGCCCCATGTAAAAACGATGCTACCTGTTCCAGTAATGACATGGTGGAAGGAACCATTAAAGACTTGATTACAGAAGGTGGCATCCCACCCCAAGCTGTTCCTCTTCACATTAAGGACAGCTGATTAGGCACACCTGCCTTCAATCTTCTTCCTAAAATCCACAAACCAGGTAACCCTGGATGTCCCATTGTACCAGCGTGCTCATGCCCCACTGAGCACATTTCTGACTTTTTGGACAGCATTTTCCAGTCGCTAGTACACAAACTACCATCCTTTTTGAAAGATACCAACCACATCTTAACAACTTTTGATACGATCACACTCTCTCAACACCACACCTATCACATCTTTCTCCTTGATGTCTGCTCCCTATACACTTCTATCCCCCATGAGGATGGACTCTTAGCACTCTGCTATTTTCTCAACAAAGACCCTCACCCCACCACTAACACTGACACCATAATCAGACTTACGCAGCTAGTACTAAACCTAAATTCTTTCAAATTCAACGGTGAATACTTCAAGCAAATCAGTGGTGTTGCCATGGGAACGAAAATGGGTCCCAGTTATGCATGTCTATTGGCTTTCTGGAAGTCAAATTATGGGAAACCTACACTGGCAGACTTCCAGAATTCTATAAAAGGTACATTGATGATAGCATTGGAGTCACAAGTATGCCACAGGAAGAGCTAAAAAAATTTATTAAATTCACCAACTCACTCAATAATAACATAAAATTCTCTTATGAAGTTTCTGACAAGTCTGTCAAATTTTTAGACATTAAAATTTCTATTGTTACAAACAGGCTTGTCACCTCTGTATTTTACAAGCCTACCGACAGCCACACCTATTTGCTTTACACTTCCTCCCATCCTGAAGCCTGTAAGAGCTCCATCCCATACTCCCAACTCCTCCATCTTCACCGCATCTCTCTCTCTCTCTGAACCTTAAGTGCCCAGGGCACATGGGGCTTCCACAAGGGTTTTCCACAAATGATCTTCACCGCATATTGTCAGGATAATTTGGATTTTATAGATCAGTCCAACAAGTTATTAGAATTTTTCCGTCATCGCCACTACCCAAAAAAGGTCCTTCGTGAAGCCTTCAACTGTATCCAACTTGTGAGCCGCAAAGAAGTATTTAGGAAAAAGCCTGTTACTCCATCTGACAGAGTTAAGTTAGTACTACCTTTCCACCCGCGTGGTCAGATGGTTAAGAAGATTCTTTATCGCCATCTGCTGCTAATTCAACTCGACCCCGACACTCGCGACATTTTCTCTGATCCACCCCTGATGGCATACAAACGTGAGCCAAACCGTAAGGACATCCTTGTCCACAGCCACTTGAAGCAGAGCCTTACATATGATGGCACCAGAAAATGTAACCGCCCCCTCTGTGTTACTTGCCTGGTAGTCTGGGAAATGAAAACGATCACCTTTCCCAAAACTATCCTCACTCTTCATGAGGGATTCACATGCAAGTCCCGTAATGTGATATATGTCATAGTTTGCAAAAAGATGCAAGATAACGTATATTGGTGAGACTGGCCTCAGATTAGGGGACCGCATGCAAAAACATCTGTACGACATCGCCCAGCATGCTTCGAAACCAGTCTCAAATCATTTCAGTGGCCCCAACCACAGAGGCAGATCTGATTTTCTGGTAACAGTCATCAAACAATGTTACGCAGATGACACAAGCTGCCTGGTGCTTGAGAACTGCAGCATTCAAAATTATGGGACGCTGGAGCCACACGGGTTAAACTTGCTGTTCAGCTACACTTAACATTCTCTTCAATCATCATAGTACCTCTCCACTAAGCTCCACCCCCTTCTTACTTGTCACAGATAGTTCAAAACCTCCTCACAGCATCATTTTGCAACCCATCTTCCCTAATCATCTATTTGACCTTCTCCTGGCTAGGTCAACATTGTATCACTCTCTCTCCCCTCCCCGGTTCCCCATACACCACCCTCAGTTACAACTCACTGACCACATGTCACAGGTCTCCATTCAAACATTCTCCATGTTCTACTAAATCCATTCCTGACACACACCGCTGGACAAGCCACATCTTACAATTTACAGCTAAGTAAACATGAATGTTCCATTGATTGCAGCAATATTGAACAATGCACTGTATTGAGATTTCTATGGGTAGAGGGAGTGAGAGCTGCTGAAATTCACTGTTTCTTAGTGCAGAGGTGACTCAACTAAAAGGTTACATGTGGGTAGAAAGTTAAAACAGGAAGAACAAATGCAGCCAACAGAGTTTGATTTGATCAGTCAGCAACTTTGTGCACACAAATCCACATCAACAGGGAGCAAGTCTTGATTGGAGAAGACCAACGAATTACATTGTCCACTGTTGCTGCACATTTGGTTATTAGCTGTAGCTCTTCATCAACCACGTGAAACTCTAAAGAGGACATTGTTTAAAAGAGGCCAATTTAGTAGGCATAAAATCCCTTGATGAGGTTGAAAGGCTCGCTGAAAATGGGAAAACTTGGTGAACTACCATGCGAGCCCTATGTGACGTTTAACAGCATAGGAAGGATGTAGGATGTAGCTCTTGAAATGCCATAGTGCATGGCTTGGATACTGTAAAGCCTAGGATGGGTACTCAGACAGCAGCACGTGGAGGTTGCGGCCCAGTTCCTAAAACATGAAGAATATTTCAGTGTTTTGGAGTGGATTGTTACTGGTGATGAGGCATGGGTCCATCACTGAACAGGGAAACAAGAGATGAAGCATGCAGTGGAAACACCCGTCATTTCCAGCAAAGAAGAAATTCAAACAACAACCCTCTAGGGAGGGAAATTAAAAGGAAGACATCTATCGCTCTTCAAAAAATAAAAGAACTAAAGAAGCTGTGGAAAGGAACAGACAGAACTACAAACATAAGATTTTTAAGGGCATGCATCTTTCCCATCGCAATATATACCTGTGACCTGGACACTTAACAAAACAGCTGAGAAACACATAAATGCCTTTGAATGTAAATGCTATAGAAGAGTCCTTCAAATATCATGAAGACAAAAAAAAAAGAACAAATATATCCATATGTACAAGAACTTTATTATTGAAGAAGGTTGGCTAGTAAGGAATATTAAACAGAGAAAATTTAAATATTTTGGACATATTAAACGTCAAGAGAATTTAGAGAAGACAGTCTTGGAAAGATAAATAATGGGAAAAAAGAAAGAGAGGAAGACTAAGGTGAAGATGGCTGCAAGACATTGTTGATAATCTGTGAATGGATGCATCAACAGCATGGCATCTTGCTTACAACCCAGAGGCCTACAGTAGTGCTGTTAGGGAGGCAAAGTTCTGCAAGGGACATGCAAATGACTGACTGACTGACCGACCCTCTGCTGAGAAAATCATGGTGACCTTGTTTTGGGACGTAAAGGGCCCTGTTCTGGTGCATTTTCAGAACGCACACTGATCAGAGCAACATACTGTATTATGTTTAGAGATAAAGTGAAACTTTCGGTCGACTAGAGAGGCTGTACACAGCTGCAGATTCACCTGTGGTTATGAGGTTTTGGAAGTAGTGCAGACCTGGGTTTGGAGTGACAGAAAAGCTAGTGTATAATACAAGAAGTGCATTAACCTGCAGGGGGGAAGTTAAGCAGAGGAGTTTTCTAACTTTTGTGCTTATTTGCTCATAGTTATTGATATTAAAGGGTATGTGACCTTTACCTTTTAATTTTCCATCATATAGCATGCAGGTTTTATTTTTCTACATTGATTCTCTCTCTGAACCTTAAGTGCCCAGGGCACATGGGGCTTCCGCAAGGGTTTTCCACAAATGCCTGTCTTTCGCCTTTTTTTTCTGCTCTTGCCCAGGTGAGCCCTCTATTGCTCAACATCCTTTCTGTTGTTCTTCTCCATGTCTCTTTTGGTCTACCCTTACTTCTGCTCCCCTGTGGTGTCCATCTTAGTGCTATTTTTGGTAGTGAGTTGTCAGTCATTCGGAGCACATGTCCCAACCATCGCCACCGTCTTTCCTCAATAATTGTTGTCAGTGGTTTCATCTGCATTTCTGCCAATAAGATGTTATTTCTTATGGTGTTTGGCCAAAATATTTTTTTAATTCTACGTAAACATTTAGTCTGGAAAGAATTCAACTTGTTTTCTATGGTTTTGGTGATTTTCCAGCATTCACTTCCATAGAGTAGTACACTTAGAACATTACTCTTAAATATCCTGATTTTCATATTTATGCTTAGTTTATTTGATTTCCATATATTCTGTAGCATTGCAAAAGCCTGGTTTGCTCTAGTAAGTCTGCTGTTGATGTCCTCTGTGCTGTCTCCATTTTCTACTACTCTGCTGCCAAGGTATACAAATTCGTTGACCTCCTCCACTAACTTGTTATCTACTCTGAGTACATTTCTGTTGTTCACATTTTGCTTCATTAACTTTGTCTTTCCTACGTTGATCTTTAGTCCTATGTTGTTTGCATTCTGGGTTAACTTGTTTATTTTATCTTGCATATCTTTGTGACTGCTTGATAATAGACAAATGTCGTCCGCAAAGTCAAGGTCCTCCAGCACTGTGTCAAGGGTCCATTGTAATCCTCTGCGTTTGTCTGATGTTGCCTCCTTCATTAACCAGTCTACTGCCAAGATAAATAATGTTGGTGATAGTACACATCCCTGTTTCACTCCTGTTTGTACCCTAAAGCTGCTGGAGGTATGTTCTCCACAGATAACTTTGCACTGGAAACCCTCGTATAGGGCTTTGATTACATTAACTATTTTATGGGGGAGGCCATGCCATCTTAGGATTTTCCACAGTGCATCTCTGTTGACACTGTCAAAGGCTTTCTCAAAATCTATGAATAATGCATATGTTGTGCTATGCCACTCATTTGCCTGTTCTAATATTTGTCTAAGTACAAATATATGGTCTATGCATGATCTTCCTTTCCTAAATCCTGCCTGCTCTTTCCGAAGTTTTTCCTCAAGTGTTGGTACAATTCTGTTGATGATTATTCTGCAAAATACTTTACTAGTGAGTGGCAGTAGGGTAATGCCTCTCCAGTTCCCGCAATCTCTGAGGTCACCCTTCTTTGGTAGTTTTACTATAAGACCAGTTTTCCACTCCTCTGGGGCTTTTTCTAAATCCCAAATTTGTTGTAATATCCGGCAAAGTTGTTTTGGTGTTTCTGTTTCTTCTGCTTTCAACATCTCAGCAGTCACTTCATCTTCACCTGGTGCCCTGTCTGATTTTAGCATCTTTATCGCCTCTTTTACTTCATTTATTGTTACTGGTCCTGTATTGATGTTTAGTTCCGCTTTTGCTTCAGGTATATCTATTGCTTGTGCTGCTTGTGTTCTGTTTAATAGGGTGTTAAAGTGTTCCCTCCATCTTTCAATTTTTTCTCTTTCTCCACTGACCAGTTGTCCATTTTGTGTTCTTACTGCACTTTCACATCTTGTATTGAAGTTACCTGTCATCTGCTTTGTGATTTTATATATGGTTTTCATGTCATTTGTATATGCTGCTTTCTCTGCTGTTTCTGCTAAGTTGTCATAATATTGACGTTTATCTTGACGGCATGATTCCTTTACTTCTTTGTCTTTTTGTGCATAATTACTTAAAACTCGTTCTTTAAGCCGTTGTGATTTGGTGTTCAGTAATTTTTTCTTGATTTCTTTTCTTTGCTCTATCTTTTCCCATGTGGTCTCACTTATCCATTCCTCTTTTCTCCTTTTCCGATATCCCAGCACCTCTTTTGCTGTTTCCTGTAGTGTTTTATTGAACTCTAATATGGACATTTCTGCTTCGTCTTGTAGGACACTGAAGCGGTTCTTAAGAATTATTGAGAATTCATTTCTTGTTTGCTGGTCTATCAGTTTTCTTGTATCAAAATGTATCTTTCTGTGATCTCCGATTCTGGCTTTCCTTAATTTTAGTTTTATTTTTGCTACCAGAAGGTTGTGATCTCTTCCTATATCTGCTCCTTTCCTTGCTCGCACATCTTGTAGTGACCATTTCCACTTGTTGTTTATTAGTATGTGATCGATTTGGTTTTCTCTACATTGATTCACATACAGATTAATGAAGAATATCCAACAAAATTCAGTAAACAAAGGAGTTTAAAAAAAAAAATTTCTTAGTAGTAAGAAAAAAAAAAGTAAGTTTTTTTTGTTGGTTGAATAAATCTTCATCAATATTCACCTTCAAGTGAGCATTGGTTGTGTTTTGTTGCTGTTATGTACCTTGTGGTTTCAGCTCACAAAGGATGAGTAATGAGAAAATGTGAACTTCCAAGAAAGATGAATGGGAAGAGAGATATAATTTTACAGTCATCCTTTCCTGTAACTCGGAGATGACTTGTAGTTTTAAAATAGTGGCTGTATGGTGTTTGAGTGGTGAAGTGGTTAGTGCACTGGTCTCTCATGGTGAAGGTCGGGTTTCAGATCCGGCCGGAGGTACCCCAGTCACTCAGCTGTAGAAATGGGTACCCAACTTCTTCTGGAGTTGGGGAAGGAAAGGCAGCCAGGCGTGATACTGACTATATCACCCTCTAGTGTGCTGACAGGTCAAGGAAAATATGGGCACTAACACCATATCCCTATGTGCCTCTAAGGTACGACAGGATTACCCCTCTCTATGGAAAATGACTTTACACTGAGATTATAATATATAAAATACAGATTAATCCATTTTTAGTGAGTTTTTTTGGATAACCAATTTAACATTTGTGTGTGAGTTAAAATGAAGATCTTAGGTTTTTTTAAAAAATGCAGTTTAGCCATTTAATTATTCAGCTAGAAGAGACTTGAAAAATTCAAGAAATTGCAATAATCGCAAATATCAGAATTTCATGCTTGTAATCCACCTGAAGTTTTATTTTAGTACGTGTTTAATGAAGAAAATAATTGCTTTTTTTTTTCCCCAGCCCGTGCCATTGCAACTTTTGTCAGGCAAAATAGACTGCAGAGAGATGATTTTGAAACACTTAATGTCATAGGGCGTGGAGCTTTTGGTGAAGTAAGTTAAGGATCTAGTCATTAACTAAACCCTAACCTTCATAACCTCCATGGAAGACATTTTGGAATAAATTAATGTGTGTTATGTTAAAAAATACTTTAAATGAAGATTTTGTATAGCTTTTCAGAGTAACATGTAAGGTATAACATCAAAGAGCAATTTAAAAAAAAGCAAACTGTTTCATCTTCTTCTTCTGCATTTGAGTGTTGGTTGGTCATGCTATATCCACAGCCCTGTTGCCCTTTTGAAGTCTGCATTTTCTCTGGGTTTGAGCAGGAGCCGCCAGGCTTTTCTTTCAGAAAAAACTGTTTGATAGATGATTTGTTTATGTTCTCATCTCTTTTTTGGATTTGCTTTATAAGGCTTAGGATTGTGCTTTTCAGTATCTGAGACCAAGGTGCACTTTTGTTTGTTTATGTGTCCCAATTATTCCATTCATGATCTTCCATATTTTGCTCTTGTTATAATGGCCTGATGTTTAGTTTATGAACACACATTGTACTGGTTGTTGGATATAAAGTTAGAAAGTTAGCCTGGTGAGAGTTTTAGTTTTTTTTTTTTCTTTTTTTTTCATTAAGTAGGATTAAAATTGTCTTAATTGCTTTGTTGTCAAATAAAATTTACTGTTTTTCTTTTGTTTTGTTTAATTACTGACATATTGACTGATGTTAATTAAAAAAAATATTGGATCAGTAACACTTAGTCTGATAGATCAGGCAAGAAAAGATCAAGAACAGAGGGGAATGGAGACATGTCTTGACTGCAGCAGTGAACTTCAGTGCATCAGAAAGCTTCTAAATTCAGCAGTTACTCACAACCGAGAGGCCTACAGGAGTGCTGTTTGGGAGGCAAAGTTCCGCAAGGGACGTGCAAATGAATGAATGACTCAAAGAAGAAGAAGAAGTTATCAGCAAGTGCTAGTAATTTAAACCATTTTAAATACTTCTTACGTTCTTATGGATAATTTATTTTCAGGTGGCTGTTGTGAAGGCAAAATCGACAGAGAAGGTATACGCTATGAAGGTCCTGAATAAATGGGAAATGCTGAAAAGGGCAGAGGTGATTACCTGTGCAGTGGTGCTTTATTACATAATCAATCATGTGAATAGTTGTTTTATGATGCATTACTACATAATCTATTGCGTTACTTAGAATTGCTTAATTAAACATATTGATCTGTTACATCAGATTTGCCAATTTTGAATGTGCTGAGAAAGAGTAAGAATTTAAAAAAAAAAAAAAAAAGATTGATTTTGAAATAAAGGAGTTCTTGGTTTGTTAAGACCGTTTTGCAGAGAGAGGATAGGAATGGCTTTATTCTTTAATGGAAGGCTACGGTTTTGATGTCTCAGTTTACACTTTATTCATACAGGATGAAGAAATAGGGAAAAGAGAAAAATTCTAAATTTATGTGTGTGCTATGTAGTAAATAAGAATGGGAAAAAAAAAAAGAAAGTGGGGTACTTACCTTCTGATGTATATAAAACTGTGTAATTCTAAAATTAGATTATATGCGAAAGAGTTTTTTAAACAGTTAAATCTTATTTAGAGTTTGACATCAGTTATTTATGTGAAAGTATAATTTCCAATGTTGACTTTATATATATATATATATATATATATATATATTTTTTTTTTTTTTTTTTTTTAACCTGGCAATGTTAAATCTTAAACAGCAGCATATTTATAGTAATAATTGGTTTTTAATTTTTATTTTGAAGGTTGGTTTAAAAATAACAATAATCTGAAAGAAAACAGAAAATGTTTTGAATGTTTTGTCAGACAGGTTGGCTTAGAGAAAAATGTGTGTTGTAATGGAGAATAGTGGTAAAGTATAATAGAAGCAGAAGGGGCTACAGTAGTGGAGACAGCAGGTAACTCTACAGAGTTGTTAGGTGGCGGAACAAACAAAACTGCAGCAGTGGACTCTATAAGAGAAACAGGACAGAACAAACCCAGATATCCAAGGACAGTGATGGCACTAGGATTTTTTTGAAACTGGTACAGCTGTAACCATCTTTCACCTTGCATGAAGTACTTTCAGAAGTACCGGTTTTCTTAGTACAATACAACATTCAGTACTGTACTGTTATAATTTTGTAATGTAAAATTAAATGTTTAAATTAAATTAAATTAACTTGTATTCAGCTGGATCTCTGTGGTTATATTCAACCTAGTACTAGAAAAGGTAATCACAAAAGTGAAAGACGAAAGCAGTACAGAAGAACAAGCTAAAATACTAAGATAAGCTGATGACATTGACATGGTGGGGGAAACTATGCAAGAAGTCATCAATACCTGCATACACCTGAGAGATGTAGCACTAAAAGTGGGCTTGACCATTAACTAAGATAGGACAGAGTATATGAAGATATCAAGAGACCAAAGGCAGAATGATCCAGATTATGTAAATGTTGGAGAGATGATTAATTGGAAAGCAGAAACGTACAAATATCTAGGCATAACTTTCAACAGAAGCAACATAATAAGCAAGAAAAAAAAAAATCAGAGTACAGATAGGGAATAAAATATATTTCGCTTTGCAACACCTTTTTAAAATCCAAAACCCTGTCCCAAAACACCAAAATGCAGTTATATTTATCTATACAACAATTGCAGATCTTTGAGAACAAGATCCTAAGAAGAATCTTTGGGCCAATAAAGGATACCAACAGTGGAGAATGGAAAGCTAGAAAGAACACTGAACTGAACAGCTTATTTAAATCCCAGTGAATTATAATTGTCTTGAAACTGAACAGACTACACTGGCTGGGGCATGTAGAAAGAATGGAAGAGAACAGACAAATGAAAATGATGTATGCACAAGAGATGAGGGAAACAAGACCAAGGGGCAGACCAAGACAGAGATGGAAAGACAACATAGAAGAGGATGTAAAAGAAATTGGTATTGACCAACTGGAGAGAGAAGATTAGGAATAGAGAGGAATGGAGGCAAACCTTATCTGCAGCAGTGAGCCTTAATGGCTTGGAAAGCTGAAGAAAAAGAACAACAACAAAATTAAATGTACTTTACAAACACCTGAAAATATTTTTCTTACTTTATTTGCGGCGAGATTTAATCTTTAAAAAAATGCTTGCATGCTGAACCAAGGTAAAAACTGGTTGATTCTTCTCTATGAAAAGTCAGCATGGTTGTCCCACTGGGCCAGTTAAATCCAGTTTTGCTGGATGCTTGCTTACTAGGTTTTTTTATAATATAAACCAGTTCCAGTAACTGATGACCTCCAGAAGTTTTGGTTTTTCTCTTTTTTATGTCAGTAATTTACCAGTAATTGTGGTTAACACAGTCACTGTGAGGAGACGAAGCTTCAGCGGAAACTCAAAAGTGCAAATTAAAAAAAAAAACATGGGGAAAAAGAAAGGGAGGCACAGGATTGAAAGAGATGGAGAGTTTTTGTATCAGTCTCAGTGCAAGGATTGACGATGATGATGATGATGATTGTGATGATTGCAGGTTTTAAGATGTCATCTACATATATGCTTATGATTGTATGAGAAGTTCATCTTGATGAATAAGTGTGTTGTAAATATTTCTTGATGTTTATTTTAAAAAGCCTTCTTGATGTTTATATTTTAGAATGTCTTCTTGGTGTCTGTTTTAAAATACTGCTTTGATGTTTATTTTAAAAAGCCATCTTGATGTTTATTTTAAAATCCCCTCGTGATGTTTATTTTAAAATCCCCTCTTCATGCTTATTTTAAAATGCCTTCTTGATGTTTATTTTAAAAATCCCTAGTGATGTTTATTTAAAAAGCCCTCTTGATGTTTATTTTAAAATGCCATTTTGATGTTTGTAAAATCCTCTCTTGGTGCTTGTATAGTCCCCCCTTGATGCTTATAAAGTGTCCTTTTAGTGCTTATTTTAGAATTCCCTCATGATGTTTATTTTAAAGTGCCCTCTTGATTCTTATTTTAAGATGCCTTCTTGATAACTATTTGTGTTCATTATAAAAGTGCTGTAAAGTCATTGTTGAAATTCCTTGTTTCTAGACAGCCTGTTTTAAAGAGGAACGAGATGTTTTAGTGTATGGAGACAGGAGGTGGATAACAAATCTGCACTATGCCTTCCAGGATGATAACTATTTGGTAAGTTCATTGTTTTCTAAAGACCTTATACAGCATAGGAGAGGGAACGACCATGTGCACACAGTAAAATGGCAGTTAGAAATTGCAGATGGCTTTGGTCAGACAGCAACTGCCCAGGGAAAATTTTAGGAAGTTGGTGCAGGTGCTTGGAGTGCCTGTGCTGCCTGCGACACTCATTCTGAGGTAGTAACTGGAAAAAGAAGGGGGGGGGTGCTAACCAGAAATGGGATATCCTGACTAGGATAAAGCTCTTTGCTAGTCCACAGACCCCCAGAAAATCCTTAGAGGGTACATAGACCCAGGTTTAAGAATTCGCTGATTTAGAGGGTTGAAAGAGTAAACATAAGGTGGGGGAAAGACTCAGGAGTCAATAAATTTATTAGAGAGAGAGAAGTTTCTGCAGATGTGGATTCATTATCATCATTGTCAAGTGCCATGCTGATAGGCATTGATGATCATGTTTCTTCAAAGATCTCACTCCTTGATATTTTCCATAAGCTCAGTTGGTAATTTTTTTGTTGTTGTGCCATTGTGTCAGACTGTCCATGATTTTTTTTTTTTCCTTGGTCTTCTGCCTTTCTTCCCATTTATTTTTTCCTATTGTTATGTTTTCAAGACCTCTTCTTCTCATTATACGTTACGTGAATGATGACTGCCGTTTGCTTATGGATTTAATTAGGTTATGAGGGCCATTCAGAAAGTAATGCACCACATCGTTTTTCTCAGGAGCTGTTTTTTCAAAAAGCATGAAATTTATACACAATATGCATGGATGTGTCATGTAAACATCAGTATTATTCAACAAAATCTCCATCAACTTGTACGGCTTTATGCCAGCGCGAAACAAGTGCATGTATTCCTATCCTGTAAAAGATTTTCTCTTGATTATGTAGCCATTTTTTTGCTGCGTGAATCACTCCTTTGTCATCTTCAAATCTTACCCCTCCGAGTGCATCTTTAAGTGGACCAAACAGATGGAAATCAGAGGGTGCCAAATCGAGACTATAGGGTAGATGAGGTAGTACAGTCCAATCCAATTTGGTGATTGCTTCCTGTGTTGCCAGACTTGTGTGAGAGCGCGCATTGTCATGAAGGAGAAGCAGGTCTGCTGGATTCTTGTGCGGCCAAACTCTGCGAAAATATAGATTGAGTTATTTTCAGTGTCTTAATTTAAGCTTTCGAATTGATTGTCTTTCCTTTTGGCATAACATCCACAAGAATCACACCTTCAGTGTCCCAAAAACGAGTGATCTTGACCTTTCTAGCTGAAGGAGTTGGCTTGAATTTCTTTCTTTGTGGTGATTGCAGATGATGCCACTCCATTGACTGTCTTTTTGTTTCAGGTTCAAAATAATGTGCCCAGGTTTTGTCACCTGTTAGATCTTAGCCAAAAAGTTCTCTCCCTCATCACTGAAACGCTCCAACAATTCAGAAGAAATTGCTTTCCTTTGCAATTGATGGTCATTTGTGAGACTTCGAGGGACCCATCTTGCGCAAACCTTAGAAAATTCAAGAGCTTTTATAACTGCATTTGCACTACCATTGCTGACTGACAGCTTTAAGGTCAGTTGTTGAGTAGTGATACGCCACTCAGTAAGAATAATGCTCTCTGCTTATTTCAACATTTCTACCTTTGTGGCTGTGGCAGGACATCCACAGCATGATTGATCATGCAACGCCTTATCTCCACTTATTGATTCTTTGATTCTCTGAACCCACTGACTGACTGTACTCCTGTCAACTGCAGAACTTCCGTGCACATCACATAGACGCTTGTAATGTTCACAACAGTTTTCTTCTCTGCAACGAAAAATTCTATCATAATGCGCTGCTTATACTGCAAGTTGCTAACACGCTCCGTTTCAATAGTTAGGGCGGCCAGTTGCAGTGCAATTTTGTTCACACAATCGGCACATGCCATATTTAAAGTGTGCAAAATTTCATGGTTCTATCTTCATTATTAGCTGAAAAAAAAAAAGCGATGTGGTGCATTACCTTCTGAACACCCCTCATACTTTCTACATTTGCTTTTCTTAGACATTTCTTGTTGGTCACCTTAGTTGTCCTTGGTATTCTTAACATTCTTCTCAGAAACCAGATTTGCATTGCCTCTAGTGATCTTTAGATTGATCTGTTGGTTGACAGTGACTCATAGAGTGGGATAGGTTCAGTGTAGCATTTTAGAACTCTCTTTCTGATGTCCATTAATAGAGATGCATTGTGCAAGGTATTTCTTATTTGTTTGAAGGCTGTTTTAGCTTGACATGCTCTGTTTTTTTTTTTATGTCAGAGGTGCATTTCCCATCTGATGTTACTCTTGTACCCAAATATTTAAATGTATTCACTTGTCTCAAGGTGTGAACTCAGGTACATCAATGAAGATACTTTATATTTCAATTGAGGGGCGAAGATATTGTCTAATTTAGCTATCAGTGAACCATAGCTGACCAAGGCTCTGTCCTACCACTCCGTCAGTAGCTTCAGTAACAGGCCTTAGCCTGGTTGATGAGGCAGGGATTGGCATAGTCCCCATGGCAGTTGAATCTGCCAAAGAAGCATTGCACACACCCTTTTTTTTAGTTCCAATCAGGGACTGAAGAAATGGCTCCCATAACCCACTCCCAATCCAACATGATGCTGTGCCATCTTCATGCATTGGCTCGCAGTTCCATGGAGATATAACAAGAAGAAAAATGTATTACAGAATCCTCCCTCTCTCTCTGAACCTTAAGTGCCTTCCAGGGCACATGGAGCTTCTGCAAGGGTTTTCCACAAATACCTGTCCTTTGCCTTTTTTTTTTTTTCGCTCTTGCTCAGGTGAGCCTTCTATTGCTCAACATCGTCTCTGTTTTTCTTCTCCATGTCTCTTTTGGTCTACTTGTACTTCTTTTCCCCTATGGTGTCTATCATAATGCTATTTTTGGTAGTGAGTTGTCAGTCATTTGGAGCACCTGAATCAGGCTGCATGTTTTACTGTTTTTATTACTGGACCTAGAGTTTTTGATATACAGTCTCACTTGTTCAATACATTTTACTCTGCAGTATTTCGTGATGGACTACTACTGTGGTGGCGATCTACTGACACTGTTGAGCAAATTTGAGGATCGCCTCCCGGAAGACATGTGCAAGTTTTACATTGCAGAAATGGTGCTGGCAATCAATTCACTGCATGAACTGCGGTATGTGCACAGGGACATCAAGCCAGACAATGTGCTGCTGGATCGAAATGGTCATATTGTCTTGGCTGATTTTGGGTCGTGCCTCAGGTTGATGGAAGACGGCACTGTTCAGTCATCTGTGGCAGTTGGGACTCCTGATTACATATCACCTGAAATTCTTAGGGTATGCATTCAAATTGTTGTAATTTTTATGCAGTACAGTTTCTAACTGTAGAAAACAGCAAGACTTGTGCAGAAGAAAATGTTTTTAAGGTGGGAAAATTCTTGGGAAAAAAAAAAGCAAAATGTGTGCATATAGGTATGAGAAAGAAAGCTATAAGAGGGTGATTGAAAGTCAAACTTTGTTCCAACCTTGTATTTTCTACGTAGACTTAAAGGCTCGAACCGGGCTTTAGGAAAAGACCATGGATAGAATTTAGGGTGAGGGTAGTGGGCATGTGAAGAATTGCTGATGACAAAATTCATGGAGGCAACCTGTCCCTTAGTCTAGATGGCAGAACTTATGAAACTTGACACAGAAGAAGAAATATTTGAAGTATTCAGTGTTCTGTTTCAGGATGATTAGACAATTAGTCACAAGGAGACAGTACATGAGTCACTGGGACATTAACCATCCTTAAAGAAAATGCACCTTGAATTTAGCAACTCATCTTACATCATTACTGTTCCATCAGGGGTCACACAGGGCTCACACCGTGTCTTACCATGAGTCTCTGTTCTCAGTGAGCTTAATCTCATCAAGGAATTTGATGCCATTCATCTTGGTCTCTCTTATCAATGTTCTCTTTAGGCTTTCTCAAAGGCAGCCTCTTTTTTTCTTTTTCCAGATGTTTCCCATTTGATGGCTTGCTTTGTGCCTCTCTGATTGTTTCTTCTTGTCACATGGCCACATATACCCACCTTTTCTTGATCACTGCTGATCACTCATACAGCCATCATATTCTGTAACACCGGGGAATTTAAATAAGACCTTTGAAATTCTGAAGCAAGAAATCAAAATGCCTCATGAAAAAAGAAAGATTTTCAAAATTATTGTAGTGGTTCATTATGTTATGTGAAGGTGCCTTCTTCTTCACATACAGTTATAGACAGCATCCACAGTTCTTCCACTTTTTTTTTTTAGTTCCTGTGTAGAAGTGTAAAGCTTGGTTTCTTGGGTAGTCTGATTGGACAGGTAGTTGTCTCTATGATTTGTAGTCGATACAGGTTTGGAAGATTTGTCCTGCAATCTGTGGTGCCAGGGCACAAGCATATATGACAGAGTCGCTTGTCTTGAACTTTGTATACATAAAGTTTTAAAAATGGACACTGTAGTTGTAATGTTATAGTGAAGTTTTTATTTGTTTTTATTTAATATGTGTTTATGAAAAAAAATTAGTCTATTCTTCACGTGTTTTCCATTATATGAAGCAAATCGTCGAGCCCTATTAAGATATCTGTTTGTCCCCTCAGCACCGAAAGATATAAAGTGACAAAACAAGACAAGAACAAATTCTAACATAAAATCTGTTGTTAAAATAAAATCTGCTGAACTATTATTTCTTGCAGGCAATGGAGGATGGACATGGGCGTTATGGACCTGAGTGTGACTGGTGGTCTTTGGGTGTGTGCATGTATGAGATGTTGTATGGAGAAACACCATTTTATGCTGAATCTCTAGCTGAAACTTATGGCAAGATCATGAGCCATCAGGTAAATAATATGCAACCAAAAAAAAAAAAAGTCTTTGTTATTAATATTTTCTTGTCTTCAAATGGGTTCATATATACGAGGGGCGTTCAGAAAGTAATGCACCACATCGTTTTTCTCAGGAGCTGTTTATTCAAAAAGCATGAAATTTATACACAATATGCATGGATATGTCATGTAAACATCGGTATTATTCAACAAAATCCCCATCAACTTGTACGGCTTTAAGCCAGCACGAAACAAGTGCATGTATTCCTAGCCCGTAAAAGATTTTCTCTTGATTATGTAGCCATTTCTTTACTGCATGAATCACTCCTTTGTCATCTTCAAATTTTACCCCTTGGAGTGCATCTTTAAGTGGACCAAACAGATGGAAATCAGAGGGTGCCAAATCGGGACTATAGGGTGGATGGGGTAGTACAGTTCAACCAAATTTGGTGATTGCTTCCCATGTTGCCAGACTTGTGTGAGGGCACGCATTGTCGTGATGGAGAAGCAGGTCTGCTGGATTCTTGTTCGGCCAAACTCTGCAAAAATATTGATTGAGTTTTTTCAGTGTCTTAATGTAAGCTTTCGAATTGATTGTCTTTCCTTTTGGCATAACATCCATAAGAATCACACCTTCAGTGTCCCAAAAAACGAGTGATCATGACCTTTCCAGCTGAAGGAGTTGGCTTGAATTTCTTTCTTTGTGGTGATTGCAGATGATGCCACTCCATTGACTGTCTTTTTGTCTCAGGTTCAAAATGATGTGCCCGGGTTTCGTCACCTGTTAGATCTTAGCCAAAAAGTTCTCTCCCTCAGCATCGAAATGCTCCAACAATTCAGAAGAAATTGCTATCCTTTGCAGTTGATGGTCATTTGTGAGACTTCGAGGGACCCATCTTGCGCAGACCTTAGAAAATTCAAGAGCTTTTATAACTGCATTTGCACTACCATTGCTGACTGACAGCTTTAAGGTCAGTTGTTGAGTAGTGGTATGCCTATCAGTAAGAATAATGCTCACGGCGCATTTCAACATTTCTGCCTTTGTGGCTGTGGCAGGACATCCACAGCGTGATTGATCATGCAACGCCTTATCTCCACTTATTGACTTTTTGATTCTCTGAACCCACCGACTGAATGTACTTCTGTCAACTGCAAAACTTCCATACGCAGTTTCCTTCTCTGCAGCGAGAAATTCAATCACAATTCGCTGCTTATAACGCAAGTTGCTAACATGCTCCATTTCAACAGTTAGGGCAGCCATATTCTTTGGCCGATTGCAGTGCAATTTTGTTCACACAATTGGCACATGCCATATTTAAAGTATGCAAAATTTGATGGTTCTATCTTCATTATTAGCTGAAAAAAATGATGTGGTACATTACTTTCTGAATGCCCCTTGTAGCATAAAATGTCAAATAATCTTATATTTTGTATGTCTGTTATAGCCAGCTCTGTAGAATCAGAAATTATTACTGAGACCAAATGACTTTCAATGTAGGCTCCAGTGGCAGGATGAGACAGAAAATAAGATAGGATTGTCGTGATATGTCATACAGCAGTGGCTACTGCAACGTTTTTTTACCTGTTGCCCACTTACTTTCCTGAAACATGCTTCACACCTTGCCAAACCTTTTTTTTTTTTTTTTATCTCAGTTGGTTCTGATGTCTCTGTTGCTCTTGACAATGAGGTTTTTACAGATTTTGCAGCATGTCATCCACAGCACATATCGGCATTTCTACTTGACTTCTTTATATGATTTTGATGGCATGGTTGGAGGACTTCCTCATACTTGAAAATTAATGGCCCGCTTGTCCGCTATTTTAAACCAGATTTATTGCCCAGGACTCACCAGTATCTAAGGTAATGAAATGGCGGATCAACTGGCAAACAAAGCAACTACCCTGGGCAGCCTACAGATGGACACCCTATTAAAATTACAGGGAGATGAAAAAAAAATTTTGAATGCAGTACCTATCACCAACGACTGTGCTAAAGGGGAATAACGAAGGGCAGTGGCAGACATTCAGAACTTTGTAGAAAATATTGATTTGTATTCAGTCAATGTACCATTGGCACTGTCACCCATCATATGCTATGAACGACGCTGAGCTTAAAGGCTGAGCATGTATGGGAGTGTCCTGAGTGCAGTTTGCGATGGCCGTCACCCAGTGTTGACGCAGTGTGATTTCTGCCCAATGTCAAAGTGAAGAAATTCAACTAAGTGCGATAAACGGCGGGAGTAACTTTTTCTTAGGATATGAATGTGCTGACAGACTGGCAAAGAGTGGAGCCGCCATGTCACAGGCCCCACATCCCCACCATGAGAACAGCTAAACACATACACAACTGCTAATGGATGGATAGCTGGGCCAGTAATCCAACTGGAAGATCCCTATATATGCTCCTACCAAAGCCTAACCCCGGAGACCACGCCAGCAGCATATGTCGTGGAGCACATTTTTCAGAAATACACAATTTTCAGGTTGCAAACAGGACACATTACTCTCAGTAAGCACTTACACAGAGTGGCCGCTGACCACACACCATACTGCATGCACTGCAACAGACAAGAAGAAGAAACTGTTAAGCACCACTTGCTGGACTGCAGTGCATTGAAGGACCTTAAGAACCTGATACCACCAAACTCCTCAATCACTGACATTCTGTATGGAGATGTAGAACAGCTGAAGAGGAATTGTATGTTTCATTATCTGGCACAAAGGAAAAAAAGTGAAAACTTGTAATCTTGGGGATCAGAAAAATCAAAGTCCTGAGTGCAGGAAGGCCAGTCTGTAGACAAGCAGCAGAGTGTGGCCATTCTTGAAGCTGAAGTCACTGTCACTCATTTTCCTTTTCTCTCAGTCTTCCCATCATTGGGGGGCAGGTGGGAGCGTGGAGAGGGAGAATGATGATGATGATTATGATGCAACCTACTTTGGGAGCTATGGTCCCAGAGCTTATAGAGACTGACCTTCTGCAGTGACAGGGTTCTTCGTATAGCTCCACCACTGTGGAGACTAATGTAATCAGTTATAATAAATACCGCTGTGCATAATGATGTCTTGCAGACACCTTTAATATCTGACATACACAAACTGTGGTGTCATTTGTTCAGATATATTTTTCTCTTTCTCTCATATGTAAAATGTTTTGGCTGCAGTTAAGACAAATCATACCTCAGATCACATGAAACTGTTAATCGAGTTTTGTATTCTGCGTATATATCACGGTGGATGTATCTGACATGGAATGTGTATCTTGGTGGCTGTGCTTGTGTGTGCTGGATCGCGAGGCAGTGTTTATAGTTTTTATAGTGAAATCATCACAAGTCAGAAAAGTGACTCAGACAAAGAGGTCTGGGGAGGATTAATTAAACTGTGACCTGAAGGCACCATGCTTTTTACTTTATTATTTACAGACAAGATTTGAATTTCTGGATGATGTTGATGATGTATCACCTGAAGCACAAGACTTAATTCGGAGGTTGATATGCTCTCCTATTGAAAGATTTGGTAAAAATGGTTTAAGAGATTTCAGAGGCCATTCATGGTTCTCATCTATTGACTGGGACAGTATTCGAGATAGTAAGTACATGTCTTTAGTTTTATACAAAATAGTGATGTATTTAAACTTCCGAGGATTAAAATATGTAGTGTTATAGTTCTTTGATGTTAGTTTTTTAAAATTTCTTTGACTGTAGTTTTATATTTCTTTAATGATAAAGTTATTCTACACGTTTGTGGCTTGGATTTTCAATTTTGACTCTCTTTTATGATAAGAATCTTGCCAATTTTAAACTACTTTAGTCAGTCTTGTGATGATCATCATCATTCATTAGCATGTCCCTTGCAGAACTTTGCCTCTTTAACAGCTCCCTTGAAGATATCTCAGTTGAAAGCAAGATGCCCTACTGCTGATGCATTCATTTGCAAATCATCAACAATGTCTTGTTGCCATCTTCACCTTGGTCTTCCCCTCGTTTTTTTCCCCTGTGATATTTGTAAGAAATTTATACTTGATATTTCTCATGAAAATAAAGAATCTGTGGAGAGGAGCAGACAGAACCACAAAAATAAGATTTTTAAGGGCATGCATCTTTCCCATCGCAACATATGCCTGTGAGACCTGGACACTTAACAAAACAGCTGAGAAGCACATAAATGCCTTTGAATGTAAATGCTATAGAAGAGTTCTCCAAATATCGTGGACACAAAAAAGAACAAATATATCTATACTACAAGAGCTTAATATTGAAGAAGGCTGGCTAGTAAAGAGGATTAAAGAGAGAAAACTTAAATATTTTGGCCACATTAAACGTCATGATAATTTAGAGAAGACCGTATTGGAAGGATACATAATGGGAAAAAGAAAAAGAGGAAGACCGAAACGAAGATGGCTGCAAGACATCGTTGATGATCTGGAAATGGATGCAGCAGCAGCAGGCCATCTTGCTCACAACCGAGAGGCCTACAGGAGTGCTGTTTGGGAGGCAAAGTTCCGCAAGGGACATGCAAAGGAATGAATGAATGAATTTCTCATGAGTAATTTTACTAAATAGATAATTTTTTTTTTTTTTTTTAGCAAAGTTTGAAGGAGAGTGTTTGAATAGAATTAGGTGTGATTAGCCTCAGAAATTGTAAACAAAGCACATTGGGTAAAGAAGAATAATTAGAAGATTACTGTGAACTGAACACAGTAGGATGTGGAACAGCTTGGTCTTGGGAGGGCACTGCAGATAAGACCATGATGCATTGCTTGGGTGAAAGTTTTTGTGTGTTTTTTTTTTAACCTTATTCTAACCTTTAAAATGTTTTGCCAGCAATTTTTCCTAGGCTGATTGTACCTCTCATCACATACGTCTGTTACAAAGTCTTATATCTTACATTTCTGTCACAGTGGATGCCCCTTATCGACCTGAAGTCACAAGTGCATCAGATACCTCAAATTTTGATGTAGATGAGACAGACAATAGACACACGGTATGTTTTTTTTTAATTGTTTATTTTTGTGTCTGCTTTTATATATTTTTTATTATTTGAGCTTTGTAAAGAAACATGGTGTATGTACTCTACTTTGAGTATTGTTTATGTGAGCTTATTAAAGTTTATGACATTGTAGCACTTGCTCTGATGGGGCTTGGTTTTATGCTCACAAGTGGCTTAAGATGCAGGCTTCACTGTAAGCTGTTTCATTATCAATCTTTGTTCCTTAAGCCAGTTGATGGCTCATAATAACCTATTTCAAAGAGCGTTACTTGGAGGTAGAGAATGGTTTGATAACTTTTTATAATTGTCATCTTTTGTACTGTTGCTGACTTAACATAAAACTGCCTATATAGGAATCTAATTTTTTTTTTTTTTTCTGTCTTGTTTTCTTCACAAAACTCAGGATGCAGTTCCTCCCACCTCCCATGCAACGTTCAAAGGGCATCATCTTCCTTTCATTGGTTTCACTTATACCAAAGAGTGGTAAGTAGTTAACTGTAACTTATTTATTAGATGTGGCTATGGCTGTTTATGTTTCACAGTGTTTCTCATCATGCCAGAAAGTGATTTCCTAGACTTACAAAAGCAATACATTTTACAACTTTTTTGCATATGTCAGGTTTTTAAAAAAATATACACACAGGTGTGCACACTTGTCTGGCTACCTTTCTCAACCGGTATCATCATCATCAGATGCCGTGTCGACTGGCGTTGGCTATTATGCTTCTCCAGAGTGCACGATCCTTCATGCAGGCCATTAGCTCAGTTGTTGATCTCCTCTCACACCATCTCATCAGACTTTCGAGTATCATTTCTCTTGGTTTTCCCCTGGCTCTTCTTCCCTCTGTTTTTCCTGTTGTTATAATATTTTCAATGCCCTCTTTTCTCATTGCATGTCCTTTGAAAGTACATTGTCTTTCTCTTATTTTTTTTACAAGATTTTTTTGACTGTCCAGCTCTTCTCATACATTCTTCATTAGTTATTTTTGCTGTCCAGGGGATTCGCAGCATTCTTCTAATAAACCACATTTCTGCTGCTTCCAGTGATTTTTGTGCAGACCTGCCTATGTCCATGATTCACTTCCATATAACAAGATAGGTTCAGTATAGAATTTTAGGACCAGTAACATATCCTATATTACAAACACATAAGCCAGAAGTGCATCAGGCGTACAGTGTTGCACTACAGAGCAGTGTTAATAGTTTTTGCATCTGACTTACTGCATTTTTGCATTTCTTTGTTATTGTTGATTTTATATATGCCATTACTTTCACATGGTGATTATGGATGATCAGAAAAAGAAGATGGACATATGTAGGCCATGGGATAAGAAGAAACAATCAGAGAGTACCAAAACAAGCTGTCAAGTGGAGCACAACAGGTCAAGGAAAAAGAGGTTGACCACATGAAACTCTAAAGAGGACATTGTTAAGAGAAGCCAGTTTAGTGGGCATAACATCCATTGATGAAGTTGAAAGACTCGCAGAGAACAGAAAATCTTGGCAAACAACTATGCGAGCCCTATGTGACGTTTAATGGCATGTAAAGGATGTAAGATTACTTTCACAAACCTCTTTTATGCATGCAGCATCCTTCACAATAGTGCTCACAGTTCATACAGCAACTCCTGGTACATGTATGATTGGCCATGTCTTCATACTTTTGTGTCATTCACAGTTTCACCTCCAAGTTGATATGAAATTAGTTTGCTAGCTGGCTCATTTTTCCTTCATCATTAAATTCAGTATTAAAATTTAGTTTCCTGTAGAGCAGTGGTTCTCAGACCCTTTTGCTGCATGGCCCACAATTAAAAGTCAAACATTTTTGCAGCCCACTAATAAAGTGCTTTATATTTGCAAGGTATAAATCTAATTTTATAAAATATTACAAGGTTCGACAATTAAGTAATGAGACTAATTACATTAAAAAATAAAATAAACAACAGTTGAAGATATAACCTGTATTTTATTCAAAGTAAGCCCCTTGTGCATTGATACAGCAAGTGGCACGATCTAACAAACACTAGAATGACCTTTGCAGTTCTTCTGTTAGTGTGGCCCTTAAACTCAATGTTATGGCCCTTTGGATGTCATCAGTGCCGTCAAAGAGGCGTCCTTTCATGGCAACTTTAATTTTGGGAATAGAAAATAATCACAGGGAGACAAATCTGGGGAATAGGGTGGATGGTTGAGAACACACACTTATTTTTGGGCCAAAAATTCCTGTACAACTACCGCCCGGTGAGCCAGTGCATTGTTATGAAGAAGGGAAAAAACTGCCAGGTGTTGAATACTCGGGTCGGACTTGGAGGATCCTTTTCAACAGGTGTTTCAAAATACTTAAATAGACTTTGACAGTGACAGTCTGTCCTTTTGGAATAAATTCTTTGTGAATAACTCCTTTGCTGTCGTAGAAGCACACCAACATTGTCTTCACTTTTGAATTTTGAAGACAAATTTTTGTGCCTTTTGGTGATGATGACTTCCACTGAGCACTTTGGTATTTAGTTGTGGGATCACAACTGAAAATCCATGTTTCATCCTCTGCAACAATAAAATTTAAGAAATGTTTATTTCTGCGATACATTTTGATGATATCTTTTGTGTGCTCAACACACTGATATTTTTGGTCATCAGACAACGAATGTGGTACAAACTGGCAAGCAACTTTTTTCTTGCTCAAATCTTCCACTAAAATTTTACGAATGATCTCTCATTTAACACCAGATTCATCTGCCATCATCCTCACGATCAAACAGGGATCTTCCTGTATCCTTTCTCTGACTTGTGCAGTCAGTTCCTCATTACAAACAGAAATTGGGCATCCATGTCTAGTTGTATTTGTAATCATTTCCACACCAATTTTGAATTGTGAATACCACCTGAATATCTGTGCATGAGATAAACAATTATCCCCATAAACTTGTCGCATCAATTCAACTGTTTCAATGGCACTTTTTCTGAGTTTTAAACAGAATTTAATGTTAGATTTTTGCTCCATGCTGATTATGTGACAGTGCACCTCTAACTAGGTCAACAAAATAGCGGCTTGTTTGCTGTCTGCTTATCGGGTGGTGGTGAAAAGTTTGCCAGATCATAGACGAAGGTTGCCTCTTTGGATTTCATGCTTTGCTTCATAGATGACATTTTTGTCTTGGCCATAATAAAATGGGTCTCATTACTTAATTGTCGGACCTTGTGTGTAATATTTCTCTACATGTTTAACTGCATATTCATTGCTAAACAAAAGTTCTTTTCATTTGCTAATAAAGTGACCTACAATTCTGCGGCTTGCATCCGTGCAGTCTGCCTCAATGCAATGTGTGAAAAATGCAGAATTTTTTTTTTTATTGTATCTACTTTTTTCTCTTTTATTTTTTTGCTGCTTTGAGACTTCAGTGTGGCCCACATTGCTCCCAGTCATGACCCACCTTTGGGCTGTGGCCCATAGGTTGAGAACCACTGCTGTAGAAGATAGCTTCCTTTTTTCTATCTTGAATGCATGAATTGGTGAACTATTCTTGTTGTACCTAAATGGATTTTAAGTTTATGGATATTCGATCTCATATAAATTTTTACTTTCTGGACAAACCTACATTTCATGCAGAACATTTGCCAACTAAAATCTTGTAAGATTTATCTCTTGGCTGCAGTTGAATCATTAACTTGGTCACAGTTTTGCCTTTTCAAGGTGTACTTGCTTGCACCAACTTGGCCTTCACACATATTTCTAATGTTTTCTTTAGTACTTTCCTAAACTGTCTCCGTTGGAAAATTTTGACGTATTTACAGATTTATGAATGTTGGTTTTTGGTTATGTTGAGAGAGCTGTCTATATAGGAGAATGATAATAAAAGTAGTTTTTAAACAATAGTTTTGGAGCAGGTTGATGTTAACCATTTGTGTTTGCTTCTCTCATGACTGAGATTATAGAATACATATAAATGTATTCAAATGTGAGCCCAGAAGAGGACATCAGTATTGCTTCAAAAGATTGTTATGTGGATTTATCTCTTTTATTCATGCTTACTCATTTTGTGTGGCAGTTGCTGGCTTTTTTTTTAATGAATTTGGGAAGCTCACACTGACTTTACTCAAAATTAGATCGGAAAGGAGAAGAAAATCACCTTTTTGTCTCACATCCTGGAGAAAAACTGTAAACATTCTGTATCTGAAGTAGACAATATAAGCAAAGAAACTGATCATTTGCAGTCTTTCGAGTAATGGCTTAAACAGTTATGAGCTTCAGTTTATAATATTCTTTCATACACATTTTATATATTGTAATTGCAGCAGACTGTCAGATTTGGGTGTTTTGATGCCAGACAGTGATTCTAAAGGGACAGAACTGGAAAACATACAGAATGAAATTTTGGAACGAAAGATTAAAGGTCTGGAGAAGGAAAATCAGGAGGTGAATGAAATGCTGCAAGGTAATAAACAAAATATTAAGAAATAATTATCTGTGAAATTTACAGCTTTCTTTGTGTTATTAAAATATGTCTGAAACATTTTGCTCTACTGCACCTGGCTCAGCCTTCCACCACTTGAAAAAAAAAAAAGTTTGAGAAATGTGGTTGTCCTTACTCTAAAATAATTATAGATCAACTCAGACCTGCAAAAATATGGTAAAGTAGTGGCTCTCAACATTTTTTTCAAGTTACAGACCTCCGAAATCTGTGACAGTTCACTCACTACACTATCCTGCTGTGTGGTTTAAAATTTAAAACCGTGACACATTTTTCTGGCATTCCTTGTAAATCTGGGTGTGCTGCTCTGACTTGTCAGGTTGGGAAATGATATAAAATATACCCTTTCCTAACATTTTGTGAAAAGTTAGAACATGTTTTGGAAATCGCATTTTTATGTTCGCTGACAGGCAGCATCAAGTTATTTGATTTTGTATTTGTTTTCTTTTCCTTTTTTTTCATTATGGGTTCTGAGCTTTAACTCTTTCCGTGCGTATGGTCGAATTTTCGACACTTCCGGTGGTCCCCAGCGTGCGTATGGTCGAAAATTCGACATTGTTTGTTCCATTAAAACAAGCGGTGTAACATTTACATTGTACATATTTCGTCCGCGATTCTGGTGACACTTTCAAAATGGAGAATGCATGCCTAGTTACGAGTGATGCTGAGCGAGAACAAGGACGCGAAGCATGGAAATTTTTCAATTTTTGACAATGTAGATAGGGGTATGGACATAGCCTATGGCCACCCCGCTGCTCTTGAATGTTTTCTAAGTAGATTTAGACATATTTAGACAACTGGAGAAGTAGGTAGGAGTAGTTAGGAGGTTATTTCAGACATTCATTCAGCGGAAATGCAATACGGAGTCACAATACGAGATCGACAAGTAGATCTACACATCTTAGATGGTAAGTAGGGGTAAGTAGCGCGAATCTAGACCTAGCCGATGGTGAGCTGGCCACAATCAGTGTCTAAAAACATCACATTACTTCTTTTTTCCTAAAAAACTCTGCATTTATGAAATTTTCATTCATTTAGCTACACTTTGACACATATTACGTATACGGAAGTACATGGAAATACTGTTTTCCATTCCATTTTACAACTATACCCCCTTACAGTTCAAGACCCGCGTTTTACTCCCGCACACCATGACACGTCCGTGTTTCTTCTGCCGCACGGAAAGAGTTAAGACTGGTTGAATGAAATTTATCCAGAACTGAAACCACCCCCCCCCCCCCCCCCCCCCACAAAAAAAAACAAAAACTAATAGCTATTGTGAGTGAATTGTTTTCCTGCATGTAATTAATGGTTTTATCTTTGCATGAGACAGTTGTATAAGAAAATGTTGATATGATTGGAAGATTAGGATTGACCAAGAAATAATTAGCAGGAATAGGATTAGTGATTTATGAAGAGTTGTGATGCTGTTCTGCACTGAAATGCTGTTTTCCTTACTTGAAAGGAGCAGTGAAGAAAAACTGGCGCCAGTTTCTTAATTGATAATGATTATGTACAAGCTAGTCAGAGCTCCTATTTTACGTCTTACATCCTTCCCGTGCCGTTAAAACATCACGTAAGGCTCATATCGTAGCTTGCCATGGTTTTCTGTTTTCATCAAGTTTTTCAACCTCGTCAAGGGATATTATGTCAACTAATTTAGTCTCTGTCAACAGTGTTCACTTTAGGGTTTCAGGTCGGTGACCTCTTTTAGGGTCATATAGAGAATTTATTTATTTCGCACATTGTGATGTAGCCATCTCGTTCTTGCATTATTTGATAAGAGACTTAAAGAATGATGTTATTTTGAAAGAGCTAGAGAGTGTCGTGTGTGATCATTATGATTCTCTTTATAAGGAAACAATATTACTTTGAAAGGAATAAGAATGAAAGAGTGTCTTTGGTTTCTTACATAATCATTACCCTATTTCAGGTATATCAGGCTGTCCATCTGTTCATTTTCATGGTCACATATAGTTCATTTAGACATGCACAACATTTTTCTAATATTTAACAAGAGCTGGAGGAAAGAATCTCTAGCATTTCTTTTGTTTGTCAAAGCACCATAGCATTTTCACAAAGCTGCATCCAGCTTGGTCAAGTTGTATTGTCACATATTGTGCCAACAACCCAGTGCATATGCAAAAAATGACACCCCCCCCCCCCCCAAACTGCTGAACACCCACAACAGAGCTGCACTATATACAGAGACCTCAGAGCCTGAGTATGGCTCAAGAGAGAAGCACAGAGGAGAAACTTTGGGGTTCCTTTGAAGACCTCCTGCTGACAGCAGGATTCGAGGAGGCAACCTGACTTCTGTTTAGAAAGCTGTGCATATGAAACTGAACACAGAATAAGAAGTTACATATTTTAAAGCATTGTTTATGGAAGTGATTTAGAAATAACTTATAACCTTTACCCCGTAATTTAAGGCAAGAACTAGTGGTGAGATTGTGCATTTAATAGCATTAATTGTCTGTATGATCTTTTGTCTTGTTTTCTTGCTGTTAAGATTGTCTTGCTACAATACAAGAGCTACAGAGTGTGAAAAATGGCAGGGGTTCTGCATCTGGACCTGATGAGAACGAGTTACAATTACAGAAAGATGAAGTTGCAGCTCTGCACAGAGTCATAGCAGGTAGACTCTAAAGGTGTTATTTTTATTAGTGCTTGCTATGTAGTTGTTTCATTTGAATATATGGGTTTAATTAATGCAGACAAGATTTTCAGTTTTCTTATCACTTGACAAATTATGGGTACCTGACTTGGTACTGGTACCATCTGGGTGATCCGCTGCTGATACCAGACAGATGAACCGCTGCTGATACCATACAAGTGACCCAACTCTGGTCCATACAGGTAATCTGCCACTGGTACCAAACAGATGAATCACTCCTGATACCATTATAATGACCCATCAGTGAATTGTAAGTGCATGTAAGTACATAAACCACTGCCATACAAGTGATCCACTGCTGGTACCATATAGGTGACCCAACTGGTTCCTCAAACATGCTGAACCAACAGTTCTGTATGTAAGCGACAAATGCTCTAGTACTGGAGAATACAACTTTTGAAATAGAGAATAACTTCTTACAGGACAAGCAGGGTACATCAGGTTTCATTCCAGTTAGTGAGTGTAGGGAAAATTTGATATCACGTGGGAGTCAGCATATGGGGGACTTTACCCAAGTCCACCGGAGGTGATTAAAAGAGAGAGAAGTAGCAATGCATTTATTATTTTTTATTTTTCTTCAGTCAGTCAGTTTTCATGCTCATTTTTTAATAGTGCAGTTTTTGGCTTCCACTGGAATAATAAAAGAGTATAGTGTACTGGTCTCTCATGGTGAAGGTTGGGGGGTTTGAATCTGACCAGAGATCCCCCAGTCACCCAGCTGTAGAAATGGGTACCCAGCTTCTTCTGGAGCTGGGGAAGAAAAGGCAGTCATGTGTGATGCTGACTATATCATCCTCTGTGTGGTGACAGGTCAAGGACAATATGGCCGCTAACACCATATCCCTATGTGCCTCTAAGGCATGACAGGGCTACCTTCACTTTTTTTTTTTTTACTTTTATGTGTGCAGAGGGGGAAGGAAGGGAGGAAGGAAGAGAGAGAGAAGGAAGGGAGAGAGAATGTGTGTGTGTGTGTGTGTTTGTTTGGGAAAAAAAAACCCACACCTAATTACATCATTTTTCTTTATAGAATCTAATGCAAACATCAGTAGTTTAGAACAGGAGATGAAAAGAACAAATGAGGTCATTTTTGACTATGAGAGAAAGCTAAGACTCTCTGAAGAAGAAAAGCTGGCATTTGATAAGGTGAGTATGTAATGTGAATCGGGGCTTAAGGTCACAGAGTAATATTTTAACTCATCCGCTGCTGGGGGAAAAAAAAAAATCAGATACTTTGATTATGTGGTTTATTTGGCACTTGTATTGTGACATTTATGGGGCCTAGTTGTAAGTCAATGTAACAAAACAGTTCTGTTCAATCTGTACTTATCATATATGAAAGTACTTGTAAATCAAAGAAGATTCCACTTTTTTAATTAAAAAAAAACAAAAGAAACTGGTGAGAAAATATGAAAATGTAAAATGAAGACATAAGATAGCAAAGTTTTGGCTCAAAAAATAAAATGATGCTCAAATTTCTTGTAAAACACCTTAGACTGTTATGTTTCATCATTTATAATTTCCCTCTGCACATATTTATACTTCTTATGACTGTTTCTAACACTTTCTTGCAAATAAAGCATTTTATTACAATTTCTGCAACAATATTGCTAAAAAGATGAAAAAAAAATGTATACCAATGTCAATTAAAAACAATGAAATCTTTAAAAAAGTGCTTTATGATTGTAATATCCGCCATAGGAACGTAAAAAAAAAAAAAAGGGTTTTTGCTTTCAGATGACATGCACAGTGATCATTCATTCATCCTTTTGCATGTCCCTTGCGGAACTTTGCCTCTCTAGCAGCACTCATGTATGCCTCTCGGTTGTGAGCAAGATGGCCTACTGCTGATGCATCCATTTACAGATCGTCAACGATGTATTGCAGCCATCTTCGCCTTGGTCTTCCTCTCTTTCTTTTTCCCATTATGTACCCTTCCAAGACGATCTTCTCTAGATTATCATGATGTTTAATGTGTCCAAAATATTTAAGTTTACTTTGTTTAATCCTCTTTACTAGCCACCCTTCTTCAATATTAAGTTCTTGTAGTATGGATATATTTGTTCTTTTTTGCGTCAGTGAGATTTGAAGAACTCTTCTGTAGCATTTACATTTAAAGGCATTTATGTGTTTCTCAGCTGTTTTGTTAAGTGTCCAGGTCTCAGCAGCATATGTTGCGATGGAAAAGATACTCGCCCTTAAAATCTTATTTTTGTAGTTCTGTCCGCTCCTCTCCACAGATTCTTTAGTTGTGTTACTTTCTGAAGAGCAATAGATGTTCTCTTTTAATTTCCTTCATTGTATCTCCATTATTTGTTAGTAGTGATCCAAGATATTCAAAACTCTCCACTTCTTCCAATATTTCCTCATTGATACATATTTCGGCTGCCTTGTTTGTTTTGTCATTTGTCATCAATTTAGTTTTCTTCACATTAAGATAGAGGTTTTTTCTTTTGGCTGTTCTTATGGACATAATTAGTTTTTCCATTCCTTTTTGTGTTGTGGACAGTAATACTGTGTCATCAGCATATCTAATCTCTGGTATTTCATAACCTCCAATTGTTATAGCATCGTAATATACTTTATGTACATCTTCTCTAACATTCCTCATTATATTTTCAGTATGCACAGTGATAGGTTAAATAAAAATTAACTTTGTTTTTTTAACGAAACGAAATAAATTGAACATTTTGACTGTACAGAACCTGAGCCATTAGCCATAAATGGTGACTTCACAGTGATTGAGTTAAGAAGCAGCAGAACATGTGACCAGGAGTAGTGATTGATGTATAGGTCTTCCTTAAGGAAAGAATCAGAAAAAAAAACAAAAGTGAAGTATAGCTCATAACGGATAGTTTTTTTGTGTGCCTATTGTTAATATTAACATTGTAACTTTTTTTCCCAGTCATTTTTAACTGTTGGTTTAAATACATTTGAAGCAAGACTGATGTCCTCTTCTGAACACATGCCTGGGAAGAGTTATATGGAGAGCAAGCTAGTACCAGGGCATGTTCTTAGCTGACAAACTCCACAGGAGTGTCATAACTGATGCATTTTAACATTATCTGTACATATTTTTTGTTTCATTAATAAAGGCCTTGAAGTTTTTAAGTTCTCGGCCGCATGCTTAAGCCATATTGGCATTTTATATCAAATAAAGTTTTAAAGCAGATATGTATCAGCTTTTGTGGGTTTTTGCCAAGCGTCATCCTTTCCTGGCGGACTCTGTCAGTGTTAGATTCACATAATTGGCACAGCAGCAGCAAGCAAAGATAACAACTAACAAAACAAATATGGCAACTGAAATATATATATCAGTGAGGAGAAATTTAAAGTGGTAGAGAGTTTTGGATACCTTGGATCGTTACTAATAATGGAGATAAAATGAGGGAGATTAAAAGGAGGACATCTATCGCGCTTCAGAACCTAAAGCAATGAAAGAAGCTGCGGAGAGGGAGAGACAGAAGTACAAAAATTAGATTTATAAGGACATGCACGTCCCATCGCAACATATGCCTGTGAGACCTGGACACTCAACAAAACAGCTGAGAAACACATTAGTTCCTTTGAATATAAATACTGTAGAACAAAAAAAGAACACATATAATCCATACTACAAGAAATTAATATTGAGGAAAGTTGGTTAGTAAAGAGGATTAAACAGAGAAAACTTTAGTATTTTGGACATATTAAACATCATGAGAGTTGGAGAAGACAGTCTTGGAAGGGTAAATAATGGGAATAAGAGAAGACCAAGACGAAGATGGCAACAAAACATTGATGATTTGCTAATGGATGATGCATCAGCAGCAGGGCATCCTGCTTACAACTGAGAGGTATTCAGAAGAGCTGTTAGGAAGGCAAAGTTCTGCAAGGGACATACTAATGAATGAATGAACCAGCAGTGCTTATGCTACAAGGCATAGTTTTCTTTGCACTAGTGCTTAAGCATTTAAAGTTGTTGCATCAAATTACAGTGGAAATACTAGCATTACAGTTATTTGTTATTGAATGATGTTCTTTTATATGTACTAAATTACTGTGCAGGAGCTTCATGAAACTAGAGAGAAGTACAGGTCTCAGACAAGGGAACTCAAAGATACTATCAATAAACTGAAAATAGCTGTGGAACAGTCTACAGAAACCAATGATCAGTAAGTTGTGTTAGGTTGTTTCTCAGGGTATCAGCATAATCAGTTCTTGTCATTTCATATTGTTGTGAATTAACACCTTTAGCATTCTTCCCGAGATACTTCACATGGGCTTGTTGCTCTTACGCTGTTCTCTGGAGTTACTGTATTTCAGCAAGTATACACAGATGTATTTCATAATTTTATCCCTGAGTTTTCTTGCTCTGTTGTAAGCAATGGCTGACCTAGTTATCATTGTAAACAATGGCTGACCTAGTTATCAAATATCATGGGAGGCTGCTAGAACAATGATTTCAACAAGTAGGTCAATCTAAATATAGCTGTATTCTTGTATTATGCTGCATACTTTGAGAACAAAGGCTGGTTGCAGTAGGCAGGTTTGTTTCTGAGATGATGAGGACTTTTTGCATGATGGTACTGACGTTTCTACTTATATGGACAGCAGACAGTTTATGTTCTTCGAGTGAGAGTAATGTTTATGACAACACAGAAGCTGTTGAAACTGCATCTGAATTTGTGTGATCCAAGAATGGTCAACTTCAACATTCCAGGCTGGCATTCAGATTCGCAGGGAAACACAATATTTCTGCGAGAAGCATGAAGTTACATTGCTTTACAATTTATGAGATGAAGAAAAAAAAACCCTATCCATTTGGACATTAGCATCATCATACCATAATCATTGATACTCCATCATCAGGACCCCAAGTCAAGAAGTTATAATTGTCATTACCAGAAGCATTTGCAAGTACCTTTAATCTCATCATTATTATAATGCATTACCATCAGCATTATTGTCACCACTTTTCACCATCATCATCAGTCCATGTCAAGAAATGTTATTTTTATTTCTGCACAATACATCTTTACTTTGTCTTTATAATTGTTGTGGGTTCTGTTTTTTTTCTTTGAAAAAAATTCACCACATGTAGAATTTTTTTCTTGTTTTTTCAAAAAGACTCTAAAGGAGTAGTTTTCCACTTTTCATCATTGATATCAGAACTATAAGAGTACTTCAGAATGAAAATAATGAGGTACTTTACCAGTGCCTGTTTTAACATTACTGCAAAACACCCAGTTGCAATGGGGTCCTGAACTTGAGTGGGAGGGCCCATTGTGACCTTCCAGTGTTAGCATTATTAAGTCATAAACTAGTTGAATTTCCCACTAAATCAATGTTTTAATGAATATAAGCCCTCAGCATCAAGATAAATGTGAGGGGCCCACAAGCTAACTTTGCAAGGAGTTGAGGAGCCAGAATTCCTCAAATGTTTCTGATTAGAACATAGATATTGCTTAATGTGTGTTCTGATAACATTTTAAATCCGGTTCAGTGATTAAAAAAAAAAATTTTTTTTCTGCGTGTGGAGCTATTTTGAAATGTGAATTATACGCTGTTATTAGCTTGCAGTGGAAACAACTGCTTTATTGGACTTATTTTAGAACCCATTTTAATATGTGGACTGTTGAAAATTGACAGCCATGTAGTTGATATGCCATTTGTGAGACGAACTTGATTAGGAACCTGTATTTCCTGTTGGTGTAAGCAAATGGCATGAGTGTGAATACAATTCAAGTGCAGCTGAAGTCTCTTATGGTGCTGTACATATTGGATAGGTAAAGGTAATCTTATCATGTCTTAGAGGCACATAGGGATATGGTGTTAGTGCCCAAATTTTCTTTGACTTGTCAGCACACTAGAGGGTAATGTGGTCAGTATCATGCCTGGCAGCTTTTCCTTCCCCACCTCCAGAAGTTGTTGGTACCCATTTCTACGCTGGGTGACTGGGGTGCCTCTGTCTGGGTTCGAACTCCCAACCTTCACCATGAGAGACCAGTGCACTAACCACTTTGCCACTGAGACGCCCACATAATGAATAACACTGATGATGATTATTCTCTGTGTACTCAACGCTAGCAGTTTCATTTTGTTTCTGCTTTGAGCAGCACCAGTCATCTCACATGTTGATCTTTATGTGGCTCCACAGAGTGATGAAACTGCAGTCTAAGGTGAAAGAGCTCACTCGAGATGTACGAAACAAAGAGGAAGAGATTGTGGACCAGCGAAAGGCTATTGACACTTTAAAGCAAGACAAGAAAAAAGGAGAAAAGACAATAAATGAGGTAAATAGTATTTTAAATTGCTCAGTGTAGTGTTGAATGAAAAATTACTTCTCATCTCCATAAGGAAAAAAGAATGTTAGTCGCTCTTTGGGCATGTTATACAGTATGATGCTTTGAGAGGGCAGTTATGGAGATTGTGGTTCCTGAGAAGATGATATACCCAGGATATCACAGACGCTCTGCAACACATTCACTGAATCGGGTATCCTGGCTAGTAACAAGACATTTTCAGACTGACTTCATGAGAGCAATTCTCTGTGAAGGACAGGCCACATAGATGAATATTGTACATGTACTATATTTATTTTATATACAGGGACAGCTGTGGAAACAAATTACCAGTAAAATTGGTGGGAACAAATTTTGTTTCCATAGAAGACAACATTGCAATTATCTTGGCATGTGCCTTTTGTCTGACAGTAATTTGATATCTTGGCTTGTGGCACTGTCAGATACAGACAGTAATTTGATATTTTGGTTTGTGCCAGTGTCAGGTAACAGTATGATATCCAGACTTATACCTTTGTTAGACAACCATGTAATATCCTGGTACATGCCTTTGTTTAGACAGTAATCTGATGACTTGGCATGTGCCTTTTGCCAGACAGCAGCTACTAAACTTAGAGAGAAAGGCATGGAGAACAGATACTACAAGCAAATGACTCTACAGATTTGCAACAGTTACAACTTTATTTTGTGAAGAATCATTTTTATTACAGATAAACCATGCTAACTGAAAGATTAATATTCTCAGTCTATTTGGTAATGTTAAATTTCTTGACAGGTTGAAATAAGGAAATTTAATAATTTATCATAGTGAGACTCCATTCTTCGGTATTAAATAATAGATTATCAAAGAAAATTGTGAACTGCCACTTGAAAGGGGTAAGTTTAGATACATGCGGAGATGAACCTTTTGGGAAAGAACTGCTAGATGGAAAATAAGAAATGTCCAGTTTCAGATAGAGTTTTTGTTTCTGCTCTGTGTGCTTCACGGACTGATGAAAATAATGATTGTGTCTGATTTTGTAATTCTGAGATTTATACTGTTCTTGGTCTGAATTCTGATCTATTTGCTTTTATTCTCAGAAAAAAAAAAAAGAGGTGACAGAATGTGACTTTAAATGCATGTCAAGACAATAGATATTAGCAGGCAGTCATAGACTTTCCATGAGTTCTTGGGTGCTGACAAGGATATAGGATAGTGGCATCCCTGTGAGGTGCAGTGGCACGCCCCTCAGTAATCTGTATTACTGCTATAAGCATGGCATCAATTTCAGCATGTCATAAGGGCTTTTATGATGCTGCCATGTCTGGCAAACGAGTGCCATGAAGAAGTGAGATATGATCCTTATCAGCTCTTGTTTATCAATTAAAACATTTGAATGGACATGACTGTTTCATAATCTTTGTAGTGTTCAGGTATGCAGAAAGCTTTCTCTTATACAGAATATTTTTCACAAAGTGAATAAGTTTAATAAGAACTGATGTTATCATCATCATCATGTTTTTTAGTTTTTATTTTGTTATTTCAAAAGCTGCAAAATCAGGTTGATGAAGCGCGATCAGAAGAGAGTAAAGAGCATCGTCTTCGAGAGAGGGCTGAAACTTATGCAAAAGACTTGGAGGAAGAGATTGAAAACGTGAAACGAAGACAAATGGGGCGTAAAGGTTCCCCTGATACTACAGTGCTTACTCAGGAAATTGCTAGGTAAAATATCTTTTTCTTTTTTGTTGAGTTTTGCCTTTTAAGAGAGGCAAAACTTGTCTCTTGTCATGGTTTTTGTTTTGTTTTTTTGTCCTTTAACTCTTTGGCACTTAGAAAATGTGAGTGGTTCTTAACATTTTGTTGACCGCAGACCTCCTTTTCAGCCTAAGAACAGCCATGGACCCATCATTAGAAATAAAGCAGTGCATAGAACCCAGAATGTATAAACTAGGGGAAAATTAGGAACAGCTTTATTACTTAACGAGCACACATTTAAGATGTTTCGGTGTGAACCTTAATCATACAAAAACACGTGGGTCAAAGAAATAGAAGATAAAATATAAATTCTCATGAATGCTATGCGAAAAACAAGAGTGGAAAAAATAGAATAAAACAAAATGAATGGAGCATTTAACTTTGACTTGTAAGAGGCTGTGTTGCAGAAGTGCTTATGGTAGAGTGAAGATAATGTTTAAATGGAGACTTGTGACGTGCGACAGGTGGGTCGTAAATAAAGGGGGGGGGGAACCGTGGAAAGAGGAGAGATAGATACAATGGTAACACTGGCCAACACACATTTTAGTTAGTGCCTCAAATGTTAAACCTGTTTCTGGGTATATTTGACCTGCTAATTCCAAAAATGGCACAATTTTCCCCCTGGAGAACATTTACCATATACCACTCCTCAGTCTGCTTGCCCATAACAAATCAAGATATTTTAATGTAGTGTGTAAATTAATATCTTTTAAGCATGAAGGAAACATATTGAAAATTAAAAGAAAAGTGTATGGCTTCTGTCATCAGCATGACATTGTTCGATGGCTGTTACCAGAAAATAAGAAACACCTGTATGATATCATCCAGCATGGTTAAAAACCAGTCCCTATTCACTTCAATGGCCCCAAACACACAGGCAAATCTGATTTTCTGGTAACAGCCAACAAGGTCATGCTGATGACAGAAGCCACATAGTGCTTGAGAACCACTGCATTCAGGAATATGAGGCACTGGAGCCACATGGTTTGAACTTGCAATTCAGCTACACCTAACATTCCCCTCTTCCACAATCATATTCCCTCTGCACTAAGTCCCACTCCTTTCTCACTTGTAACACACATAGTTCAGAACTTCCTCACAGCATCAGATTACAACCCCTCTGCCACATCTATAACACCTGTTCCACTATTCCACCTTTTCCTGGCTAGATTACCATTGTATCACTCTCTTTCCTTTCTATGGTTCCCACCATCCCCATTTACAACCCACTTATCACATATCACAAGTCTCCATTTAAACTTTTCTCTACACCCCATCATGCCACTTCTGAACACGACCTCTTACAAGCCACAGCTTCTTACATGTCACAGCCAAGTGGTCCATTCATTTTATTTTATTCTGTTTCTTTCCATTCCTATTTTTCACATAGCATTCATGTGAATTTGATCTTTTCTCCATTTCTTCATCCTGTGTGTTTTTGTATGATTAAGGTTCACACCAAAATGTCTTAAATGTGTGCTCATTAAGTAATAAAACTGTTCCTACTTTTTTCCTAGTTTATACATTTTGTTATCACAGCTTTACTTCAGTGGCTTTGTGTATAGTTATGTAGTTAGTTTTATATACTTATACACTAATTATTCATGTGTTATATATACCATTCAAAAAAAGAAGCACAACACTACTGTAGTCATAATGTACACCAAATTTCAAATTTCTATCAAAATTTTATTTCACGGAATTAATGTTTCAATCTTGACATGAAGAGACTTTAACAATGAAATGATGTTCATTAAATTGGTTTGAACTTTTATTCTTTGCCAATGAGGCCTCCGTTTCAGTAAGGTGTATGGCTTCCTCTGCCCTGTATCAGAGAACGACATCTCCTTGACGTGGATCCGATTAGCCATTGGATCTGTTGTTGTGGGATGGCTGCAAGAAACAACTGTCTGAGATTGGTTGGCTCCACATCTCTCTGGCAGACTTGTCTGTTGAGTTCATCCCATAAGTGTTCTATTGGGTTATGTCTGATGACATGGATGGCCACAGAATGGTCTGGATGTTGCTGTTAGCGAAGAACTGAGTGGTGAGTTGTGCCACATGAGGTAGAGCGTTACCCTGCTGAAAAATCGACACAGGTGCAGCCAGAAGTGGAAGGATGGGAGGACAAAGAATTCCAGCGACGTATTTTTGGGCATTCAGGTGTCTTTCAGTTTGCACCAGGTCATTTCATCCTGTGATGTTGATCATCCACCACACCAGTATACCTCCACTACCATGTGGAGGAGCCTCATCCATGCAATTCTGGGCGTAGCACTCATGGGCTCTGCGGTAAACTCTTCTCTATCCATCGTGTTGGTGTAGCAGAAAAAATGATTCATCACTAAACCAAACCCATCTCCAAAACATTTGCAGCTGTCCATTGATGATGCTGGTTCGCCCACTGCAGTCGGTTCTGGCGATGCCGGTCTGTAAGAACAGGACCTCAGTAGGCTCTTCTAGCCCAAAGACCAGTGTAGTGCAGCTGGTTTGATCTGAAATTCTACGAGCTGCTATCATTGACTGGACTGTTGAGGACACAGATGCAAATTGGTTCCTGAGGTGACACAGTCATATGAAGCAGTCTTTGGCAGGAGTTGTGACTATGTGTCTTCCACTGAGCGGCCGGTCTGCAACTGAGCCAGTGTCTTGAAATCGTCTCCAAAGGCGACTAATGGTGCTTCTAACCACATTAAATTGTCTGGCCACTACACTTTGTGACTGCCCAGTCTGTAAACGTTAAATGATGGTGAGTCGTTCTGTAGTGAGATGAGCCATACTTGCGCATTGAATTTTCAAATCAATTGATTTGAGGAGCGTCAATCTTTTATAGGCATTCAATAACATGGTCAGTGAGTTTTGTATTTAGTAAGTTTCATGGGATTCTCATGAACCTATCATGAGTTATTGTCAGAAGTGCTGTTTTGACTAGTGTCTCTTTTCTGTGCTCATGAATCATCTGGTGAGTACAGTTCAGGTCAGCACGTGAAGCTGATGTCGAAGTGAATGTTTCAGGCAGTTTGCCCTTGTCTGATCAGCAAACTTCAGTTTAAATCGCAACATCGTATTTGTTGCGTTTCTTTTTTTCGAACAGTATAGACCCCAGATGATGCTGAATTTTAAAAAATCAATCTGATACACTTAATGTTCCAGGGTCCCCCAAAAATTCTTCTGTGGACTCCAGACATATTGCGTGGATGTTTTGTTCTTTATAGTAAAGTTTTCTGGTTTCACATTCAGCTTCTAATTCAGAAACAGTTATCCACCTTTTGTGTGTAATTTCCATTGTGACTTGTTTTTTTTCTTTTCCTTCATTACTGTATTGTTGTGCCATAAATTTTTAATCATTCCCCTTAAGTGAACATGTCTGTAGCTGTGTATGGTAAAGATCTTGTACTTACTACAAATCAGATACAGAAAATATTAGCAATGACTCTGGGGGCAAAGATGCCATTTCCTTTGACAGTCACTTATAGCTGACATGCCGGCGTCAGGGCTGGCCAATGGTGGTGGAGTCTGCTAAAGAAGTACTGCACAGTCCCCTGTGGTTAGCACCACTCAGGGACCCTGACCATAGCATGTCAGCCATGGGCCACTGACAGTCAAACTGGACCCCATCACTGGTCCTAATAACCATACTGTCACTGGTCCTAATAAGGATACTGTCGCTGGTCCTAATAACCATACTGTCGCTGGTCCTAATAACCATACTGTCATACTAGCGGTGTCATTATTACTCTACAGTTTGTAGGTAGGATGGAGGTCTCGCTCAGACAATAAATGTATTGTCTGCTTTGTTTCCATCCCAGTGGCCGTTATTAAGAAGTAACTTTTTTTTTCTATTGGTATTTCAGATTAAAAACAGTAATGGATGAAAGGGAGTCTGAGTGGGAAGAGAATAAATCCAGTCTTATCTCCAAATTTACCTCAGAACTGAATCAGTTAAAATTCCAGCTGGAAGACAGTGAAACCAAAAGAGCAGAACTGACAGAGGAAGTGTCAAAGTTGCAGGCCAGATTAACAGAGCAGTTGGATTGTAAAGAGTTACAGGAACAGATAACAACATTACGGTCCTTGATCGTGGGGGCTGAGCAGAAAATTAGGGATCTTACTGAAGAGAATGAGCAGCTTCAAGAGGATATCCATTCTGTATGTATGAGACTAATATTTGACCTTATATTAACTTTTGTATTGAACAAGCAGCTATCAGACTATTTTAGACCTTATTTTTACTATTGAACAAAGAGCTGTCAGACTATATTAGAATTTATTTTCACTTTTGTATTAGTTTTGGAAAACAGCTGAGAAACACATAAATGCCTTTGAATGTAAATGCTACAGAAGAGTTCTTCAGTTATCATGGACACAAAAAAGAACAAATGTATCCATACTACAAGAACTTAATATTGAAGAAGGGTGGCTAGTAAAGAGGATTAAAGAGAGAAAACTTAAATATTTTGGACACACTAAACGTCATGATAATTTAGAGATTAGAAGACCATCTTGGAAGGGTACATAATGGGGAAAAAGAAAGAGAAAGACCAAGGCATCATTGATAATTTACAAATGGATGCATCAACAGCAGGCCATCTTGCTTACAACCGAGAGGCCTACAGGAGAGATATTAGGGAGGTAGAGTTCTGCAAGTTCTGTTTAATGGTACAGAAAAAAAAAAGATACGAGATTAGTTTTGGAACAAAGAGCTGTCAGATTGTATTAGACCTTATGTTCACTTTAATATACAGTGACCTAAACACATTCTCCTGGCTAGATTAGCATTGTATCACCCTCACTCCTTTCCACGGAAACCAAACAAGGAGAAAGAAAAACATTCTTAAACCAAGTTTAAGGAGCATGCTTTTAAGTAGAGAGCCCATCATCATGAGGGCGGCATCCGTTTCTTCCATTTAACACACAATAGCCAGTTTTGTAACAGCAGCTGTACCTGGGAAACCTATTTTCCTGGTAGAGTACATTTTTTTTCCCCTCGGCTGGTGGTAGAGAGTAGAAAGTGGCTGCAGCTTTTGTGAAGTATAAAGTGCTTTGTGTCCTGTATCAAAGAAGAAAATGTTTAGTGTTCATTTATAAGCCCTGAAATGGATTATACCAGGATGCAAGGCTTACCCAATGAAAGTTTCATAATGTCGTTTACAGACTGGTTCCTTTATGCAGCTTGTATTAAAACAAATGAGAATAAGGCACTTTTATCTGGCTCACCAAGGCATTTTTCACAAAGGAAATGTTTATTGTCTTGATGCTTATCAGTGTTTGCACATATGCTTTGTTTTGTCTAGATTTCTTTCTCATTTTTTTTTTTTTTTAACGTAAACCATAATTCTAATTTTTTGCGCCCCCTCCACTCCCCTCCCACATTCTTCACTTTAGCAATCAAATCACATTGCTGCTTTGTTGAGAGACAAAAGTCAAATAGATGAAACAGTGCGAGATATCCATGACAGACGGCAGTCGGTGGCGCAGTGGGAGGCTCAGATATCAGAAATCATTAAATGGTAAGCTCTTTCTCTTTCTCTCTCTCTCTCTCCATCTCTTTCTCTTTCTATCTTTGTCTCCCTCTCTGTGTGTGTGTGCGTTTGCGCACGCGCGTTTCTGAAACATTACTACAGTAAAATCCTTCTGTAACAAACCCAAATATAATGAATTTTAATTATTGTGGAATTATTATTCAATCCCTGCCTTCTTGCTGTACAATTAGTGGAAAAGCATTTCAGTTTTATGGGCATCATTTTTACACATAATCTGATGTAACAGAAAAAAGTTTTTTCAGAATATTTTTAAAAAATTGTTGAAATAAAAACCATAAAACAATACTGTGTTTACGGTATTGGGTAGTAGTGTAGTCCTATTGTGAATGCAATTTTCCCAGTGCAAAAATGAACCAGTCGAGATTGGTTTTCATATCCTGTGAAATCTGGTAAAAGTTCATTACTGTGAGTGCTTCAAATGTCCAGCCTTTCTGCAGATCGTAATGTAAACATCATTGTCATGGAAGCTATGGATGTTCAGTGTATATTTTTAACTGATGTAACAATCGAGGCACCACAGGGGAACTGGATAAGATTAAAGTCAATTAAAAGACTTAAAAAGACTCTTTTATAATTGTGCCATTCCTCTAACATAGGCTGATTAGATTTTGTAGGTCAAGGCTGATAAGTTGATACAAGGTTTCTCCTGGTTGCCTAAGGTGATATAAGGTTTCTCCTGGTTGCCTGAGTTGATAAAAGGTTTCTCCTGGTTGCCGAAGTTGATAAAAGGTTTCTCCTGGTTACCTGAGTTGATATAAGGTTTCTCCTGGTTACCTGAGTTGATATAAGGTTTCTCCTGGTTACCTGAGTTGATATAAGGTTTCTCCTGGTTACTGTAGAATTATTCATTGTGGGTAGCAGCTGTGTTTTGTTTTTTTTTTTCAAAATATTATTTAATTTTACTCCCTTTGTTATGTGCGGAGCAGTGAGGAAAACATTGACCATGACATTTATGTGGATGTTTTTATACGCTATTCTGAGCTCCATTTTCAAAGACCTACATTTATTTACCATGACAACTTTAGGATGACATAATGTTATTGCCAAGGCAGATAGTGGTGTATGGTGCAGTTTTAACCTCTATCTACCTTATTTATATTAACCAGTTTTACTGCAGTCGCCATCCCTTTTATCTATTGCCAAGGCAACATGTCTTTCTGTGTTTGAGATGGATATACATGCTAGTGTTTTGCCACTCTCACAACACAACCATCACTAAGAAATGTAAAGGGTTAATATAATTATTTGAAGATTACATTGTCTGGTCTAGTCTTATTGGATAATAGCAAGCTGGCTCATCTCTAGATTTTGTGAAAGTTAATGTGGGTAATAATTGAACAGTTCCTAATGACAGCCATTAAGTCTGCATCTCTCTTGAATGTACAACAGTTGCAAAATCTCCTCATCTTCATTCCCAGTGCTACTTCAGCTATGTTGTGACAAAATTTTTTGACTTATAATGTACAGTGCAGTATTTCTTATAGTAATACATTTTTTAAAAATTGAATATTTAGTGATGAAGCAGTGCTTTACATATCAGGGAGAATAAATCATCAAAATTCGAGAATATGGGAATCATTAAATCATCATGCCTTTTGAGAAATTGAAAGAGATAGTGCAAAGATGAATGTGCTTTGTCTTGTTCAGAAGTTTTGAGATGCTTTCTTTGTGAAATAAACATTGACCTGGGCATGCTACAGTATTCTGTGACCCTAGTTGGAAGATCACTATTCAAGTGTGATGTTGTAGCAAGATGATGCACCTCCACAATTTATTGACATTCATTTTCTTGGTCACTGGGTTTGGAGTGATGGATGAATTTTCTGGCCACCACGCTTGCACTGCTTGATTTCTTCCTGTGCTAATGCTAAGGATATTATTTACAAGACCCTTGTGGCCTTCCTTGATGAAATGAAGCTCAGAATTGTTGCTGCGATTGAAGCAGTTACACTGCAAATGTTGGGAGAACACTTGGAGGAAAACTAAACACTGATTGGACAATCTTATATGTCATGAAAAAGGCGTGCATGTTGAAATTGTTTAATATTCTTCTGTATTGATTCTAAGGTTTCAATAGTTTTTTTCTTTAATATTCTGTAAGCAGTTTAATTTTTTTTTTTTTTTAACCGGTTTGAAAATTCTGGATCAGACTGCAGAAACCCCAACAATAATTTTGAACCACGCTATGCTGCTTTGAACAACTTTTTAAATAGATGTTTGAGCCTCTTGCTCTTTTGGCAGCCAATGATGGGCATTTAACATTATCCCTGCATAGATCAAGTTTGTTCTGCGGTTTTTCTTCCTCAAGAACAGTGGTTCCCAATTAACAAAAGTTTGTTGAACCTTGATGTTTCAAAATCCAGGCCATGGACCCCCTCTGGAAAAGTTTCTTATCCCTATGGTAGCTATGTGCTTTAAATGCAAAAGAATTATTTTTTTAGAAAATGTGAGTAACCTTTAATGAGTAAATGCTACACTACAATAAAAAACACAGTACAAACTTGGTGAATTTTCAAAATAACAATAATGTAGTTAAGATGGTGTGACGTGCAAGATGGCGGACGTTTAACGCTCTCACTGGCATGCAGAAATCAGCGAAATTCCGCTTGATCTATCACATATCCTGTACCGGGAGTTGGACATGAAGCTAACAACCTTATCCTGGGACCTATCTTGAGGCGACTCCAGATTGGAGAAAAAATATCGTTACGGAAACTCGCGGAGAAACCAACTGAGCATCAGGGATGCCAACTCCGAAGAGCTCATTCATCAGCCCCAAACATGTGACAGAGATTGGGTTCTGGAATGTGAGAGTGATAGCATCACCAACAAAAACTATTCAGGTCATCAGAGAAATGGAGGGATACCACGTAGATGTACTGGGCATCAGTGAAATGCGATGGCCAAAAGCAGGTAAAAGATCGGTGGAAAACAGTAAGTTAATAATACATTCAGGCAGACAGGATGGGAAACACCAGGAGGGAGTAGGTATTATTGTGTCAAATGTAGCATGGAAACCAATGAACAGTCATATAATAAGAACACGATAGAACCCTAAGACACGGAAGAATGACAATAATACAGTGTTATGCACCCACGAACAATGCAGATGATGAGGTGAAAGACGATTTCTATCACCAGTTACAACAAATCATCAACAAAGTCCCTAAACACGACATCCTAATTGCTATGGGAGACTTAAATGCTAAGGTAGGGAAAGATAACACCGATGTTGAAAAAGTAATGGGAAAAGAAGGAATTGACATGGTTAATCAGAACAGAGAAAGATTAATTGAAATATGTCTAAAAGAGAGCATGGTCTTTGGAGGCACAATATTTCCACACAAAGAGATACATAAAACAACGTGGATATCTCCAGATGATAGAACTAGAAACCAGATAGCTCATTTTTGTATTAGAAAGCAATACAGAACATCTCTCATAGATGTAAGGGCTTATAGGGGTGCAGATGTTAACAGTGATCACAACCTGTGTATAGGGAAAATAAAACTAAAACTGAAAAGCCAACACAAGAAATCAATTAACAGAAAGATAAACAGCCACAGCCTACAAGAAGAGAATACTAACAGTAATTTCAATCAAGAACAAGAACTTGCCAATCATTCCACAACACCCAGTGAAGTAGAAGAGATAGGTATAGATGAGTTATAGACTTCTTACAGCACAGCCATAATCACAGCAGCAAAAGCAAGTGCTGGACTGAAAAAACCAAATAGAAAAGCATGGATCTCAGAAAACACATGGAAGTACATGCATGAAAGATGAGCAGCCAAATTAGATATGTTGAATGTAAAAATAGATCTTGGAAAAGATCTGGCGAAAGCAACATACAAAGAAATAGACAAGAAAGTAAAAAGTTCAGCTAGAAGGGATAAAAGAGAATACATAGACAATATGGCAAAAGAGGCAGAGAAAGCGGCAAAAACAGGAGACAGCAAAACTTTATATAACATACAAAAGAGGCTAACAGGTATTATTACATCTAAAGAAAGACCAATCCTTAGCAAAACTGGAACCCTATTAACTTCAAGTAAAGACCAAAGATGGGCTGAACACTTCCAAGAAATACTTAATCGACCACACCTAAAAGAACTGTTAAACCTTGAAACCGACTTACCAACCCCGCAACTAAATGTCAACCTAGATGAAATTACATTACATGAAATTGAAACAGCAGTGAATTTAATAGCAAACAACAAAGCTGCAGGTGAAGATGAAATAACACCCGAAATGTTAAAAGCTATCAATAATGACAACATGGGACAACTACAGAGATTTAGAAAAAAGAAAAGGTCCCTTCTAAATGGAAAAAAAAAAAAGAATCATTGTTAAAATACCAAAAAAAAAAGGCAACCTTAGTGACTGTAACAATTGGAGAGGAGTAATATCAACTGTGTCAAAAGTGTTTTGCAAGGTCATTTTGAATAGACTTAAAGATATAGTGGATACAGCAATGAGAGAAGAACAAGCAGGATTTCAAAAAGGGAGAAGCTGTCTCAACCAGATCTTTACTCTAAGAATAATACTTGAAGAACATATTGAAAAACAAAAACCACTAATACCGAACTTCATAGACTTTAAAGAGGCATTTGGTAGCATACACAGAGCTTCATTGTAAAGAATTTTAAGACTATATGGAATGCCATCTAAAATTGTCAACATCATTAAGGACTTCTACAATGGATATGTTTGTGCAGTCAAAACAGAAGAAGGGATGAGTGAATGATTCAAGATTGAAACAGGCGTGAAACAAGGATGTATACTGTCTCCTTTGCTTTTTGGAATTACAATAGACTTCATAATGAAAATATGCTGCACAGATAACAGGTATTGACTGTGTACAACTAGAATATCTTGGTTTTGCTGATGACATAACTCTTATCAGTAACAATGTGAATTCCATGCAAGAAAAAACAGATATCCTGTCTTCACTGGCTAGCAGAATAGGACTTGAAATTAACAAGGACAAAACAAAAATAATGAAACTTACCATTAATCAGAATGGAAAAATACATGTAGAAGGGACGGGTATTGAAGAAGTCAATCAGTTTGCATACCTTGGCAGCTACATAGACCCAGGATGGTGACACCAGAAGGGAAGTTAGAATTAGAATTGCAAAAGCAATTCTTGAGAACATATGGCATTCAAAAGTTATAAACACAAAAACCAAGTTAAGACTATTCAATTCAAATGTAATATCCACACTCATTTATGCATGATAATGCTGGAAAACAGCTAAAGAAATAGACAGGAAGTTAGACTCTTTTGAAAACAAATGCCTAAGGAAAATACTCGACATCAAGTGGAACGAATTCAAGAACAATGCAGAGATAAGACAGATGACTGAACGACAACCAGTCTCATGGGTGATCAGGAAAAGGAGATGGACATATGTTGGTCATTTGATGAGAAGAAATGATCAGAGAATCCCAAAACAAGCTATCAAATGGAACACAACAGGCCAAAGAAAAAGAGGCAGACCGTGTGAAACTCTGAAGAGGACATTGTTAAGAGAGGACAAATTAATAGGCATAAAATCCCTTGATGAGGTTGAAAGGCTCACTGAAATCAGGAAAAATTGGCGAACTACCTTGCAAGCCCTATGTGACGTTTAATGGCACGGGAAGAATATAAGATATATAAGTTAAGAAAAAAATAGACAGCATTTAATATTCCCAGAGAAATGAACAGAATATGAAATGTGTGACAGCTAACCAACCTAAATATGATGAAAGAAATCATGCTTCTTTTTATTCGGAACAAACACTTCCACATCTGATTCACAATCGCGAGCATATTGAATTTTCATTCAGGCTCCAGTAACATCACAAAGATCAGCCTCTTTCTAGCATCTTTTTTGTTCTGTCAGTTGCCAAACTGTTGGATGGCGCCATATTAGTTTGTTACTGAGACTGCAAAACCCACACACATCAGAGAAATGTGAAAAAAAATGTTCTTTCCTTCACACAGGATTTGTTGAAACATTGGTCCACAGACCACCAGTTGGGAACTGCTGCTCTAGAATGTTCTTCCTAGAGGTTGCAAGATGAGGTGCTATTTGAGTGTGAAGGTGGATTGATTTTCATTGAGTTGGATTGCACAGCTTGGATTCTTTTAATTAGTTCTTAGAGTGTGATCTAGAGGCTTTTGGGATAAACAAAGTGACAAAGTTCCATTGTTGGCATGCTAATATGAAGTAGTTTTTTTTTTTTAACTTCTGCTCTTGTCTGCCAGCTCATGCAACACTGTTGATGCTCAGAATATCCTGCCTGCAGCGGTCTCTTGGAACTTTAAGCATATCTGCAAGAAGTTGGTCTTTGTATAAACCTTGCCCAAATTTGTGTTCTAAGGATGCCACTAATTGATTTTCTTTCCTAAGTGTCATAATAGTCAGAAGTAACTGAAAGAGGATACTTACTGGCTAATGGCATGACCAAATGGAGGAAATGGTCAAACTAAACATTATTTGTTTAGTTCCTAGTCTCAGTTCCAGTAGTCAGAATATATATATATATATGTCACATTCCACTCTCTAGGCAAATATTTTCTTGTCATAAGCTGAATGTGGTAAAGGAGAAAATTTGTTATTGATATTGGCAGGGTTGGTGATGAGAAGGATGCTCGTGGCTACTTGCAAGCTTTGGCCCAGAAAATGACAGATGAACTGGCCAGTCTGAAAGTAATGGGTGTATCACAGGAAGCAGTGAGTTTGTTTATTTTAAAAACTTAACAGTTCAGAGTGATTTGACTCACTGTTTTGGTTTTGTTAATGAGTGTGAAGAGGATTATCTTTAAGGATTTTAAAATGCTTAACATTAGAGAATGAATTAAAAAAAAATGTTTTTGAAGGTTTAAAATTTCTTTAAACTTTGGATTTTATTCTTGAATGTTTCTAAAGTTTCACAAAGTGGACCTAGTGACTGCTGCTTTTTTTTTTTTTTTCGTTAGTACAACTGATACAACTCATATTAATCAATTAAAGCACTGGATGTTAGTTTACAGTCATGTAGGAATCTGTATAACAAACATAAGCTGTAGAATCCTAGAATTATGTTAGATTTTTTTTTTATCACCAAGTGGTGGTGATTGGGGGGGGGGGGGGGGGAGCTGCTGTGAATTTTCATTCACTTCAGAAGTCTGCAATCTGCTAAAAAGTTGGGGACCAATGATTTAAAGCATCGATAATTTTACAACATTGCCTTAGTGGTTGTGTTGCATTCAGTGTGTTATAAAATGTTGCCTAAACCATGGGCTGAAAATGAATTTCTGTATAAGGCGTGATACTGACTACATCACACTTTCATGTGCTTAAGGTCATGAAAAATGCGGGCCTAACACCATATTCCCCAACATGCCTTAATGGCATGGAAACGGGAATTCTACTTTTACCTTAGTGCGGTGTCCTCTAGTCCTTTCCCTGCGATGGACATGTTAAGATGTTCTGCCGCTTTACTGCTTAGGGCATCTTAACACGTCTCAAAATTACTGCTCCCCTGGTGCAGATGACGTGTTAACTCATTCTGCATTTTACTAGTTGCTGTTAGAAACAACTGTAATCATTCCTCAATGGGGGTTCACGGTAGCTATTTTCAGCTATGTATGGGCCTAGTTTCATCAAGCAGAACTTGTCAGCAAATTCAGCACAAATGTTAGTTTGTCTCATGAAATAGGAGAGCTCGTCAGTACTGTCCACATGTTCATTGCATTCCATTGTTCCATCTTATTTTATCAGCCACGCTGGTATTTGTGGTTATGTTGTATGTTATAAAATGGTCAGAAAAATGAATTTCTGTATAAACTTTTAGATCCTACAAATGGGGATAGTGAAGATGAAATTGAAATATGTAGTTTTGACATTGAACGAGGCGATCAGAGAGAGAGGATGATTAGAGAGATTCAGCCATGAACATCGACTGGATGATTGGCAAGAATGAAAAAAATGTATAAATGAATACTTTGTGAAAAATTCTTTGCTTCAGTCACCTGTGTTTAACTCTTAGTATACTGCAGGTTTTTCCCTCAGAAGACCAGTGGTCACCAAGTGGGGTAAATTTCTTAAAGTGGAATGGGATGGTTGTCACATTTAGAAGGACCACAAAGATATATTCTGATTCGCAGTATGACATATTATACATTTTTTTTAACAGAAAAAGTTGTATATTGTTTTTCTAATAAAATTGTTAGTATTGTGTTTATAAATACCAGAAAAAAGAACTAAGAATTGAGAAGAAAAAAATGGAAAATTATTATGAAAAATATTCTGACCTACCCCGTCAAGTTAATCTGTTCCACAGTTCCACATTGAGTAAAATAGTGTGCTAACACCATTTTCTCACAAAAAATATACAATAACTATTTATTTACAGTTAATTTACGATCAACAATACACTAATTACATGACAACATCAGAGCGGCAATCTGTAAGCTTAGAAAATAGATTTTGTAAACTTGCATATTTTGTAACAACATATCACCGATTTTCACCACGTGAGACGCTTATAAAATGCCAGATGGCACTTCCACCATCCGGATTGGCCAGATTTTAAGTATAGTGAGATTAAATTCAAAATTAGAGGCCAGTTCTAACCCAACTCATCCTGACCACAAACCCTAAACCCTACCATCGCAATATGCGTGTCCTAGTCACCTGAAGATGATTGAACCCACGCACGGCCTTTCGGGAAGCATACAAAGAGTTAATGGAATTGTCTCAGGACAGTTTTGTTTTTTAATTACTTTTGAGAATGTTGCATTTCTTGGACAACAGCACTGATTGCCTGTGGTGATCAACTTTTCTGAGACATTTCCCATCAACAGAATTGTCAGTATTGAAGGAAAAGGGCCCACTGAGAAAGTGTGTTGTGTGTGCAAAAAATAAAAGATGATAGAAATCAATGTGTCCAAAATATGTGTCCAAAAGAAATATGTCCAAAGACTGTGAGGTCGCATGTGTTGCACCTTGGTTTTGAACATTTCACATACAATAACATCTAAAAAATAATTTTTTTTTTAAAAAATCATTCGCTGAAGAAGTTTTAGTCATCAAGAAGATAAAATAGTCAAATATGACTTGAATGGTGAAAAATAATCACAAATCACAGAGAGTTTCAGTAAGTCTGAGATTTTCAGACAATATAAAAAAGGTATTCAGCACCAGCAGAAAGCACACGGAAGAGGTTTCTGGCACAGTAGGTCACAGCACTCGAGGTGAATGCCGCAGCAACAAAAAAAATTAAGAACGTTAAAATGTTTCTTTAGTATTTTGATTGTTAAAAATATTTTGACTATAACATTACCTGACATTATGCTTTCAAAAAAAGAAACAAATTTTGATCTCTTTAACTTTGCCAGCCTCATCCCAAATGGAGGAAGCGGCGCTCTGCCAGAATGGATAAGATGGAGTTGCTGAACCTCCAGTCTCAGCTTAATTCTGAGCTCCAGGCGAAACAGCAGATCATTGAGGAGCTGTCGAGAACAAAAGACGAGCTTACTGTTACAGAAAAGTATGATTGCATTAATTGGTCTTGTTATCATTGTTGATTTTTTCCACCTTTCAGCCGTGAACTTGAAGATCTTGACTGAAGATCTTGTTGGTACAGGCAAATGGATGAAAAATGAAGTATACTGACACTTTGATTCTTGTAGGCTTCCTAGTAAGTTCCATCACTTAACCTCACCCATGTGGCAGTAAAAGGTAAATTCCCGTTTCCATGCCATTAAGGGGAATATTGGGGAGCATGGTGTTAGGCCCATATTTTCCATGACCTTCGGCACAAGAAAGTGTGATGTGGTCAGTATCACGCTCGGCCATTTACTTCCCAGATTTCTCCAGTGCCCATTTCTAGAGACTGGGTGAACTATGGGGCCTTTTCGGTGTGTGCCAGAAAAAATCCCACTGCTGGGACTGTACCCAGTACCACCGGATAAGTAAACTGAGCACCTAAAAACTCAGCTAACCAGGCCGCCATGTGGCAGTGCTTTTTAGTGTTACCAGCCTGTGCACTAGGAGAAAGATAATAAGAGAATCTCATAGGTCGGGATCTTGACGATGTAGTTGACATTACTAGTCTTTCAGCTTATGTCCATTGAATGATAACAAATTCATTTAATTACAGTTTAAGTATCAGATGAAGTATTTTGTAAGCAACTGTTGCTAGTAAAAAATTCAAATAAGCCTACTGGTTATGATATTCTTTAAAATGGAAATCTGGAACAAGTTTAGAAATTTGTGCATTCCATTATAGAAAATATGAAAATCCTTTTTTTCTAAGGCATTCTTTTTTTAAAATCACATCTTAAGTAAAAAAAAAAATAAATTATTGTACCTCATTTTGAGTTTGGAAGTGAAAGATCAAAAGGAAGGAACAAAAGCAAGCCCCATGATCCAGCAGCATATAAATACAGTTTTGTTGGTAGTTAATCATTTATTATCCCCAGCAAATTGCAAGAGAAGAATGAAGAAGTGAATGCACTTAAGAAAACAGTAGAGGAACTGGAGGCTAAAGTGAAAAACCTTACAGATCAAAGCAGAATAGAGCAGTGTAAGTACAACTTTATGTGTCACTAGCTGTAACCCCCATCAGAAAATTACTGGAGAAGAACCTTACAGATAAAAGCATAATAGAGCAGTGTAAGTTCAACTTTATGTGTCACTAGCTGTAATCATCATTAAAAAAAAATTAGTGGTGAAAAAAAAAAATGATTCGAGTTTACTTTATAGTATTTTTTGTACAAATGCGTCCCATCCTCAAAATAAACAACTGGTACCTTCTAAAAATTCCACCCTGAGAAGTGAAAAACTGTTTTCTCAATTCCCCCCCCCCCCCCCCAAACAAACTCCAGCCCAAAAATACATTAGTAATTCCAGCCCCCCAGTTTTCCCACATTCTGTAACAGTGTGACAGTACTTATGGCAGGACAATGGGGTGGTTGTCATGATATGAATAACAGGTGGGTTTCAGTGAAAATAAAATCGGTAATTTTGTTTAAAAAAAAAAAAATAAATAAAAGATAGCTTTCCTAAAGTCAAGGGAGAGAGAGATCTTGATAGAACGGTAGTGACAAAGGTCAGTTTACCATTGTATTCTGGCTTGAAACTCATCAGCAGTAAAAATTACACTAAAAGGCAAACTTCCACCAGCTCACATTAACAGCATTAGATTGTGCATCTTAACTCTTCCCGTGCCCACAGGAAGAAATGCAGACATTCAGTTGGTGCCGGAATAAAACGCGGGTCTTGATATGTTAGGGGGTATAGTTGTAAAATGGAGTGGAAAACAGTATTTCCATGTACTTTTGTGTACTTATTATGTTTCAGAGTATAACTAAATGTGTGAAAATTTCATAAATGCAGAGTTTTTTAGGAAAAAAGAAGTAATGTGATGTTTTTAGACAGTGATTGTGCCCAACTCACCATCGGCTAGGCCTAGATCTGCACTACTTACCATCTAAGATGTCTAAATCTACTTGTCGATCTCGTATTGTGATTCTATGTTGCATTCTCGCTAAATTAATGTCTGAAATAACCTCCTAACTACTTCTCCAGTCGTCTAAATATGTCTAGATCTACTTGGGATGCATTCAAGAGCAGTGGGGTGGTCACAGGCCATGTCCATACCCTATCTACATCATCAGAAATTGATGGTTCTCTTCCTTTTTCTCGCTCGGCATCGCTCGTAACTAAGGACTCTCACCATTTTGAAAAGTGTCACCGGAAATGCGGACGAAATATGTATAATCTAAATATTACACCGGTTGTTTTATTGAAACAAATGAATTGTCACTATAACGACTATGGCACGCAACTCAGTAACCGGAAGTTATCACTATAGTGACTATGGCACGGGAAGAGTTAAAATCACTCAGATGCGAGATCAGATGAAAAAGTTGTCTATTTCATGTTTATTGTTGTTCTTTATACGTAAATAATACTGTGTGGCCTATTCTTAACTATTAGAAAATAAAATTTGTTAATTTATATACACACATGCTTTTCTGTTCTTTTAAAATGTTCTCCCACATTCATAATGTTTCTGTGCTAGTGTTTTTTTTTTCTTCCCAGTTAAGGTTTTCCACCAGCAACTTAGTTGTCATAACTCAGTATTCACACAACAGATCATCCAGTAGTTATCTGTGAATCTTGTTTTGTGATTACATCAGTTGTTTTTTAAGGAAGTAATTTTATACCTTCAGGGGAACGAACAAGAGAAGAAAGCACCTATTCACGGTATACTCTGGCTCATCCACCTGATGTGAGTAGTCCTTAGAGATAATTTAATTATCTGTCTATCACAAGAATGATAATTTAGTTACCTGTGTGCCAAAAGAATGATAATTTAATTATCTGTCAACTAAAGTAATGATAATTACCTGTCCATCAAAGGAATGATAATTTATTTACTTATATGCCTGCCAAAAAAAAGTGATATTTGAATTATCAGTCTACTTCTTCTTCTTCGTTCGCACTGTCTGTCTATATCTGCAGTCCTGTCTCTTGGATAAATTTCACTGTTTTTTTGTAATTCATGTATGATCTGTTTACTAAAAGAATTATAATTGTCTACTTAAAAAATGACAAATTAATTATCTGTCTACCAAAAAAAAATATGATCATTATTTTTCTACCAAGTCACAAAATAAGTGTGAGATTTTAAACACAGATCAAAATACACTATCCACTTATTTATCTTGAAAAGTTGTCAGAGATGGTATATGCAAAACTGAGATTACAGAAGCCAGAGGAAAAAAAAAAGAGTATGGACACATCAGCATTGAAATATGACTAAACAGTTTTGAATCCCCCATTGCTCCATTAGAACCCACATACCATGCATTCTGTTGTTTGCTTTCCTGTTCATCTTATCTGTAGGATGTGTTCAGTTATAATAAGAGGCAGTCAGTCGTGCAGAGCCATGCCGAGCTACGCTACGCAGCGCGTGTTGCTGCTGTTGCGCAGGCCGACCGTTCTTTTGGCGAAAAAGCGCTCTCGAGTTCCGTGCATGGGGAGACAGGCTTTCGCTCCCTTCCCGGACGGCGAGAGTTAAGGTGTTTCGATGCAGAAGCAAATGGTTTGTCCGTCGAGCGAAGCATGTAAACGGCTAGCCAGCCAGGTTCGTGCTAATGATGTAGTACGGTTTTGTCGACCAATGGTCTCGAAATTGGCCCATCTCTGCAAAGAGTATCAGGTCTGCAGTATGTAATGTGCGTATGTTGTGGGTGGCTAGGCTCTCTTCTCGTTCGCTAGAGCAGAGAGAGCTGCCAGCCACGCCCGCCAGTTAAAGGAAGTGAAACGCTGCCGGGGTCGAAAGGGATCCGCCCTGAGCAGAGCGCTGTCTCCTTTGCCCCGCGTCGGTCTGTCGGTAGATATCCGACTAAGGTTCGGTGAAGAAAGCTATCTGGTTGATCCTGCCAGTAGTCATATGCTTGTCTCAAAGATTAAGCCATGCATGTCTAAGTTCACACTGTCTCACGGTGAAACAGCGAATGGCTCATTAAATCAGTCGAGGTTCCTTAGATGACATGATCTTACTTGGATAACTGTGGCAATTCTAGAGCTAATACCAAGCTCCAACCCTCGTGGAAAGAGTGCTTTTATTAGTTCAAAACCAATCGTCGTTGCCCTTCGCGGGGCGCGACGTCCCAACTGGTGACTCTGGATAACTTTGTGCTGATTGCATGGCCTTCTGTGCCGGCGACGCATCTTTCAAATGTCTGCCCTATCAGATGTCGATGGTACGTGACATGCCTACCATGTTTGTAACGGGTAACGGGGAATTAGGGTTCGATTCCGGAGAGGGAGCATGAGAAACGGCTACCACATCCAAGGAAGGCAGCACGTGCACAACTTACCCACTCCCGGCACGGGGAGGTAGTGATGAAAAATAACAATACGAGACTCTTTCGAGGTCCCGTAATTGGAATGAGTACACTTTAAACCCTTTAACGAGGATCTGTTGGAAGGCACGTCTGGTGCCAGCAGCCGCGGTAATTCCAGCTCCAATAGCATATATTAAAGGTGTTGCAGTTAAAAAGCTCGTAGTTGGATCTCAGGCGCAGGCGGGCGGTCCGTCTCGCGCTGGTTCACTGCCTGTTGTCACCTGCCCTACCATCTGCCGGCTCTCTCCTGCGGGTGCTCTTCGCTGAGCGTCCTGGGTGGCCGGCGCGTTTACTTTGCATGGAATAGTGGAATAGGACCTCGGTTCTATTTTGTTGGTTTTCAGAACTGGAGATACACTGCTGGCGAGAATCTTTGAATGCCGCGCGTGGAGTGAAGCTCTTCCCAGTCAAGGAAGAAAATGCAGAAAAGAAATAAAGGTTGCTGTGCGGTGCCGATGTGAAAAGGTGGCGGAAAGGATAAAGTGAAGTTTAATCAGTATGTCCAGTAGTATCGCTGCGAGAGCTATACATACCACGGCACCTCTGCTCTAGAGACCGGCCACGTCCGAAATACACCTACACTGGTGAAATATGCCTAAACCGGCACACACCAGGGGTGGAACTTGATGGCTAGACATGTCATGCCACCTCCGCTCTAGAGGTCGGTGACGCCTGATATACACCCATACTGGTGAATTTTGCCTAAACCGGCTCACACCAGGGGTAAAACTTGAAGGCTATGCATGTCACAGTACCTCTGCTCTAGAGGTCGGTCACGCCCTAAACACACCCATACTGGGATAATATGCCTAAACCGGCTCAACCCAGGAGTGGAAGTCACTAGTTGCGAGGATTTGTCCTCCTGGACAAAAGCTCTATCCTGGTCACAACTAGGAAAGGTAGCGGCCACGACTGCAAAATGCTGAAGCCGGAGACACTGGACCAGGGCAGTCTAGATAGGCAACCACCTCTCTCCCGGCGGGGATGTTTGCGTATCCTAATCATGCTGAGGTTTTCCGGTGAGAAAGTTCAACTCTGGACTGGATGGGCAACCACCTTTCACCCGGCGGTGATACACGGGTATCTCAAAACACGTCGAGGTTTTCCGGTGAGAAGGTCCAACTCTGGCCTGGGTGGGCTACCGCCTCTCACCCAGCGGGGATGCACTGATATCCTAACTCGTCGAGGTCTTCCGGTGAGAAAGTCCAACTCTAGACTAAACTGGTGCAATGAAAACCACGGTGTCACGCAATCCGCTTCAGAGACCCACCAAGAATACAGGCTAAAGCCCTGCGATACTCTGAACCCCCTGTGGTCCTCTCGGGGATCTCGTGTGGTCCTTTCAGGGACCACACAGGAGACCACAGGACCTAACGAAGACCACAGGTTTAAATTCAGTAGGATCACAGTGCGGTTTTGGTGGTAGAAGCGAACGAAGAAGAAGAAGATAATAAGAGGCAAATGAGAGTTCAGTGGAAAAGTGGTCAAAAGTGATCAGAGATTGAAGAAAAGAGGCGGCCTGTGTGTGCTATAGAGCATGGAAATGTAGAATTACTGAGAGCACTGAATAAAAATTGCGTCATTTGGATCTCTTACCACTTTCCCTTCGCAATGTAAGCAATCTGATATGTGATTTACTTCTGCATAAATTATTAAGAAATAGAGGCCATGGAAATGTGGTTCATAAGAAGGATGTTGAAGGTGCCATGGACGGCTAAGAAAACCAACAAAGAAGTCTTTAAGAGAGGCTGGAGTTAAAAGGCAGATTACAGCAAAGGAGGCAGACAAGCAAGATTTGTAGGACATTTTCTGAGAAGAGGAAAACTGGAACACATTGTGGCAACTGGAAAAATTGAGGGAAGACAGAGAGAGAAGTTACTGGATGGGCTGTCAGTGTGGCTAGGAAGAAAATCACTGGGAGATTTCATAATCAAGTCTAAAGACAGGGAATTGTGGAGAGAAATGATCGCCTACGTCACGCGGCACGGCACTTGCGTGATTGATTGATAAATTATGCCACAAAGTAATTTATTTTCTGCTTTAAATAGGAAAAAAGTGCTAAAGTATGTAGGATGATACCGCTACAGAGCATTTGGGGTAAATGTGTAAAATTAACGATAGAAAGATTTCAAATATGTCTCATATAAAACTGAAAACACTGAGACAGTGAAGTAGTTTGGTTGGTAATAGCTGATGACAAGTAAAAAAATGGATGTAGAAGGTACAGTGGTTGAAGGAAATGGTAGATTGTTGTGAGTAAACTCGTGTGTCATCATTGATCAGCATGAATGGGCTCTGAGTATCTGGTGCAACAAAATCCCTAAGCCTTTTAGAGCCTTTCTCCACTAGATCCTAACAAGATGGAGAGTTGGGGACACCTTTATATCCCTGAATCCAAATGGCCATTCATGCAACAGAAAATCCATCATCTCCAGTAAGGAAAAGATTAACTCTTTCCGTGCGTATGGTTGAATTTTCGACATTTCCGACAGTCTCAAGCTACCGTATGGTCGAAAAATCGACAATTGTTTGTTTCATTAAAACAAGCGGTGTAACATTTAGATTGTACATATTTCGTAAGCGATTCTGGTGACACTTTCAAAATGGCGAAAGCGTGCCTAGTTACGAGCGATGCCGAGCGAGAAAAAGGACGAGAAGCATGGAAATTTTTTAATTTTTGACCATGTAGATAGGGGTATGGACATAGCCTATGGCGACCCCGCTGCTCTTGAATGTTTTCTAAGTAGATCTAGACATATTTATACGACTGGAGAAGTAGTTAGGAGTTATTTCAGACATTATTTAGCGAGAATGCAACATAGAATCAGAATACGAGATCGACAAGTAGATCTACACATCTCAGATGGTAAGTAGGGGTAAGTAGCGCGGATCTAGACCTAACTGATGGTGGGCTGGCCACAATCAGTGTCTAAAAACATCACATTACTTCTTTTTTCCTAAAAAACTCTGCATTTATGAAATTTTCATTCATTTAGCTATACTTTGACACATATTACGTATACAGAAGTACATGGAAATACTGTTTTCCATTCCATTTAACAACTATACCCCTTTACTTTACTCCCGCACCCCACGACACATCCGTGTTTCTTCTGCCGCACGGAAAGAGTTAATATGGCTCATGCTGGCAAAGGAAATAATGCTATTTTCTGGAATACCAAAAGTGTCTTGTTGATTCTGTGGGCAATGGAGAAAAATAAACTGGAACCCATTATTGTAGCACACTCCACAAAATCAGATCTGCAGTTCCTCTTTTGTGTTATAGCCTTCTTAACATTGGTGTCCTTCTTCTCAGTGAGAGCACCCTTTCTGTCTTGGCCCAGGTGGCAGAAATAGAAACATGAAGGGAAATGCCTTCACAATCCTCCTTAATAGTCATGACTTTCTTGTCTGGAATAACAGTGAAGTTGACAGCTGCTACAGAGTGTTGTTGAAACTATGCCCTGGCTTATTTGTAGATGGTTTTGAAAAGTTCATCTAGAATTGGGATAAGTGGCTTTATATTGCAGGTGACTGTGCGGTTATTACAGAGTGCATTGTGTATTTTTATTTTGTTTTTGGTAAAGAAATTCTTTTCTTGAATGTTGAGACTCCGTAAAATTTATTTGTTGAATGACCACAAACTTGCAGCGTGCTTTCTGTGAATGTGATACACTTTTTTTAATGTGATGCACTTTGTGTGAATGCAGTGCACCTTGTGAAGAAATTTTATTTTTTTCTTGTTAGATATGTGCCATTTTATAAGACTATGGCACACACCATGTCAGCATGCTTGTTTATTCATGAACTAAGCTTTATGGGTACGTTTTTGGTGTTGTTTTGAAGAATTGTATTTGTTTTCTTCAAATGCTGACAACAGCAAATCCCAAGTGATAGTGACAGTGAGCCTGACAATGCATCAAAAACAGACTCGCACCCAGATCTTCCAAATAGCAGTGACCTTGATTCATCTCTCCCCCGAGATGCTGCACCATTTAGGCAGCCTTATGAGCCAGTGTCAGCTGCAATTTCTAGCAAATTACATGCTCCGGGAGTTCGCAGGACAGCATCAGCTGGTGGTGCTGATAGGCCTCGACCTACGTTATCACAGCCTGCAAAACAGCACAAGTTAGTAACTCTTTTCTTATGTTCTCTCCTCTTAATCTTATACTCCTCTTATGTGCACTTATTTATTTTTATATTTCTTATGCTTCAACATTCAGGTGTTAGTTTATGCTAAACCTGGAACCCTGTCACCAAGCTGAAGCTTAGTTTATGCTAAACCTGGAACCCTGTCACCAAGCTGAAGCTTAGTTTATGCTAAACCTGGAGCTCTGTCACCAAGCTGAAGTTTAGTTTATGCTAAACCTGGAACTCTGTCACCAAGCTGAGGCTTAGTTTATGCTAAACCTGGAACCCTGTCACCAAGCTGAAGCTTAGTTTATGCTAAACCTGGAGCCCTGTCACCAAGTTGAAGTCTGCATTTCTCCAGATGTTATCAGTAGTTTCACATCATCTTCCTCAGATCAGATCTCTATAGTCGGGTATGGTAGTGCAGATCTGTATGGGCATGTCACTCTTGTAGCATACAAGTATGTTCTGGAAATCACATTACCCTCTTCAAGGAAAAGCGTTCATTATTTTGACCATTAATCAGTGAGGTCAGTCATAAAATTAAATATGATGGATGATTTGTGGGTGTCTTACTGTTAGGAGGCATGAGGAACTTATTGATCTTTGATATCAGTCTTTGCTTTTATTCTGAAGAGGAGCAATGAGGATACAATTTGCAATGATAACAAGTGATACGCTGTTCTGGGTTCCTTTTAAAAACTTGTGATTTTAGATTTTAGCATAGAATTTTACAGCTCATTAAAAATTGTGTAGAATATTATTGTTGTATGAAGAAGCAATCAAAATAACAGTAGCTCTGTTAGCTATAGTATGCAAGGTGCTGTGGCGTTCCAGCGTGTTATTTTGCTTGTCTAGGTAGTATCATCCTGTCTGCTGTCTTTCCGCTGGCTACAATTTCCTGTGTAGTATTTTTCAACACAAACATTCATCTAGATGTGGTTTTAGAGAGAGTTTGCATGTTTTAAGGGGCATGTTTATAGTAGTGTGGAAATGTTTTCTGTTCAGAAATTTTCTATGACAGTATGAAAAACCCTGTATAAATCATTTTATAAAAGATGGCAGGATATGATATCATGGCACTTTCTCCTCATAATGTAAGCAGGCACATTACTAATCAGGTTCAGATTTTTGTAGCAGCAGACTTGATTGTGACTAAAATATTTTCTTCTTCTTTGTTTTCAACTGTTTTGCTTTTTGAATTTTCAGCATCTCACAGATGTTTTCAGTTTTATTGTTTCTCTTTTCTCCAAATAGAAGAAAACCAAAGTTGGCCATCTTTATGACTTTTTTTTGTTTTTAGTATTTCAGAAATTTTAGAAGTGATTTTAATTTTCCTGTTTTGTACTCTGCAGAGAACTGTGTTTTTTTTATGTGTGTGTGTGGTTTTTTTTTTACTTAGTTATTCTATTTCTTTTTTAAACTAATGTTCTTGAGCATTTCAAAAAAATTTCTTTTTTATATATATATATATATTTATATATATATATAATTATATACATTGTGCTTTTTTGTATGTTCATAGTTCTCCATAGAACACACTGTACAGTTTTCATAGTGCGGCTTACTTTGGAGGCAGATATTCCTATTTTTCGAAGGATACAATCATTCACTACACTTGATTAGACACCCCTCAGTTGTATAAACTCAATCTTCCATTTTCATAAGTATGTAAATATAAAAATTTAATTCAAGGCCCCTTTCTTCAAACATTCTGTTTTGTGTTGTAGAGTTTTGTAATAATATGTTGGATGTTTGTTGGAGAGTGGTGTAAAATGTGTTTTATTTTAGAGTTTTGTAAAAATGGATGTACATATATTGTGCAAAATGTATTGCATGTGTAGTGTAGAGTTTTGTAAAAATTTGTGAAGGCATTATATTATCTTCTTTGCATTTTCAGGTTCATTGTCAAATCGTTACAGTCACCATTTAAATGTAACTACTGCAGCAGCTTATTAGTGGGTGTTCAGCGTCAGGGTATCACATGTGAAGGTAAGCTTCTAGCCTGGACTTTGACTTGCTGTTTGGTGCATTTTAGTACTCTGAGTAGCCATTTGCTGTTTATTTCAGATGTGTGAGTTTTGATCATTTTGGTGGATTGAATTGATGAATGATTTATATTTAGATTCTTGAAGTTTTTATTGTTTTGGTTAGTCTAGCCAATATAAAAGTGGCAATAAAAAAATAGAATATTCTGTTTATGGATGATGATGATGACCTTCCATATCAGCAGGTATTTTTTGACAGATCTGTTTTCCACAGGATTTATTCCTTCCAGCTTTCCTTCAGCACAGCAGATATGTGTCTTGTCATTAAGGCTGTCTGACTTAAGATTATCATTCTGGTGTCAATAACTCAGCTTTGCCTTCCTGTGTCCGGTGGGCTGGATATAGCCAACCAGTGATTTGTATCATGAATCAGTAGTCCATTTTGTGTAATATTTAATCACAACTGAAGAATGGATTTTATTTTTTTTTTTTTTTTTTTTAATTTCATAGATGAAATACATTCAGTATTATTACAGATCAGTGACCAGATTGACTTAGTGATTAGGCACTCAGTTTACTAATCCAGAGGTACTGGGTTCAGGTCCCAGCAGTGGGTACTATCACACAAAAAAGGCCCTTGAATATACCCAGCCTCAAAAAATGGGTATCAGAGAAATCTTGGAAGGTAAATGTGGCAATCACTGACCACATCACACTTTCATGTGCCAGAGGTCTTGAGGGAAAAATATATGGGCCTACCACCCTATCCCCAGTATACCTTGATGGCACGGAAATGGGAATTTTGTCCCTATCATTATTGCATATCAGTCACACATTGGGAATCTGCAGTAGATTTTCATAACAGGGGTCATAACTTTTAAATACCAATTAATAAGCATAATTTTCTTTCTCTCTCTCTCTCTCTCTCTCTCTCAAAGAAAACATTCTGTACCACGTTATTAACTCATCCCTTTTTAAAAATCAGAATGATGTCATTTATGCTTCAACATGCCTCTAATAATAACAAATAATTTGTGTACAGATTGTTTTCCAGTCATCTAAGATATTTGATTTTAGAAAGATCACTCTGTTTGCCCAAAGAGAGACACATTTGCCATTTGACAAATCGAAAAGTTTGCTGATCCCAGGCATATCAGTATGCAGAACTCTGTCTTATCTAAGTGGATATAGGGCAGCACAAATGGATAATTTAGACAAGTTTTAATTACATGTGTAATTTCATTTTCATTAAACAAATAAATAAATATATTTCCCATCATGCCTTGAAGCATAATGAAAGCAGTGATTTTCATTTTTTGTCTTTTATCCCCCTACACTAAACTGTTTACAGCATGCAGCTACACATGCCACATAGCGTGTATGAAGAAATGTCCTGATCATTGTCCAATTCCGCCAGAACTTGGTAAGTCTGGTTATGGTTATACCAGGTTAAGATTTATACCAGGTGCACATGGTTAAGATTTCCTTATGATGATGTGCTCTTTGCTGAAGTAGAACCACAGTTTAGTTCTGTTGGTGTGCTTATTTTGTTTAGTTGGGCCAAATGGCACTTTGTTCTATAAATAAATAATAAATGGCATTTATGAAGGAGAATTTTTAAAAAAATGTTTTTTAAAATTATCTGCAGGTTATAGATATCAGATTTGGTTAAAGCTTGGAGAAATTTGGTGGAGGACAAATAGTAGGATGTATTATGGCTGTTCTGGTGTATAAACTTCAAACATCATTTTGTTATAAGCTTAAAAATCATTTTGTTACCAGTAATTTCTATGAAGAGTTTCTTTAATAATTTGTTTTATTCAGAATCATAACGTAGCTTTTTGACTGTGACGTTCTATTTTATTTAGTTCAGTATAAAGGCCTGAATTGTTTTCTTTATAGTGAGACGTCAGTTTGGGCCAGATATTGGGCAAGGCACAGCTTACGAAGGATTTGTTAGGGTGAGATTGCCATTAAGATTAAAGATTGGTATATCTTGAATGCAGATTCAAAAGACCAGTAGAACAGTCAGGGAAATAGAAATGTGAATGATGATGATGAGGGTCTAGTAAGAGTGTAGGAGGGAAAGAAGAAGGTGGAAAGAACTTGGTGTGCAAGTTGTTCTGCTCTTAATCTATCAGTTTTGACATGTTCAGTAGCTTTTATTACATATAAAATAAACATGAGCATGATTTTATGTGTGTGTTACTAAACACTGATAGTATAGTTATCTTTTTCACACATCCAGTTTTTCTCTGTGTTAATGGAAGGTTTTTTTTTTTTTTTGCAATTAAAAAATATTTTTTATTAGGGCATTTATGTATTTTTAAAAAAAACATAGAAGTTATGGGGGTCTCTTATATGTTTAACAAACATATAAGTTTTAAGGAGGGAGCGAGAAGATGTAAAGACAGTAAATAACAAATCAGTAAGTTTTGTGCTTGATTTAACAATTTTAAAAAAAAAAATTCGCCTTCGATCAGTTCATACAATTAGGAGTAATATTGCAGCAAAGCTTGTTTTTCCATTAAAACATTGATATCAGTGTGTACAGCTTATAGATTAGTGTGCCTCACTTTGTAGGCATGTATATACTCTGTTTCTAGGTGCTGAAATTCAGTCTTTATTAATCAGGAGCATGATACCGCTTGTGGGAAAAAAAAAACCAAAACAAATTCTAAACATTACAAGTATAACAACAAAGAAATGAAACCATAATCCTTTGAGCAGCTGGATGCTCAAACCAATGAGGTTCTCGGACCCTCTTCAGATTAGATAATGCTTTAGAAATTATCTTATATCCTTCCCATGCTGTTAAACGACACATAGAAATTATACAAACAAGAAAATGCTGTCTCTCTTTCATTTTATGTAAAAGAAGAATTAAAATTTGCATATATTCCTCTTTAAAAAAAAAATGGTCGAAAAGCTGGTAGATGTGTGCTTTATTTGGAAGTTGCAGAGCATGTTTTAGTTGTGCAGCATTGTGTCTTGTATAAGAAAATGCTACCAGCAATTATTAACATGGGATCTGCGGGGGAAAATATATGCTTACGCAGAGACTAAGATCACATAAGAAGAAACAGAAATTGTATCTCTCTCTCTCTCTCTCTCTTGTAAAGGCTCTTACAGACAACGAGTACAGTTACTGTAATTGTTTATTCTGAATGGTCCCGAAATTTTTGTTTAGTAGATAGTCATTTATGTATGTATGTAGTTACTCCTGTACTGAGTGAATGGATAAGAACGAAATGTAAATGTTTTATTTTATGTGTCTCAGCTTCAGTGTTAATTATGTTTGTTCCATGAGCAGCATATTTGTAGAATGTCTGGAATAGAGTGAAAGTTGTATGAGAAAGGCCAGAATGTCAGACGGGCCTGCGTGCCCAATTCTTAACCCTTTTGAAATAAAGACCAATCAGTCAGTCTCTCTGTTTGTCTGTCTATATCAGTCTCACACACTCTGTTATATGAGCAGCATATTTGTAGAATGTCTGGAGTAGGGTGAAAGTTGTATGAGAAAGGGCAGAATATCAGACGGGCCTGCATGCCCAATTCTTAACCCTTTTGAAATAAAGATCAATCAGTCAGTCTCACACACACATTCACTCTCTCTCTCTCTCTCTCTCTCTCTATATATATATATATATATATATATATATATATATATATATATATATATATATATTACTCCTCACTTTCCCTCAAACTTTCCACATTACTTAAGACTCTTAATGGTGCACTGAATGCAAATGATTTTAAATTGAATTCTCCTACTGCATAGTGATTTGGTAGATATTCATTAATGTGTGAGACTGTGATAATAACTTTGTTACATGTATGTATTTACTTTCTGTATTGAAAGCATGGATAAAAGTGAAACATAATTTCTTCTTTTTTTTTAAAAAAATTTCAGTTTATGTTTGTTATATGTGTGACATATTTGTACTAACTGATGTAGAATGTCTGGGAAGTGAAAGTTGTACAATAAAGAGCAGAATATCATTTGCTCCTGCAGGCCTCAGTATGTGTAATGTTCTTGTTCAGTAGCTCTTAAGTTTATTACATTGTGTTCATAGATTCCAAGAGCTGGTGGAATCAAGAAAGGCTGGGTCAAAGAGTACATGGTCATATGTGATTTCAAGCTGTTCCTGTATGAGATTCCACCAGACAAGCAATCACCCAGTCAAGAAATACAGCAAGTAGTGGATATGAGGTAGGCAGAACAGTGTAGTCAATGTGAGAATCCCAGTACCTGTTGAAGCATGAGGTAGGCAGAACAGTGTAGTCAGTGTGAGAATCCTAGTACCTGTTGAAGCATGAGGTAGGCAGAACAGTGTAGTCAGTGTGAGAATCCTAGTACCTGTTGAAGCATGAAGTAGGCAAAACAGTGTAGTCAGTGTGAGAATCCTAGTACCTGTTGAAGCATGAAGTAGGCAGAACAGTGTAGTCAGTGTGAGAATCCCAGTACCTGTTGAAGCATGAGATAGGCAGAACAGTGTAGTCAGTGTGAGAATCCCAGTACCTGTTGAAGCATGAGATAGGCAGAACAGTGTAGTCAGTGTGAGAATCCTAGTACCTGTTGAAGCATGAAGTAGGCAGAACAGTGTAGTCAGTGTGAGAATCCCAGTACCTGTTGAAGCATGAGGTAGGCAGAACAGTGTAGTCAGTGTGAGAATCCTAGTACCTGTTGAAGCATGAGGTAGGCAGAACAGTGTAGTCAGTGTGAGAATCCCAGTACCTGTTGAAGCATGAAGTAGGCAAAACAGTGTAGTCAGTGTGAGAATCCCAGTACGCGTTGAAGCATGAGGTAGGCAAAACAGTGTAGTCAGTGTGAGAATCCTAGTACCTGTTGAAGCATGAAGTAGGCAAAACAGTGTAGTCAGTGTGAGAATCCCAGTACCTGTTGAAGCATGAGGCAGGCAAGATAAAGTATTATGTCAGAAAATGAAATGGGCAAAACAAAAGTTTTCAATATGAGAATCCCACTGAGTGTCAGAAAATGAAATGGATGCAGTAAGGTAGTAAATATGGGAATCCCACTCAGTGTCAGAAAGTGAAATGGACAAGATGAGATAGTCAGTGTGGGAATACCACCGTCTGTTGGAGCATAAGGTAGTCAGGAGTGTTAGATTAAAATAAATAGTGTTAGATTAAAAGGGAAGGTATAGACTGAAGCAATACAAGGAAAGTAAGTAGAGGAAGGCAAAGGAAAAATAATCATAAATGTATAATAATAAACACCTGCAAGTAATGACATGAAATATGTTACTGTGTGCAAGTAAAGTGGGGAAATAAGTTTAGTAAATACAGTTGCTAACTCAACATAGAAAGGAGGAGAGGTTAAGAGGGAGAAAGAGAGAGATATACTATAACAGAACTGACAGGTATAGAAGCATTAGTTAAACTGGAATTTTTTTAGGTTTTTAGTGTTAACTCTTTCGAGACGCGTTACTTCCAAACTGTTCCTTAATTTCTGACGACGCAGACATTGGAGAAGGGCGCGGACATTTTGGAGAACGGGGGTCCCTGTGTAAAAGTTATTGTACCGACTTAATTCCATTAAAATAAGTGGAAATGATTGAAGATTCCATAAATTAAGTTATTTGTCATAAAAAAAAAACAAAGAAAAGAAAAAACTGGTGTGAAACGATGGATTGATTTTTTGGCGCTAAAAAAATTTTAGGGCTGAGCAATAAAATCTACTTTATACTTACCTTAACTGTGTCATAATCCAATATAGAATACGTAGTCATTCAAATTTCAACACAGAAAAATCAATATTTATGGATGTTTGTGACATCCGATAAATCTAACAGATCTACAGCTATGAGAAACACATATAGTAAGATAGGTCTAGTCGGTCGGTATGACCATTCTACCACTCAATCTCGAAATAAACTTTTACCCCCCTATCTATGTATCCAGTATGTCTTCTTTATCCCCCATGCTTAAAATACTAGTTTAACTTTGGATTCAGAAGAGTTCTAACTGGTTAAATGAAAAGTAACATTGTGTTTTAAGTGAAAGAAAGTCTGAAGCCTTATAGGGCTCTTGGTTGTGAAAGGCCCAGCGCACAAAGATCCTTTTAGGGATCTCTCGTCTTCTAAGAGTTAACTTTTCAAAGTTTGATGAATTGTTAAAATTCTCCCTTCTTATTATTCACAGGGATGAGGGCTTTGCTGCTACAGCTGTTTTACCAAATGATGTGATCCATGCAAACAAAAAGGATATTCCAAGTATATTCAGGGTAATGTCCGACACTAAATAAATTGAGTGAAATTTGTGTTTTGACTATTTCCGTATTACAAGTGGAAGTGGCAGTGCTGTAGAGATGGCACGGTTGTAAGGACTAGAAAACCAGTGTTAACTGAGATCTAGTCCTAAATCTTCTCAGTGCCCAAGTTTGATTGGGTCTATAGAAGGAATTAAATCAAGTCATCATTAGGATATACCCCATCTGGCAAGCTTCATGATCGCCATGCCATCTAATGCACAGAATTCATGTTTGCAGCAAAATGGAAGATCATCAGCTAATCAGATTATTTGGTCATCAAATTTTTCTGTAATTTTCAATTTGCTATCCTGCTCTCTCTCTCTCTCTCTCTCTCATTGTCTCTATCTCTTTGTGGATGGGTGGGTTGATAGGTGGGTGTAATGGTGTTAATGCCCAGATTTTGTTAGGTGTGTCAGTCCCACTGGAGAGTATTTGCCTGAGCAAGAAGACATTCAGTTGAAGTGTTATATTTTTGTGTTTGAAAGGAGCAGTGTAAAAACCTGCCGGTTCTGTTTTTGATACAGGTCACAGCATCAGAGATGAACCCTCCAGGATCAGAGCATCAGATACTGCTGCTAGCTAGCAATGAGAAGGAGAAGGAGAACTGGCTCATGATTCTGCAGAAGCTGCACAAGATGCTGAGAGAGAAAAATCTTCCAAATAAAAATGTAAGTTTTTGGTGCATTTTCAGAATTGATAAGATTGTTAACCTTTTTTTCAGATGCATTTTAGATGTTTATGTACAGCTTCATTTGCCTGTTGTATTCAGTTTGTCATACTTTCATCTTCTCTCTGTTCTGATTGTTGTATAAAGTATATAAAAGATAATATGATACATGAACAAATAACTAAGTGTAGTAAGTACATGTTTTTTCAGATGTAAATATCAAAGGAATAATATTAAAACAAGTGCACAAATTGAAGTATATTGGTACAATGATAACATCATGTGGTAGGCATATCACAGAGGTCAGAAACAGAATATGTCAGGCAAAGGTAGCATTTCAGAAAATAAAAACTGTTTTGTGCAGTCCATCTTTGTCAGTAGATACTGAGAAAAGAGTCTTGAAGTGCTCTGTTGAGCCAGTATATGGGAGATGGGAGCGAATTATGGTCCAAAAACAACATTGAAAGCATTAGAGGCAACTGAAGTGTGGTTCCTATGAAGAATGTTGAGAATACCATTAACAACTAAATTACGAATGAAGAATACTAGGAAAAACCATTGAGAAATGAAACTTAATGAACACACTACGAGGGAGACAGTCTAGATTCATTGGCCATATAATGAGAAGAGGAAGAATCAAAAATATGATAGCAGGGAAAATGGGAAGCAGGAAAGGAAGAGGTAGACCAAGAGAGAAAATCTTAGATGGCTTGACAAAATAGCATGGGAGAAGTACAACAGAACTAATGGAGAACATGGTCTCTGATGCCTCCAGGCATGGCTCATGATGATGATAATTAAAATTTCCTTTTTTAAAATTACCCTCTCATCATAGAAACCTGTGAAATTGAACTGAGATACTAAATTATGTTTGAGAAATCTTTGGCATAGGATATGAAAGAGTTAAAATGTTTCATTTACTCAGATTCTGCAGCTTTTCATGCATTTTTTTGATACTTGGTCATTTGATAAAATCCACAGATGTGGAGGTTTGTGACTGCCAGTGCATAAATTGTTATCATTTATACTTCTTCATTTTCCACAAATTCACCATGATTTTAGGAATTTGTCATTTAGCACCATTATGATTAGACTTTTAAAATGACTGCCATTAAGTTTCATGAAAAAATTTTCAGGTATATAGCCCACAAGAAGTATGTGATAATGCTCTTTCTTTGGTGAAAAACACACATTCTGCTGTCATTTTGGGTGAGTGTTTTATCTGTCTGTCATTCTGTCTGTACATACATAAGCTCATATGCATTCATGCGTGCATACAAAATCTGATGTTGGAAAATATAGCTTACATTGGTAATATCTCAAAATAATAAAATAAGATATGTTTGTATGTCTGTAGCTCTACAAGATCTACTTAAGGTTGTGAAGTGTGGTTGTGAAATTTATCCATAGGCTGAGCATAAAGTCTTTCCCTAATTTCAAACATTTATGACACAAAAACTTTACTAGGCACGGACATGTGGTTTTTTTTTTTGCAAAATTTACCTCAGTTCATACAATTTTTTAATTTTATCTTTACTCATGCAGCTCAGCATGTGCTCTGTTTGTTGCCCAGAGAATACATAAGCAGTACTTGAGTTCTTGCCATGTGGTTCCTAACACCTCTTTAGCTACCATCACTAAAGCATCTATTATCCTTTAGAGTTTCAGCAGTCGCCTGCATAGTTTCAGCAGCTGCCTTCAGAGTTTCAGGAACTAGTCTTCTTCTTCTTCATTCACTTCTACCACCAAGACCGCCCTGTGATCCTACTGAATTTACGCCTGTGGTCCTCGTTAAGTCCCGTGGTCTCCTGTGTGGACCACACAAGATCCCCGAGAGGACCAGAGGAGGTTCAGAGTATCTCAGGGCTTGAGCCTGAATTCTTGGTGGGCCTCAGAAGCGGGATTGCGTGACACTGTGGTTTTCGTTGCACCACTTTAGTCTAGAGTTGGACTTTCTCACTGGAAGACCTTGACGTGTTTAGAATATCAGCATATCCCCGCTGGGTGAGAGGTGGTAGCCCACCCAGGTCAGAGTTGGACTTTCTCACTGGAAAACCTCGACGTGTTTTGAGATACCCGTGTATCACCGCTGGGTGAGAGGTGGTTGCCCATCCAGTCCAGTGTTGGACTTTCTCACTGGAAAACCTCAGCGTGATTAGGATATGCATATATCCCCGCTGGGTGAGAGGTGGTTGCCTATCTAGACTGCCCTGGTCCAGTGTCTCCGACTTAGCGGCTCAGGAACTAGTGAATTGAGCACACTGTCCTTAGTATACACCCATCGAAAAAAAAAAAAATAAAGATGAGTAATGTTCAGTGAACAAGATGGCCATTGTGTTGAATCGTCCCTTCCAGTGCATCGTTTAGGAAAGTTTGCATCCAAGAATGGTCACTTCATTCATGCTAGGCCTACTAGTCACCAAATCTTCCAGTCTCTTTAAACTTTGTATACGAACAGATGATTCTAATAACACCTGATGGATCTCATGTGTACTCATTTCTGTACATTTGTTCAGCTGTAACTGATTATTTATTCTGTCACATCACAAAACACTCTGAGTTTTCTCCTTCATAAATGCTGTTTTGATATCTGTGATCCAAGCACTGCCTGTACAACAGAAAAATAAAACAACTTTAATAATCATCCTATGTAATGTCACAACATTAGTGTTTGTGGCCAGCATAGTTTTTAAGATATGATTTTTTTGTAAATCAGGGAAGGACTTTAATCTCCCTGTACGTGAGCTGTGTGAAGAACTTGGTACAGTGCCAGTGCTAAAATGTGGAGACATATAAGAGAATGCAGGCTTTATAAAGTGGATTCTGTACAGAAGATCATGGATTTGCTTGTTAGTGATGGGATCTTTGCAGAAATGTTAAAAAGCTGTTATACCTTAACAGTCAGGAGACTTTGTACAGTCCCCAGTATAATATGGACAGAAATATAAATACCAGATTTTCTTGAATAAACACCCTTGGCGTGTGTGTTCATAAAATTGTCATTTTGGCTTTTATTGGAGGCCGGCATCTATTCCAAGACGGATGTCAATTTGCAGAATGCCAGTTATGGTCCTGCAGCATCAGTTTTAGCCTGTACCATATGTCTTTCCATATGCATGCGAAAGCTGGAAAACAACTAAAGAAATAGAAAAGAAATTAGACTCTTTTGAAAACAAATGCCTAAGGAAAATACTCGGCATCAAGTGGAACGAATTCAAGAACACTGCAGAGATAAGACAGATGACTGAACAACAACCAGTCTCATGGGTGATCAGGAAAAGGAGATGGACATATGTAGGTCACTTGATGAGAAGAAATGATCAGAGAATCCCAAAACAAGCTATCAAGTGGAACACAACAGGCCAAAGAAAAAGAGGCAGACTGCGTGAAACTCTGAAGAGGACATTGTTAAGAGAGGCCAAATTAACAGGCACAAAATCCTTTGATGAGGTTGAAAGACTCGCTGAAGACAGGAAAAATTGGCGAACTACTTTGTGAGCCCTATGTGACGTTTAACGGCACGGGAATGACATGGAATAGAGATATGTTATAAGATATGTCTTTCTATGGAAAGACGTTGTACTGACCTGCCATTTATTTCAGATCCAGTGTTTATTTGAGGCATGCATGTTTTAAAAATGTGACTCTGTCACTACCACCCACACACCCTACAACTGTTTTAGACACAAAGTTAAAATCAAGGAGATATGGTGCATATGAATGAAGTGAGAGATGCAGTAATATTTCCAAATATTCAAAATGGTATTCAAATGTACAGTGCAAACTGGAGAACATTTGCATCAGAGTCAGATTGTTTTTGCTTTGGAGAGAATTGTTCAATCACAGAATGCCTGTGGTCATTTGTAAGTGATTACAGAGTAAAAACCTCAGAGATAATGTTGGTCACATGTGTGACAAAATGCACAGAGTAGTTTTTCATTAAAATATTTTTCAGTCCAAAAGCTAGAAAGTATAACTAGCGTTTCTGCCATTAGTCCCAGCCATTTGTATTTGCAGATGCATAATTGTCACATTTTTTGTAGTAGATATTTATTCATTTTTTTTTTAATGACTCATGTTTCTTTCTAGATTCTGGCAGACTAATTATTGGTACAGAGGATGGCTTGTATGTGGTTGAACTGAGTAAAGATCGTAAGTAAACACAATACCCATAACTACATATTATTACAAAGAAAAATTAGTACTTGAGATTGGACATTTGCAATAAATTAATCATTAAAATTGACAAGACAGAAGAACTAAAATGAGAATTGACGTGAGGGAAAGAAAATACACAGGAGAAATTGCTGTTAGTTTCACATTCCACTAATCTCCTTTAGCATTAATTGTCACTCTTTATCATGCTTTACCTCCCTCCAAAATATATTGTAACTCTTTATTGTGGCTGAACTTTGATATTTATGATCATTGGTTACTCTTGTGTGCTGTATCCCTTCAGAAAGTTTTTATCCTCCAAATTACTCTGTCCCTTGTTTTCACAGTGTACCTGACCAAGCTGAATCCAGTCTGTTTCTGTGTGCTTATTCACCCATTTTATATCATTGTTGTCCTCTTTATTGTATCATGCCTTTTGATATAACTGAAATATTTTAACTGTTTTGTTGTAATGTTTTTTTATTATTTTTGTTTTCAGTTTCAGTTGACTTGATACTTCCTTATTTGTTTTCATTTCTTCTCATGGATTTCTATATATTTTTCTCTGTATCCACACTTCAAGAGACTCGGTTTTCTTGTCAGTTTTTTTGTCCATGCTTCTACACCAAAGAGGATTGTGAAGTTTACATATTGCTTTGATGATTCTCGGCTTCAGTTACTGCGCTTTTTATTTCGAAGTAAGAACACATTAGTGTATTCTTTAATTTGGAATTTCATTTTCGAACTCTGTGACAGGCACTTCAAAATAGTGTGCTCCATTTTCTCTATGAAGGCTTTAAACATCCATCAAACAAGGAGCAGGCGGATGACTGTGTCTTGTAGTGGACATTAAAAAGTGTCATGGGTCGTGCTCATGTACATTTTCTAGATTGATTTCAGCAGCATGTTCCAGTCCCTTCCTGAACATTTTTATGACTGTTGAATGTACAAAAAACTGTTGCATGAAGTTTCTCTATTTCTTCTGTATTCACGCTACACATAAGTTGCAAAATATGAATCACTTCAGGTATAAATGACAGTTTTCTTGTCATAGTTTTTTAAAATATTTTTTATATCATATCAATAAGCTTTAAACAATATTAGAAATCAGTGTATATATCATATCAGTATAAGCTTTAAACAGGATTAGAAATCAGTGCATATATCACAGTATGGAAAATATTTATTATGAAATATTGCAGAATTTTTAATTTAAAAAAATTCATGCCTTTTTTTCCCCCCTACTACAGTTTGTGTACGTATTTGTGATAAGAGCGAGAAGAAAGTATTTCAGATGGAATTATTGCAAGAACAACAGCTCGGTTATATAGTTTACATAAGTGGTAAGTTTATTTTTGTGGCAGAAAATAATATGGTCACTGATAAACTTTATGTGAGGATTTGGTTGCATAAGATCTTTTACCATTGACTTATTGCCATGTAATGGTATCGTAGAAATTAAGTTCTAAGATTGTGTTAAGTTCTCTTGTCAGGTGTAATATACAACATTAGTTCTTCAGCTTGCCATGGCTGAAAATGAAACTGAAACTGAATTTCAAATTCTTTCTCATTTTTTTTCTCTTGCACTGGATTCTTGAAGAGAAAGTGTCAGATCTTGAATAGGGTTTGATACAAAGCACTATTCCTAATTAATAATCAGTACACCACAGTCATGCAGTTCAAACAGTGAGATAATGTGGTCTTGTTTCTCAATTTCTGTATATGCTCTTCAACTATTTTATTTTTCACAAATGGATTCTGGTTAAATGGTAGCATGGACTGTTGTTGAAGAGTCACATTTGTTAGGTCTAACAAACCATAGCAGTTCAGTACCATATATTACATACATGTGACGATCCCAGTGGAAAAGATTATTGGGACATTACAGTTTGACCAGCAGGGATAGAGGTCAACATGTTCCTCCATGGTGGTGGAGCCACTTAATGAATATGCTTCTTAGGTCACCTTTGTAATTAAGACATAAGAAAAGGTGCTATTACTTTCCAAATCTCAAATAATTGTTCAAGGCATCTTGGGTAATAGTATTAGGATAATACAATAAATAGTTTCATTAAATATCCTAAAAGCAAGCAAGGCGTGTTTATTTATAATTCTTTATTTGTTCAAATAGGTAAACAGAGGCATATAAAACTGCTGCATCAGTCGGTATTAGAAGGTCACGACACTGAACCTTTTAGGATTGCTGAAACCAAAGGATGCCATACATTCTGTCATGGTGAAATTAGACAGCCACATGGTGGTAGTTCGTGCTGCTTGTGTGTGGCCATCAAGCGGACAGTACAGGTATATGAGATCAACAAGACGAAGCAGAAGTATCGTAAAATGAAAGACATTCAGGTAACTTTCTCTTTAGTTTTGGTGTGATAGTCTTAGCTTGAAATAGATCCAGTGTGAACTCCACCTATGATTACAGGGATTAAGGTCTTAGTTGCATTAATTCTCCAGTGTGAACTCCACATATGGTTACAGGGATTAAGGTTTTAGTTGCATTGATTTTCCAGTGTGAACTTAACCTGTAATTACAAGGATTAAGGTTTTGGTTGCATTAATTCTCCAGTGTGAACTTCACCTATGATTACAGGGATTAAGGTCTTAGTTACATTAAAATTCTCCATTGTGAACTCCACCTATGATTACAGGGATTGAGGTCTTAGTTACATTAATTCTCCAGTGTGAACTCTACCTATGATTACAGGGATTAAGGTCTTGGTTACATTTAATTCTCCAGTGTGAACTTCACTTAAGATTACAGGTATTAAGAAAAAGACCAAAATAAAAGCCTTAACCCTTAAAGTTAATATCTTAACATGTCCCAAGATTTCTGTGCTTCTGGTGCTGACAGTGTGTTAACCTGTTCTGCATTTTATTAGTCACTGCTATAATCTACTATAGTCATTCAACAAAGGGGGAATCACAGTAGCTATTTTCAGTTATATGTGACCTAGTTTCAAAGCAAGTAGGGTTTTTCAACAAGTCAGTACCAATGATATTTTTGCCTCATCCGAGAAGAGAGGTTATCAGTACTGCACATTTTTGTCCATTGTTCATCTCGTGCAGTCACTGCACTGGCATTTTGTAGCCGTGGTGCATTTTATATATTATAAAATATTTCTTATATCATGGCTTCAAAGTGAATGTGTATAGAAGCTTGCAGAATTTCTTACAAAGGATGATAGCGAAGACAAAATTGAAATGTGTAGTTCTGACAGTGAACAAGATGATCAGACTGCTTATGGTCCTCTTTGAACATTGGCGAAGAGTGAAGAAGTTGAAAATAAGTGAGTACTTGTTGAAAAATTCTTTGCTTTGATCACCTGTGATTAATGGCATTTTGATCACCTTGGTTAATGGAATTTTGATCACCTGTGATTAATGGAATTATGTCCCAGGACGGTTTTGCTTAGGTTACTTTCGAGAGAGTTACATATCTTTAGACAAGAGCACTGATGCCTGTGGCATGACAGACTGTTTAGAGACATTTTCCATCAATGGAGTCATCATCAAAGGAAAAGGACCAATTAGATAGTATGCTGTATGTGTGAAAAATAGAAGACAGCAGGAAAAAACGATATGTGTCCAGACATGTTGATGTCGCATTGTGTGTTATGCCATGTTTTGAAACATTATATATACAAACACTTTGAAAAAAAATAATTTTTTTCTTTTAAAAACTAATTTTATGTAAAATTTCTCATTGGAGAAATGTTTTAGTCATCAAAGAGATTGATAATGTGATATGAGTAGGGGAAAAACTAAATCACTAAAAGTCTCGATAAGGCGTAGGTTTTCAGATGATGCAAAAAAAAAGGTATTCTGCACCAGGGGAAAGCACAGCAGAAAGATATATGGCACAGCAGGTCATGGCACATGAGATGAACATAGCAGCGGAAAGGTTAAGAGTCATCCAGGCGATACCATGGTATATAATGGGAGAAAGGATGATAGAGATACTGTTACAGTGTATACATAATAAGGTTGCCCAAAAAATGGAGAGACCATGTAGAGAAAGTCTTGCTGGAATTTAGCTTAAAAGACTGAAATATAAATAAAGTTTAGAATAGATAATTTCATGTGTACACATAAGCAGAGAAAGTTCTTGTGTACACATACAGCAGAGAATCTTAAAAGATTAGGGAACAGAAGATGAAGAAAAAGAAAAATAATAATTGTACCAGCCTGAAGTTGTAGGTGACATCTGATCAGAGTTGGAGCGTAGATCATCCCCATGATCCACTAGAACAGAGACACATACAGAAACTATTAGCAACAAAAAAAAAATCAGCCATTGTTTTGTGATACATATTTGTTTCTTGAAAAGAACTGAAAATACAAGTGGGGGATATGAAAAGAATATATTGATGATCTTTTGTGTAGAATATGCTGGAAAGCAACACAGAATTTCCTAATAATCACATTTTGAAAGGAGTTATCATTGTAGGAACCATTCTGATATCTACCTATAGAGTGGTCATAACTTGAACTACCTCAAAGTGTGTAGCAAGAAAGAGATAGGGTACTGGCACTATATCCCTTTGTCTGCCTGAAAGGAATAGGGTTCAGTAATTTATCAGACAGATGTTTACAGATATGACTAGAAAAAGTTAACAAAGTGTAATTATTCTCTCTCTCTCTCTGACAGCACCCACAAGAAGCAGGTTTCCCCACACTTTAGACATTGACGGCATTGTTGAATAGCCATCACAGAACAGTCTGTGAACATATAAAGGTCCGACAATTAAGTAATGAGACTAATTACGTACAAAATAAAATAAACAACAGTTGAAGATATAACCTGTATTTTATTCAAAGTAAGCCCCTTGTGCATTGATACAGTGAGTGGCACGATCTAAAAAAACACTGGAACGACTTCTGCAGTTCTTCTGTTGGTATGGCCATTAAACTCGATGTTACAGCCTTTTGGATGTCGTCAGTATCGTCAAAGCAGTGTCCTTTCAATGGTAACTTTAATTTTGGAAATAGAAAATAATCACAAATCTGGGGAATAGGTGGATTGTTGAGAACACACACTTGTTTTGGGGCCAAAAATTCCTGTATAACTACCGCCCAGTGAGCCAGTGCATTATCATGAAGAAGAAAAAAACTGCCAGGTGTTGAATACTTGGGTCAGACTCGGAGAATCCTTTTCAATAGGCGTTTCAAAATACTTAAACTTTGGCAGTGACAGTCTGTCCCTCTGGAATAAATTCTTTGTGAATAATTCCTTTTGCTGTAGTAGAAGCACACCAACATTGTCTTCACTTTCGACTTTTGAAGATGAAATTTTTTGCCTTTTGGTGATGATAATGATAACTTCCACTGAGTATTCAGGTGTTAAGTTGTGGGATCATAGCAGAAAATCCATGTTTCATTCTCTGCAACAGTCAAATTTAAGAAATGTTCATTTCTGCGACACGTTTTGATGATGTCTTTTGTGTACTCAGCACACTGATGTTTTTGGTCATCAGATAACGAATGTGGTACAAACTGCCAAGCAACTTTTATCTTGGCCAAATCTTCCATTAAAATTTTACAAATGGTCTCTCAGTTAACACCTAATTCATCTGCCATCATCCTCACAGTCAAGCAACGATCTTCTTGTATCCATTCTCTGACTTTTGCAATGAGTTCCTCATTACGAACAGAAATTGGGCGTCCATGTCTAGTTGCATTTGTAATCGTTTCCACATCGCTTTTGAATCATGGATACCACCTGAATATCTGTGCACAAGATAAACAATTATCCACATAAACTTGTCGCATCAATTCAACTGTCTCAATGGCACTTTTTCCGAGTTTTAAACAGAATTTAAAGTTAGCTTTTTGCTCCATGCTGATTACGTAACAATGCACCTCTGACTAGGTCAGCAAAATGGTAGCTTGTTTGTCGTCTGCTTATCAGGCAGCAGGGAAAAGTTGCCAGATCATAGATGAAGGTTGCCTCTTTGGATTCCATGCTTTGCTTGATAGATGGCATTTTTGTCTTGGCCATAATAAAATGAGTCTCATTACTTAATTGTCAGACCTTGTATAAAGGCTACTGTGAGATGCCATATATGATTTGATTTTTCTTTGTTTTGTTTTGTAAGATTTTGAAAAGTTTTGGTTGCCCCAATTTCAGGTTCCTAACCAGGTACAGTGTATAGAAATGATGAGTGAGAGGCTCTGCGTTGGTTACCCATCTTGTTTTGCCATTTATAGTGTTCAAGGTGATGCTGCACCTATGAGTAAGTTTTCTGTTAAAATTATTTGTTTTTTTGTTGTTGTTGGCAGCTGAAGTGAAATAACCAGGATGTCACATATTCATGAGAATAAATGTTATTCATTAAGTGTAAATAAATATTAATTTATTTCTTCATTGTCTTTAATAATATTCATGTGTGTGTGTGCACACACCTATAGTCTGACAAACTTTGAGAGAACTTATCAAAGAAAATGTGTTTGGAAAACTCTGGAATTTAGAAAATTCATTCAAGGTTTTCTCAGAACTCTCACATAAATGTCTCTCAATGGAATTCTGAAGTAAAATAAGAGTAAGAAGGTGGCTCAAGATTGGCTCAACCAACAAATGCATATTTGGCACTCGTGACATGAACATATTTTGCATGAATGCCCAAAATGCAAAGTGCAGAGAAGACATGTGATCAGTGCCTGCGTCAGTTGAAGGAAAGCTATATGGGGATGTACACCAACTCTAGTCAACCAGCGATTACTTCAAAAGTGTACAAGTTGACATCTGAGATTGATCATAGAAGAAGAAAAAATAAAGTAATTATTTAAAATTGTTTTGATGAGCAAGATCTTATGAGAGTATTTTGTCTGAAGAAAGTAAAAGGTAGCAGATGCAGAAATTACCCAGGTAACAAGAAACAGCAGCTGTAAAGATGATAAGCAGATAGAGGAGTCAGGAACTTGCACTAAGACTGCACAGGTGAAAGTACTTTCAGTCTGCTTTAAAGTAGAGTTATCCATCATGTATGAACAAAGAGAATTCTGAAATATGAACAAAGAGAATTCCGAGAGAGATTTGCGATAACAGGTTTGGAAAGAAAAGAATAAAGGTAAAGATGAAGAAAGCTTAGAAGTGAATTGATAAGATGGATCACTGATAGATCAGATCACATGTGTCATTTTTCTTGAAGATTGCTCATAAGTTTTGTCATATCTTTCAGCTCTAGTTAACACAGATGACAGCAGTTTAACTTTCCTGGTACAAAACCCCATAGATGCAATGTTTGCTGTGGAGCTGTCTCAGAAGGAGTATCTGCTGGTCTTTGGCAGTAAGCATGTCTCCTAATGTTAAATGCTATTTTAGAAAATGACAAAGTGATGACAAAGGATGATAATGCTTAAGGAAAATAGATTTTTTTTTTTTCACTGTGGTCATCATTGTCATCCTATGCTATCTCCATAGGGAAGGTTAGACTAGTAATGTCCCTTGTTTCCAGTGTTTATTGGCCAAGCTGAAACCACTCATTTATATCATTATCATCTATTTGTTTTTTTTCCTTTAACTTTTCAGTCAAGCCTGGTTTTCATTATTCTATGAAGGTGAGTGAAAAAATAACCATACTTTTTTGAGGGGGAATAAAATATACAAATATGAAAACCCACCACATTCAGAGCAGGCTTCCCCAGCCTCACCTGTGCCTGGATTCCTTGAGAAAGAAATTGTTCTGACTGATCCTGTAGCCAGCTGTACATGGGTTCTTTAATTTCATCATCTGTACTGAATTTCTTCCCACCTAGTACCTCCTTGAGGGGTCCAGACACATGATAATCACATGGTGCAAGGTCAAGTGAATATGGAGGATGTGGAGGACACTCCAAACTCAGATTTGTTATTTGTTGAGCTGTTGCATGTGCTGTGTGAGGCTGCACATTATTATGCTGAAACAGCACGCTAGAACTGAACGAACTGTAATGTTTTGACCTGATTGCAGATCTTGAATGGTTCTCAGTCAGATTACAGTATGCTTCGCTGTTGGTTGTGGTTCCTCTGGGCATATAATGTTTCAGGACTGGGCCTATGCAGTCCCAGAATGAGTGTGAGCAACAGTTTTTCATCTGATGGAGTTTTGCAGAATTTATTTGGCTTCAGCAAGGAATAATGTCACAACTCCTTGCAGGCAGGCTTGCTTTGTCTCTGGCAGGAAGTAATGTTCCCAACATTCATCTCCAGTCACTTGTACACCGTGGATAGCTTCGGCTTCAGAATGTCATGAAAGACATTGTCACAATGTAAAGAAATATTAGGGGTGAGTTGTTTTGGTGCTCATCTGATGGAAACATTTCAGTACCGCAGATCATTGTGAGTTATGTGGTGTGCATGACTGATCTTCTAGTTATCCAGCCATCTGATTGATTGTTACCCGCTGGTTTTCCTATATCATGCTTTCCACTTCAAATCAGGCTTATTCACATTTTGAAGTCAGCCAGAGCAAGCTGAATCCACCAGATTTGACACCCCACTTTAAAATTTCCTGTGCCATTCATATACCTGCTGAGAAGACACACATATGTCCCCTTACTGCCTTTTCATTCTGAGATGAAATATCTGCAAGTTTCTCACCTTCACTAACCAAGAAATGAATAACTGCACACTGTTCTTCACATGTGCATGCTTCCAAGGGACCATCCATCTTTGATCTGGTCTGCTGTAGTCGTATTTCGAAAATGGCCAGCATGGTTCTAAGCACATATATTTAGAAATGGCATAACTGTCTGCTACTTGATGCAGATTTTTATAAAGCAAAATTAAGATTATTTTTTGACTCACTCTTGTGTTACGCCTTTTGATATGATCAAAAATATTTTAACTGTCTGGCTGGCATGTTCTCTTTTCAGTTTTAGTTGATTTAGTACTTCATTGTTATCATTTCTATACATGGAATTTGCGCTTTTTTCTTTTTGCATATTCACATTATGAAAGACTCAGTTTTCATTTCCATACACGTCTTAGTATAGTAAGTATCTCAAAGTACTGTTAATGTTTCATCAGTGAGTTGGTCAGGATTCTCACATTCTCCAAGCCATCCTGCTGGAAGAAATAAATCTGTTGTAGAGACTGGCTTTTTCCTGTTGACGAACTTGCTGAGAAACCTGTCTCAGGACACCACCATATTTAACTCCCAGTTTGATATGTTGTTTGCTGTGTTGGAAGATATTCGCATGGCCATCAGCTGCCAGGAACTTCACTTTTTGCAGTTACAAGACTTAACAATATTCTCATGTGAACTAAAGTAGTTGATAACTACAGGAAGACTTAACAACAATATTCCCATATGAAGTGAAGTAGTCAGTACTACAAGAAGACTTAACAACAATATTCCCATGTGAACTAAAGTAGTTTATAAGTACAGAAAGACTTGACAACAATATTCCCATATGATCTGAAGTAGTTGATACTTCAAGAAGACTTAACAACAATATTCCCATATGAACTGAAGTAGTTGATACTACAAGAAGACATAACAACAATATTCCCATGTGAACTAAGGTAGTTGATAACTACAGGAAGACTTAACAATATTCCCATGTGAACTGAAGTAGTTGATACTACAAGAAGACTTAACAACAATATTCCCATGTGAACTAAGGTAGTTGATAACTACAGGAAGACTTAACAATATTCCCATGTGAACTAAAGTAATTGATACTACAAGAAGACTTAACAACAATATTCCCATGTGAACTAAGGTAGTTGATAACTACAGGAAGACTTAACAATATTCCTGTGTGAACTAAAATAGTTGATACTACAAGAAGACTTAACAACAATATTCCCATATGAACTGAAGTAGTTGATACTACAAGAAGACGTAACAATATTCCCATGTGAACTAAAGTAGTTGATACTACAAGAAGACTTAACAACAATATTCCCATATGAACTGAAGTAGTCGATACCTTTCTTCAGTGTAATCACTCATTTAAAGTAATAAACTTGCAAAACTTTTTTTTTTAATTTCATATTTTTATGAATGACTTAGTCATTTAGTTGGAGAAGACCATTACTATAAATCTCCAGAAGTGCTCTGATTTCCTTTTCATTATCTCCATCGATGTACAATGACTAATAATGAATTACTTGATGTATGTAAGGATATGAAATGTGGAAGATTAGGTACAAAACTGAATCAGATTGAAACTTTTTTTTCCCTGTTTCTTTATTTCATTACTTTTTGTTTCAGTTGTTGGAATATATGTTGACAACAGTGGAAATCGTAGCAGGCAACAAGAGATTATGTGGCCAGCACCACCTCTGTATATCAGTGAGTATCATCCTTGGAAAAGGTGAAGAGTTTTGACTATCTTGGAGTATTACTAACTAATAATGGTGATAAAATGAGGGAAGTTAAAAGGAGAACATCTATCACTCTTCAGAGAATAAAACAACTAAAGAAACTGTGGAGAGGAACAGACAGAGCTACACAAATAAGATTTTTAAGGGCATGCATCTTTCCCATCGCAACATATGCTCCTGAGACCTGGACACTTAACAAAACAGCTGAGAAACACATAAATGCCTTTGAATGTAAATGCTACAGAAGAGTCCTTCAAATATTATGGACGCAAAAAAAGAATAAATACATCCATACTACAAGAACTTTATTATTGAAGAAGGTTGGCTGGTAAGGAAGGTTGGCTGGTAACAAAGAAAACTTAAATATTTTGGACATATAAAACATAATTTAGAGAAGACCGTTTTAGGTGCATAATGGGAAAAAGAAAGAGAGGAAGACCAAGGCAAGATGGCTGCAAGACATCCTTGATGATCTGTGAATGGACACATCAGCAGCAGGGCGCATCTTGCTTACAATCGAGAGGTCTACAGGATAGCTGTCAGGGAGGCAAAGTTTCAGAAGGCACATGCAAATGACTGACTTGACTGATTGATCATGCTTCACACAGCACAGAGGGTGTTGCTGTGTATGATTTTGTTTTTTGAAATTTGTCTTCTCAGTTATGTATGTTTTAGTAGTTCTTATCATTTGTGTGCTTTAATGAAAGTTTTAGGTTTTGGTCTTAATCATCCTTGGTTCACTGGTCCAAAGACAGTTTTGTGATCTTCCTAGAAATCTGTACATAGGTCACAGAATTTCATATGTTGCACATTTCAGACAACATCCTTGATGCATATGAATTTTTTTTTCTAAAGATCATAACTGTTCTCACTGTAAACATTTTTAGCATTTTACTGCAATTTTAAGATAAGAATCCCCAACTAGAAACAAAACCATGTGACTACCATTATTTTGTTAGTCTTCTAGGCTTCTCACTAAGAGTTTAAAAAAACAAAAGACGAGTTGATTTGCTTTTAAAAGAACTAAATTACAACTCTCTCTATCTTCTCTTATTTAGGTTGCAATGCGGTCTTCTCTTACAGATGTTTATAACTGTTTATCTTCTCTTACACAGGTTACAACTCTCTCTGTCTTCTCTTACATAGGTTACAACTCTTTCTGTCTTCTGTTACACAGGTTACAACACTCCCTGGATCCTCTTGCACAAGTTACAACAACCCCTTTCTCCTCTTACACAAGATACAACTCTCCCTATCTTCTCTTACACAGGTTATATAACTGTTTTCTGTCTTCTGTTACACAGGTTGCAACACTCACTGTCTCTTCTTACACAGGTTACAATCTCCTTATCTCCTCTTTCATAGGTTACAACCCTCCCTATCTTCTCTTGCCATTCCATTTTTCTATCTTCTCTTACACTTCTATCTTCTTCTTTCCATCTTGTGTTACACAAGTTACAACTCTCCCTATCTTTTTCTTACACAGGTTACAATGCTCTCTGTCTTCTTGTACATGATTTGTAACACTGTCTTCTCTTACACAAGATACAACTCTCATATGAGGGGTGATTGATAAGTTCACAGCCTAAGGTACAAATACTTGAAACACACATTTGATATTGGATGCATTTGTAGATCAGGTTAATGTAAGATTAAGCACCAAGTTTCAAGAAATTAACTGCAACCAATTTTTTTTTACAGGCTACTGAATTGGTAAGGGGTGGTAGAAATTGAGAAAATAGATTAAATTTCTCATCGAGCAGTCATTCGCTACCTCAGCATCAAGGCTTATCATTGAAGGAGATCCATGAGGATATGGTAGAGACTCTAGGGGAGAGTGTCCCTTCTTACAGCACAGTGAAGAAATGGGCATCTCAGTTCAAACATGGAAGGGGGAGAGTCTGGAAGATGATCCCCGTCCAGGAAGACCAAGAACGGTAACCATCGATGAAACCACCAGCAGAATCCATGACATGATAATGAGGATCGACAGCTAACTGAGCGGTACATTGCTACTGAGTTGGGCATCTCCCAGGAATGTGTTCATGTCATTATTCACAATGATCTTCAAATGACAAAGGCCTCTGCTCAATGGGTCCCGAAGCTTCTTGGAGCTGATCACAAATGACAGCGTCTCAACATGTCAAGAGACAATCTTGACCATTTTTCTGCAGATCCTGAAAAGTTTCTTCAGCAATGTGTGACTATGGATGAGACTTGGGTTCATCATTTTCAACCAGAAACCAAAGAACAGTCAAAGCAGTGAAAACATCATGGATCCCCACCTCCAAAGAAAGCAAGGGTGGTTCTGTCTTCAGGCAAAGTGATGGCTTCCATCTTTTTGGATTCAGAAGGTGTGCTATTGGTAGACTATCTTCACAAGGGCAGAACGGTCACCGGGGCCTATTATGCTAATCTTATGAAGCAACTGCGTGTCAAATTGAAGGAAAGCATCGAGGCAAATTGATGAGAGGAGTCATCTTTCAGCAAGACAATGCTCCAATTCACAAGTCAGCAGTGGCAATGGCTGCCATTCATGAATGCGACTTCCAACTTCTTGAACATCCTCCTTATTCCTCAGATTTTGCCCCTTCGGACTATTGCCTGTTTACCAAACTCAAAAAAGGAGCTCAGTGGTCACAAATTTGCTTCAGATGATGACGTCATTCATGCTGTAGACCACTTTCTACTGGCGCAAGATGCTGAAGGGATCCATATGCTCCAGAATCGCTGGACTAAGTGCACAAACTTGCAAGGGGACCATGTTGAGAAATAATCCAAAAAAGTTGTCCACAAATAATCTGTTGTACCTTAGGCTGAGAACTTATCAATCAACCCACGTATTTTACTCAAGTTACAACTCTTTTATTTTATACAACTCTTACACAGCTGTTCTCATACACAGATTACATTTCTCTACCTATACAACTATTATCTCTAACACAGGCTACAGCTCTCTGCCTATACAACTATCATCTCTAACACAGATTATAGCTCTCCATGTCTTCACTTACACAGATTGCAACTCTCCCCATCTTTTCTTACACTGATTTTTAACATAGTTACAGCTCTTTTATTTTACACAAGTTACAATTCTCCTTACAACTAGATATATATAAGAAACTGTTACTTCAGTCATCTCTTACACAGATTACAACTCTCTCTCTGTGTCATCTCGTATACAGGTTTCAGCTCTCCCTATCTTGCATGCTACTCAGAGAATTCTATCTTCATTTTTGATGTGAACACATCTGAGTGGGTGCAGACACTCTGCCTCAAGAAGGTAAGCAGATCTGACAGACAGGAAGTTTTCATAGAAACATTTCTAACAGTATTGTTTTCAATGATGAACACCATGAGGTCAGATGGGGAACAGTTTTAAAATGGTTGTAAAAAAGTTTTCCAAGTGAGTGCCCCTTATCAAACAACATGCATATATTTTATGATTGATCCATTTTTGTTCCTTTCAGCTGACATGCTTTAAGTTTCTTTTTAAAGATTTTTGTTATTAAAATTACTTCAATTTTTGTGTTTAAACCAAGAGCGCCTGGTTCAGTTTAGTTCAAGAACTTTGAGTTCAGTCAAAGTTAATTTCCTTCTTTTTTTTTTTCTCCCTTTGGTTAAAGTTTTCATAGTTATAAGTAAAAATCACAGTTTCATTTATTCTCCTATTTTTTTAATGAAGTTAGTTAGGTCATCTTTGCTCTCATAGCACACTCATTAAGTTCTCTGATCTTTTCTTGAGTATCTCCTTCAGGGTACAGTGACAGATTTACACCTGTCCTGTGTTAGTTGACCATCCTTCTGGAGGATTTGATTAGTCATTCATCCCCACCCTAAGTTTCACTAATCCCCACCCCGCAAGCTTCTTCATTCTTGACAGTGACTCCAATTCTCGATTATCAGTGTGGTCTTTTGTCTGACCAGCATCTTGTATAGTGGTGATGTTGGTGTGATCCATTGCTTGCCCTTCTTATAGCTTAGTTGACCAGTTGATCTGCACTTTCATTTCCCCCCAACACCTGCATGGTCTGGTACAAAAATAAATGTCGGCCTGTGGATCCATGACACTTCCTGGGATTTGAGCATTCTTCATTGATTATAAAACTGAGTGCAGATAGGGTGCACCCACTCCACATATAAGAGCAGAAGAGATAGGATCAAGAGAGGTAAATCATGGATAATCCATGTAGAAGATGTGATCCAAGAGTTATGTTCCCTAGACAATATAGAAACTGGACAGGAATAGATAGCCACACCACAAAACTTTGAAGTGGATCTCCTCATTTTCATTTAGCATGTGACAGAAGATGCAGAAAACATTCCTACCACAGTAGATGCTGAGGAATATGTTTTCTGCATCTTCTTTGCTGAGTTACAACTAGCATAGTTTTATACTAAAAGACACAGAGAAACTTATCATAGGAAAAAAAAAAAATGTTATTCAGATTTACCACAGAGTTCCACACTTTCAGCACATTTAATTTAGGGAGTGGAGAATGTAGCTTCTGTGAGCTGATCAGAATCTATAGTTTGATTATCTTTACTTCTTGATGGGTATCAAAGAGTTGATTTGTTTACTTATTTTTAATCTCAATTTTTTCTTTTGTTTTGTCTTAACAGACAAGGCCTCTAAATAGGGATGGCTCGCTGAATCTACTAAATGGCGTTGACTCTCAGCACATTGCCTACTTCAAAAATATCAAAGCAGGTAGTGTTTACATAACAGAATTTGTTACCAGATGATGATTTAGTTGTTTTTGATGCTTTTATTATTTTGTTTCCCCTCTTTCTGGGCAGCATCAGAACAGTTGGTTCTTGAACATTTTAGAAGATGGCTGTTTTCATTATCAGAGGTTATGAGCAGAAATGAAAGCTTCTTATATATCTTTATAGGTAGCAAAGTTTTCTTTCTTGAACCTTTTCATATCCTTTTTTTGCCAAAAAAAAAAAAAAGGCTAATCATTGAATGCTATGCTGGCAGACGGTGGTGGTATGCCTGCTCCATAGATCTCAATACTCTCAAATTGAATGTTATGCTGGCAGATGTTGGTGGTATGCCTGCTCCATAGATCTCAATACTCTCAAATTGAATGCTATGCTGGCAGATGTTGGTGGTATGCCTGCTCCATAGATCTCAATACTCTCAGATTGAATGCTTTGCTGGCAGATGTTGGTGGTATGCCTGCTCCATAGATCTCAATACTCTCAGATTGAATGCTTTGCTGGCAGATGTTGGTGCTATGCCTGCTCCATAGATCTCAATCCTTGATATTTTCCATCAGGTCAGTTTCATGACTTTATCAAGCCATTATGTTTGACTGTCCATGATCCCCTCTCTTGACCTTCCCCTGCCTCCCTTCCCATGCTGTAAGTCCTTCCCTTTAGATTATGCCCAGTGAATGGTGATTGTTATGTTTTTTTGATGTATTAGATTCCTCATTTGTCCTTGATTTTTGTTAAACATTCCATCCTTATTTGTCATTTTCAGCTGTCCATAGGTTTCCTAATATTCTTCTGGGAAACCAGATCTCTCTTGCCTCTAGTGATTTTTACATTGATCTGTTCATTGTTCATGATGAACTTCCACAGAGTGAAGAAGGTGCAATCCAGCATTTCCTAACTATTTTTCTGATGTTCAGTAACATAGATACAGTACACAAGATAATCATAATTTGTTTGAAAGATGTTTTGGCTTGGATTATCTATTCTTGATTTCAGAGGTGAATTTCCATCTGATATTATTGTCTATAATAAGGCTATAATCAAATTATTGACAGCTTCATTTGCCTATTTCAGTTCCTTTATAATTTACCTTTATCACCTTTTCGTGTATTACAAGTGTTATCAGAAATGTTTATTTAATACATTTACCTGAATGAAATTTTTGTCATTTTTAAAATGAGTTGCCCCTTGTAAAGTTGGGCTTGAATGCAGTATTTGAGTGTCCATGCTGGTGTCTCGCAGAGTTCAAACAAAGAACAAGAGACATTGAAAACACTAGTCATAGCACAAGGAAGGAAACAAGAAAATGGAAAAAAAAAAAAAAAGATACAGTTTTAGCGGATTTTTAGCAGATGATTTTATGTCAGGTTGGATTTTGAGAAATGCAAGTGTGAAATTCTTTTGCAGAAGAAGACAAACTGGCCGTGATGGAGATTTTTAGGCAGAGGAGCAGTCGAAACAAGCGCAGATTTTCTTTCAAGAATCAGGAGGAAAGATCAAGTCGAGCGTAAGTATGGGTGCCAGGTTCTGATGTCTGTCCGAGTGCTATTTTTAAAATTTTATTTCTTTTTTTTTTTTGTTATGTTTTATTCTGTAGTTGGTGATATTGATTGTTGGCTTAGTTCTTTTCTCAATGTTTGAAAATTTTCAAGTATTGGTTATGGTAGTGAATTTCTTGTTCATATGCAGTTCTCGTCAGCTGTTTTCAAAGTATTGATTGTGCTAACAAATTAATTGACTGTATTATAGTTTCATGGAGTGTTTTGCTAACTTTCTGAGATGTTGGCTTTGCTAGAGAGATTGCTAAGACATTCGCAATAGCAAAATAAAAAATACATAAGTACTATTTAATGTAAAATTATCATAAAACATGTTCATCAATAGTTAATTCGAATATTTAAGAAAATTTGAAGTGGAAATTGCAAATCATTGCAACAGTGTGAGTAAACAACAGATTCTTCATCATATTTCCAAATAAAATGGTGTACTATGTGTTGAACAGAGTGGGTTTTACAGTTAGCGAGTTTCTGAAAATCACATCACTTTTGACAAATCACACAGAACATCATTCAGGAGACTAGAGGAGTGATCTTTCAGAATGAATTAATAACTTGAAAAACACATGTTTAAAATTTTAAAAAATGTTTACTGCCATCTTTAATGTTATTAAAAAAACATACACCTAAGCACACTTTTCTGAATTCATAACATATGAATACGTGTCTTTCATTTTTTTTTTTAATACTTAGCTGCATCATTTAAACTGAACTGGGTTAAAATAGGAAATTTATGCCACAGCTTCTGTGTGTGCTGTATGTTTACAGAACTAAGATTTTACCACTTTTATTTGACTATGACCATGTTTGCTTTTTATGATGATTTATACAAGGGTTATTTCTAAAAGTAAGTTTACAAGGGTTATTCAAGAGCAGAATTTATTTAGATATAACACACCATACTGTGTGTTCCGAGATGGACATCTTATTTTCCCATGCAGTCGCTATGACAGTTCAGGCATTTGTCTAAGTGTATGACAGGTGTTTTTAAAAATGTTCTGCCCATCTCTTTTGATGTCTTGGACATAGGGCCACAGTGTCATCACATTTTCAACATCCTTATCACTCTGAAATCTGTAGCCATCAAGATGTTCCTTGAGATTTGGGAAGAGGTGAAAGTCTCATGGCGTCAGATCTGTACTATATGGTTAATGGTGTAAATTCTCCAACTGAAAATGCTGCAAGAGTTCCCAGATTGAAGCAGCTATGTTTGGACGAGCATTATCATGAATGAGCAACACACCTTTTATCAACAGCCAAGGATGACATCGTCTAATGACAGCTCGTAAATGTTCCAGTGTTGCACCATACACAGCTGCATTCATTTTTACTTCCCTTTCCAGGAAATTGACCAACAGCACACCTTTGTGGTCCCCAAACATAGTAGTCATCACGTATGACACGGCCCTGAATTTCCTGGTTCATATAGAGCGCGGATGCTACCATTCTGTCTTTGCACATTTCATTTCTGGGATGCTATGGTGACAATGTGTTCCAGAAGGTCTTGGCTATGAATGGCTTATTGTTGCAGGAATGACAGGGCACATGCCTTTCTCTTTGCCTTGTGGTCCACAGAAAGGATTCACAGGACCATCATGCACACACCATGTGAAATCCCACCTTCATAATCATTCTGGATACTGTTTTATGTGACAGGCTCAAGTCCTGCATTAGTTCATTCACACTCACCATCTGTTCTCCAGTATCACACGTTCAACATGCTCTTTGTTTACTAGCATGCCTGCTGTCATGGGTCTGCCACTCCACGCTACGTCACCGGGTGTCACCCACCAGTTCGTTCGTGTGTTTGTTCACACAGTTTGAAATTCTTCACACTGTTTTGCCACATGGTGTCAACTCATCACACTGTCTTCACATTCTTCCACCTACTGGTGATGAATTTCTGCAGCTGGTGCCTGCTTTGCATTAAGAAGTCATATCACAGTGTGAACCTCCTGTTTATATCACTGCTTCTGTCAGCCCTCCATTTTCAACTGACGCATGCTGTATAGATGGTGTTGCACAGTGCTGCCATCTGGCATGGTGTTGCCAGTTGATGATTGTGGAAAATTCCGCCTCTATCCCCATTATTCCGCCATCACTTTATGGATGTTACAAGCCTTGTAAATTTACTTTTGGGATGCCCCTTGCATATCGTGCAAGCACAGAAGATATATATGTGCACTTATCAATATCAATAACTGGTAGTGAAACAGAACATTTATGAGAGCAGCTAAACCAGAGCTGGCAGAGATCTGAAGGTCCTCTCAGAAGTAGGCCTAGATGAGGGCTGATGTTTTCCTCTTGGTGGTGCAGCCTTATCAGAAGCTTGATTCTCAAGTCCATCCTGGGAGTAAACTCGAGGCCACTAGAGCACTGGCCTCATATAAAATGATACCTGCTCGACCAGATCATCACTGTGAGCTCAGCTGTGAATGACTTCAGCTCACAGTTACAGGGAGATCTCCAGCCTTACTTAATTACAGTTACATTCCCTGTTTTTTGAACATTTATCTTTTAAAGTTTCTTAATTAGCAGAGACTATTTTTTATTTACCTGTTCTTCTTCAGTTCGCATATATTCAGCTTGTAAGTGGCACTTTGATTTGCTCTTTCTCAGAATGATAAGTTAATCATGATCAATAATGGAATGAGTAAATAAAGTGCAATAGTGCACATTTGATAGAATTTTATGTTCATATGTGTCTATGATAACAGCATGGCTATATGCTGCTTTCTACAACACTAACTCTGTGACTGAAGAAAAGTTCAGCATGCGTTATTGAGATTAATAAACAAGAAATTTTGTTGTTGTTGTTGTTGCAATTCTTGAATTTGTATTCATGATGCAAATTTCATGATTTTAGAAGAAGGCAAGCTTTCTCCATGCCATTAATTGTTCTTGATTTTTTTTTTTGTTTTCTTGAAATTTTTACCAGTTATTCTTTTCATGACCTCTTCCTTAGCTTTGTATTATATCCTTTAGAATGTTTATTTTCTATGTTTGTCCTCATGTGCAGGCCTGACCGACGAAGCAGAGAGATTTCTGGCCCTCTCTCCTTCAGTCATATAGCCCATGTGGGTCCGGGGCAGCTGATGCCTTCCTCACAGAACCCCCCTCCATCTCAGTAAGAACGAACGTCTCCAACCCTGACTGCCCACTCATGCATTAATTAGTATCAAATCAGTATGGGAAAACAAGTCTTGTTATAGCTAGAACCGTATTAGTGTTTCTCAAACAGGGCTCTGTGGAACATCATATATGAGTTCGGGGGGGGTGGGTTGACATTAAAAAACTGACTTTCATCTGATACATCAATGTATGAATATAAGTTATATAACATTTAAAAATTGTAATATATGTAGTTGTTGCAGAAGCATGTTCCACTGTTTTAGTGATTGACCTATACTTGTTAACTATTCACATTTCTGAGGACTGTTAAAAGTTATGTTAGGGGTTGTGTGGAACAGGCAAAATTATGTTAGGGGTTCCATTATCAAAATCTGATTGAGAAACACTGAATAGTGTAGAAGATGAGTTATGGAAAGTGTAAATGTCTATATTGTAACCCCATGTAACAGTGATGAGAAAAAAAACAAGTGTAAATGATTTATATAACGTTCCCATTCCAGATTGATTATATTCTGACTTATTTCTGAAAGTTCCAAGTTTGAAATTTTCAATAAAAAGTTTAGATTTCTTGCCACATTCCCAGATGGATCTGCACATGATTTTTAAAGTTGTAGGTGAAAAAATATTAAGACATTGATGGATTTGAAAGAGTCTCCTTACATGTTTTTTTTTTAAAGTTTTTCTCTATTCAAAGATAAAGCACTGAGATCTTGTTCATATGAAGTCCATACATAATGGTCTGGGTGATAAGTTTGAAAATAAACATATGTTATATGTAGATTAAGTTTGTAGGGGGGGGGGGGAACCATTTTTGAAATGCATTTACAAAAACCAGCTTCCAATATAGCGATCAAGTTCTTGATTTCCCATTTTTCTACTTTGTCATTGTTGGAATGCCTAACACATTAGTCTTTTAACTTTGCAGAATTATGCATGTTTCCAGCTTGTCAGCCATTTTTTTTTTTCTTCTGAGGCTTTGTACTCTTGCATAAAACTGGCTGGAACGCTTTTGTGTCATTTTTGAAGTTTCTGAAATTTCATTTCATTTATAGAATTGACAAAAGACCAAAAAAGAAAAAGAAAATGATAAGAGCCTGTAGACAAAGCTGTATTGTAGAATTAGTTTGCTTAATTTTGTATGTCAGTGCATCTTATCTTGACACTTTGTTATGTGGGCATGTCTAAACTCATATCAATATGTTATGTCATGCATGCTGTTTGTCTTTCGCTTATTTATAAGAATCGATGCTACCATGATCATAGCTGTTCGTTATAAGAACGGTCATCGGCTGTGTGATCTGTTTTGTTATTATGGTCACATTTTTATGTTTACTTCTGCCAGTCGTGTCATTATAAACTGGGCTAATGAGACAGTAGGTGGGCAAGGCAGGGGCTGAAAGGAAGAGGTAGAGAGATAGCAAAATAAATTCACATAATTTTTAGTCCTAGTTGTTGTTCCAGTTTGGGGATGTGTTGTGGGATGTTAGAGGAATTTTGAATGTTGTTCCAGTTTGGGATGTGTTGTGGGATGTTAGAGGAATTTTGAATGTTGTTCCAGTTTGGGGATGTGTTGTGGGATGTTAGAGGAATTTTGAAGGCAAGTCCACAGTTTTTGCTATTTTTAGTTCTACTTGTTATTCCAGTTCAGGAACGCGTTGTCGAATGTTAGAGAAAAACAAAAGGCAAGTTCATTGTTTTTGTTGATTTTTAGTTGTAGTTATTATTCTAATTTGGTCATGTGGTGTAGAATGTTAGAGAAAAACAAAAGGCAAGTTCACTGTTTTTGTTGAGTTTTAGTTGTAGTTATTATTCTAATTTGGTAATGTGTTGTAGAATGTTAGAGAAAAACAAAAGGCAGGTTCACTGTTTTTGTTGATTTTTAGTTGTAGTTATTATTCTAATTTGGTCATGTGTTGTGGAATGTTAGAAAAAAACAAAAGGCAAGTTCACTGTGTTTGTTGATTTTTAGTTGTAGTTATTATTCTGATTTTGGGATATGTTGTGGAATGTTAGAGAAAAACTGAAAAGAAATTCATATTTTTTGTTATTTTTTTTTTCCCCTAGTTGTTAATTCATTTTGGAGATATGGTGTTAGATGTTATAGGAACATTGAAAACAAGTTCATGGTATTGGTTTTTTTTTTTTTTTCAGCTTTCATTTGTCTGTGCCCTTGTGTCATTGTAAATCTCCCTGTTGTCATTCTTTGCAGTATCTCATGTCCAGGGTGGCAGACATTAGTGTGTGCGTGTGTTTATGTGGTTTGTATTATTAGAATTTATGTTCTGTACATTTTCCTGACAACTAAATTGATGACAACTGACAAAACAAATAAGGCAGCTGAAATATATATCAAGTGAGGAAAAATTAGAAGAGGTGGAGAGTTTTGAATATCTTGGATCACTACTAACCAATAATGGAGATACAATGAGGGAAATTAAAAGGAGAACATCTATTGCTCTTCAAAAAGTAAAACAACTAAAGAAACTGTGGAGAGGAACAGACAGAACTACAAAAATAAGATTTTTAAGAGCAAGCATCTTTCCCATCTCAGCATATGCCTGTGAGACCTGGACACTTAACAAAACAGTTGAGAAACACACAAATGCCTTTGAGTGTAAATGCTACAGAAGAGTTCTTCAAATATCATGGACACAAAAAAGAACAAATATATCTATACTACAAAAACTTAATGTTGAAGAAGGTTGTCTAGTAAAGAGGATTAAACAGAGAAAACATATTAAACGTCATGAGAATTTAATGAAGACAATCTTGGAAGGGTACATAATGGGGAAAAGAAAGAGAGTAAGACCAAAGCGAAGATGTCTGCAAGACATCGTTGATAATCTGCAAATGGATGCAGCAGGGCATCATGCTTACAACTGAGAGGCCTATAGGAGAGCTGTCAGGGAGGCAAAGTTCCTCAAAGGACATAGAAACAGCTGACTGACTGACATTTTCCTGTGCATGGTTTGCGTTTGTTGTAGTGGCTTATTGCCTGCCTGTGGCATGCACTCACATTGTGGTGGTGAATGTTGTGCATGGTGATAAAAGAAACACTGAATCACAGTTTGGTGTATGTTATGTTCAGAGACTGAACATAACATAAGCTAAACATATGTATATATGTGTACATAAAGAAAATATAGCACATAACAACCTGCAGTGAATGTTGTCTATAGAAGGTGTACATCTAGAATACCCAAATGTATACTATTTGGGGAAGGAAATGTCCTCTTAAGCAAATATTGCATGGAGAAAAGGAATGAGTTTTACCTCTCTCTCTCTCTCTCATTCTGTGTGTGTGTGCATATATATATATATATATATATATATATATATATTTATATACAGAGTGGTAGATTAACCATAACCCAGGCCCCTTAAGCTGAACTTAGAAAGTGCCATGTTGTGGGCCCCCCCCCCCCAAATCTCAGCCCAGAACAATTATTTCTGACAGTTCTTTCAGAAAGTTCCTAGTTCAAAATTTCCAGAGCTTAGGGAGCCCTGATTTTATGCCAGTGTTCTTCTTTTATTGAAGTCATAAAACAATAATCTGTATTTGCATAATTCTTTTTTCATTGATGCTAGGTTTCTTTGTTTAATCCTCTAGGCTTAAGCTTGTTCAGCTTACATCAGTAATCTGCCACTCTGTTTGAAAATGGGTAGACACCCAACACAAGATGTTATGATCTCTGTGTATTTGGTTTATTTCTTCCTATTTTCACTTAACACATGGCTTCTTATTAAGAACCTTTATCCTGATATTTGACCTATGACCTCACGACATTCTCTGTGTAATATTAGTCATGTTAATTTATTTTACTCACAAACATATTAATGAACTTTATTCACAAAGCATACAGTTTAAGTTATTGCTGTTGTAGTGTTTGATGCTACTAATGATTAATGGTAACTTTCTTTTCTGATTATAAATAGCTGCTCAAAATTAGCGCTCATAGCACAGCTTTGGCAGTAATTGCCAACAGCTGAAGCTTTTGTACCTATCTTTTCGTATAGCTAACTCTGTTTAATCCCTTCATATTGCTATACTCAGAAGTACAGTACACAGAAAGAGCTGTGGGATTTCTGTTATTTATGTGGCATATAGTTTATATTAGACTTACAGCTTGTTGTGGTGATATCTACAGCTTACTGGAATCATTTTCTGCTTTTTAATTACATTATCACACAATGTAAACCTTTTTATTTCTTTTTTTTTAGGATGTGTAAAATATGTATTGTTTTGTTATACATATCACTTACATGTTCTACTGTTTGTTATGTGATGGCTGTGAATATATTCTTTTTTCCATGTAATTTCCTTTGATTATCAGTGAGTCATTTCAAAATATTTGCTAGTTTTAAAAATAAATAAAAATGCTTATAAAGGTTTGCATTAAAAAAAAAAGAAAGAAAGATAGTACACTATATAGCAGTATTATTTGTTTTTTTATTTGCCTTTGTAATCAAGTACATTACATGTAATTTAGTGAGCCATGCTAAGTTAATATTAACTAACCCCTGATGAATGAAATGTTATTAAAATTTCATTATTTATCCTTATTTATCTCATCTGTTTTCTTAGGAGTGACAGACGATCAAGAATTATATCACCCCCATCAAATTTTAGTCACATAGCTCACATGGGACCAGATCAGGGTCACCAGGTGCTCTTTGACTTGCCAAAAGTGAGTTTTATTAAGGTTAAACCTGGCAGGGCTGAACTTTTTTTTTTTTTAGAGTTATGGGTGATGTAGGTTAGATTAAAATTTGGGTCAGGTGGCCAGGTTAGCTGAGTGGTTAGGCGCTCAGTTTACTAATCAGGTGGTACTGGGTTCAGTTCCAGCAGTGGGATTTTTTTTCTGGTACACGCCAAAAAGGCCTCGGGATTCACCCAGCCTCTAAAAATGGCTACCCCAGAGAAATCCTGGAAAGGTAAAGCGGCCAGGCGTGATACTGGGCACATCACACTTTCATGTATTGAAGTTAATGGAAAATATGAGCCTAGCACCGTATTCCCCACATATGCCCTAATGGCATTGGAAACAGGAATAAAAGAAAGAATCACTCATCATCATTACATGGCATAATTATAAATGTAGGTAGTTAATGCTTTCTGTAAATTAAAGGGGGCATTGATATTGCTAATTTAGAATGTGAAGAAACCTCAAGGAAGTTTGAATTCAGTTTAAATGTATGTGAGGCTGTGTTTGTTTGTTTATTTATAACAAAAAAAGTTACTGAACAAGCATATAGAAGTTGCTATATATAAAAATAGTTGAGCTTATCTATGACTAAAGATTTGCATGACCGTGTGTGTCGGGTGTCTTCTTTGAACAGATCTTTGACTTCTGCTCTAACAAATTTCATGTCTGACAGGCTGGGGCAGCAGCAAGCAGTGAAGAAATGCAGAGAGTAAAGAGCATGTTCCAGCCACAGCTCAGATCCATACACGAAGCTCAGTCCAGAGGAGTGAGATCCACCAGCTCTCAGTTTAATGGTAGGTACATTATTGTGCTTTTGAACATTGTGTTATCTTGTCTTTGTTTTTTCTTCACTGTACAAAGGACAGAATAATACTTTGTTTTAGTGAGATGCCGTCATTGCTGCTGTTTTATTCAGTACAAGTTTTTAATCCTTTTGTTGCTGAATTCATTTCAGGATATTCTGTGAGGTTCAGTCAAAAAGTAGCCACAAATCAAAGGATGGAGTCATTAAAAAAATGTATGAAAAGACTCTGGGACAAATCAGAACATTTTTTCATTTATTTTTCGGTGGTTACATTCCCCAATTTGCAGTTACTTTTTGACTTGCCCTCATATATTGTTTTCCTGTGTAAGTGCGGTGCTGGTTGTACATGGAGTGCTAAGAACATTTAAGACATTCTCATAATTTTGTTAGTTTATGCTGTAAACTAGCTAACTCATTCCACTGCAGTTAAAATCACAGACTTATTTTTCATATTTATCAGCATAAAAAGATAGTAGCAAAAGAAGTGTTAGTAGTTTTTTCCTGAACTAAGCCCCACCCAATTGTTGTCAAGAAGTATCTGGCTTTTGATTTAGCGTTTTAAACTGTGGGATGTTTGTATTAAGTTGGTTGCAGTTCTCACTAGGCCAGTGTGGTGAATCTGCCAATCAATGGAAAAACTCAAGAGAAAAACATCTTAGCATTGAGCAAGTATAAAAAGGCAACCAATATGATTACAAGTGCGAAGGACTGCACAGTTTAGAAATGCAATCCATTGTCACAACCCTAAGGAATGAGTGAATGTGGGTATGGTTCATATTGTATTGGAAAACTGTTCTTTCTGTAGCATTTTGGATTCACCTATTTAGACACAGGCTAGAGGAGTAAATTTGCACAGAAAGCTACAGGTGACTAAAAGGAGCTTCTGTTTTGTTTTATCCATGGTAAAATCATGCTTTAACTCTTTCCTTGCCATTGGGACTATAGTGAATTTTTCCTGTTAGTCTAGCTCCTGCCATGATCGTTATAGAGATTTTGTTTCGTTGCAGCATAAAACTATTGTAAAACTTTTTATTGTACAAGATTTATCTGCGCATGTCTGGTGACCTTTCATAGTTCAATCAGAAGCATGGCTAACAACCGAGCGAAATTGATGTTTTAACTGAAAAATTTCCATATTTATTGTGATTTCGGAGGCATAAGGACATGTCCTATGACCCAGCCACTGTTCCTGAATGTACCCCAAATACATCTAGACCTATTAAATGGACTGGAGAAGTAGTTAGATGGTTATTTTGGACATTATTTTAGTGATTTAGTGAGAATGCCACCACACGACGAGATGGGACGAAAATTTAAGTAGATTTGGAAATCGCCGATGGTAAACATTGTACATCTAGGCATCACCGATGGTAAGCACTACACATTTATCAGCTAAAATCATCATACTACTTCTTTTTTCATTAAAAAACTCTTCATTTATGAAATCTTCTTACATTTACAACTATTTTCATACATAATATGTATCCTTTTAATGTGGAAATACTTTGTACATTCCACTTTTACAACTATACCCCCTATAAAGACCTGCGCTTTTTGTGTGGCACTGACGAGAACGTCCGCATTTTTTTGGGTGGCCCGGATAGAGTTAATATGTCAGTAAATATTTAATGAAACATTAAAAAACAAATTTTGCCTCCTTTATTAGGGAATGCTGGGAGTCGAAATAGTGAAAGTCTTCCTGGATTTGGCAGAGGAAGTGGCAGATCACTCCCAACAAATATTCCTGGAAAGGGAGGTGGTCAGTCTCCACCTGCACTAGAGCCAAGCAGTTTTGAAAAGGAAATGACTTCACACATTTTTGAAGTAAGTGCTCACATCTTTTAAGGAACTGTCCTGTCTCTAGTATGCATTGGCAATCCTCTTACAATTGCATACTGACAGCTCTATTTGATACTGACTAGCCTTTTATTATTTGCATTTTGAATAGCAATAGTTGCTTCACTTATATCTACTAATAGTAGCACAAGAAAACTGTTCTGAAGTTGAGATACAGGACCTGGCCAAGTGCCATCAGCTACATGGAAAAAAATTTGTGAAATTTGTCTGCTGCATTAGTGGAATCTCTAGGGCAAGCACAAGTTGAGCAGTGAGGAACACTAAAGAAGGAGAGTGATTACAACTTAGTCATGCATCAAGTACAGAAGCTTTAACATGGAAGTTTTAAACATTTTCTTCTTTACTGGAATGATAGCAGAGTGTTCCCTTGTATACAAAAGATTGCAAACAATACCTGTGATGTGTTACTGTATAGACAAATCGTCACATTTATTCTTGATATCCTGAATTATGACGTCTTATCCCCCTTATCTGTTCCTGTTGGGTTTAATTTAGTAGCTATTGGTCAGATACCAGGCTGTAACCATGTATGTGTATGTATGTGATTTTCAGAATTAGCATACATAATTCAACAGTATTGCATGGATTGATGTGTGAGTTGTATTTTTTTAATTGAACTTTGTAAGTAAGGGTGAAGAAAGTCCCTTGTGACAGTATGCAGTCGAGCAAGCAACTTTTGATTCTGTGACATTTGTTGAATATAAGCATTTTTTTTGTTGTTGTTGTAAAGTTAGGCCCAGGAACTCCTGGCTGTAACTGTGGACTTTACATTGTTACTAAGCGCTTACATTCTTCCCCTCATGGACAGATCATGAATTCTGCAGGAATTGCTTTCAGTGGTGCTGGTAGCTCACGATCTTTGCCAACATTTGACAAGTCTGACAGCTAACAAAGGCTTTCTGTCCTTAGGACCTAATTTTACTCAAAAATAGTAATGGCCCGTTGGGGTTTTTTTTTTTCCTTTTTAATTGACATTTGCTTGTGTTAGTTTGGGTATTGTGTTTTTGGTGTTGTGTGTATGTTACCCTCTACACTGCATTTAAATTGGTGTAGATTTGTTTGGCTTCTTACCATATTTTAGATGTAGTGGTCACCAGCATGTGGTGTTATGTTTCAGGGGTGATGCTGGAGGTGTTTCACCTTAACAGTAACAGCTTGCAAAACCCAGCATTTGTGATTGCTTAAATATTTGTGCTTATAAAGTATACAGAGTGGTGGTAGTTTGGAACAGGATGTTTCAGAAATCTGGCAAATCAAGGTGCAGTGTTAGAACCAGGCAAAGCATGCCGCTGTTGTAAAAAAAAAACAAACTCTTGGGGTGTCTTTGGGAGGGGTCTCTAACAAAGAACATGTGGATGTTTTTATTAACGTTTAAGAACATTAGTGCGATAGGATAGATTCTATAGGCATCTTCCAAGAAGCCGTCGAGGGGAATTTTCTCAGTAGCCGCAAAATCTGAAGAAGTTAATGTAACTGCAGCTTCATTATAAAGAGGAGGAGAGAGTGGTTATTACCCTGGCAGTAGTGGTAGATGTGGCGTTGTAATAAATTGATGAAGGATTTTTGTTGCTGAAGCTAATGCAGTGATAGATTAAAAACTGTGTAACTCTGTATTGGAGAAGTGTTAGCCTAATTTGAGATCAGCGCGAGGAAGTTTTAGAGCACAAAATGTGATGAAATTGTTGGTGTTATATTTTTAATGAAACAGAATTAATAAGTTGGGGTAAAGCATAATTTCTTACCTCTTCTCTTGTGCTGATTAGTTTGTGATTATTTACTTCCCTTCTGTGAGAAGAGACAGGAGCTGAGAAGACCGTATAAGAACTGAAGCTATCGTCAGGGCCAGCAAAGCTGTGGCTGATCAAGACTTTGTCTTCTACCTCCTGTTGGTGTTCCTTATAGTACACTGTTGTTAACAGGGGATCTTGGTCCATTATGTGGAGATTCTGTATAATGGAGTATGTTTCTGTGGTCCATGTAAGATAAGCCATAAGGCCATCGTAATACACTCCAAACTGACTAGATGCCTTAATCCCCTTCTCTGTTCTAGTCCACAGTACATAGAGAAATCAAACAACAATGCTGTGATAGCCTTTGAAGTATTTGTTTCAAAATTTCAGAAATTTCATTCAGAATGCATTGAAAAATAAATGGGAAATGAAGCACACAGAATCTAATTGCAAGATTTCCCCGCCCATCCAGCCTAGAGTTGGACTTTCTCACTGGAAAACCTCAGCATCATTTGGATATAATATATCCCTGTCGGATGAGAGGTGGTTGCTTATCTAGACTGCACTGGTCCAGTGTCTCCAACTTCAGCATTTTGTGGTTGTGGCCGCTACCCTTCCTGGTGGTGACTAGGACGGAGCTTTTGTCGAGGACAAATCCTTGCCACTAGTGAGTTTCACCCCTAGGTTAAGCTGGTTTAGGCATATTATCCCAGTATGGGTGTAATAGGATGGGACTGGCCTCTAGAGCGGAGGTACTGTGATATGCTTAGTCATCAAGTTTAACCCTTGGCTTAAGCCGGTTTAGGCATATTGCCCCAGTATGGGTGTATATAGGACATTGCTGACCTCTAGAGCAGAGGTGCTGTGGTATGAGTAGCCCTCACCACAAGTCTACTGGCCATATTGATTAAACTTCACTTAATTCATTCCATCACCTTTTCCACAGCAGCGCCATGTGGCAACCCTAAATGCATTTTTCTTCATTGGCTGGAAGGAATTTCACCCCATGTGTGGCAGTCGAAGAATCTCACCGCAGAGTCTTAGTTTAACCCCTGGGTTAAGCTGGTTTAGGCAGTTGAGCCAGTATGGGTGTATATAGGACGTGGCCGGCCTCCAGAGCAGAGGGGCCGTAATATGAGTAGCCGTGACTGCGAGACTATGGCTACTTCACTTAATCCTTTCCATCACCTTTTCCATGACGGCGCCGTGCAGCAACCCTAATCGCATTTTTCTTCATTGGCCGGGAGGAGTTCCACCTCACTCACGGCAGCTGAAGAATCTTGCCAGCAGCAGACTCAAAGGAATAACTTTAACTTTCTTTCATTGTCTATGTATTGTGTCCAGACACTTAGTCTCCATGTATTATGTTCAGACATAAGATGTCCATATTGTTGATTTCTGTCACTGTGCAAACCCCTTTGTCCACATTTTGTCCTTTAAATCTGTGATACAGGGTATGGCACAGGGGATTGATGGGGCTTTTGTGATAATTTTCCTCCCTCATCTTTCATTGCACTCTTTTATGTGGGATGTGTGCCATAGTACAGACTTCTTTTTCCATATCTTTGAGGATATTGTGTTTATCCTGATCAGGGTGTGTTGTTATGTTTTTATTTCTTTTGAGTGGAAATGGCTGAGTCAATATCGGCTCATTTTCTGTTACTGAACAAGGGGGTCTTGGCCTTGCCAGTGCTTTTGTTCACCAGCATTCTCACCAGTGCTACAGAGTATGTGCACTTTTTTTTTTAGATCCTCCTCCTAAGGAGTATCTGGAGTTGATTGATAACCTTTAACATTTGAACTTTAAATATTTTCTTTCTTTGCAGTCCTTGGTTTGACCTTTTTGAGTTTCAGAAATGAGCAACCTTGTATGAGGGACATTTGAGACAAAGTAATTTTTTTTTTTTTTTTTTGCTTTGCTACTGTGTTGCTGTTTAATGTAGTGTTTAAAAAAAACAACAATTTAAAGATAACTAAAGAGGCATTCATGTTAATTCAACAAGCAGGCTGTTTCATAACTAACAAGATGTGGACAGAAAGGAGGAAATAAATACGCATTTGATATAATTTACTGTTCGAAACTTTTAAGTTTATTATGTTTATGTACTTAACCATGCGTTGTCTGTCCTGAATAGCTAATTTATCTGATGTGAGTGGACATTTCTGTACCAACAAACCACCCTTTATTTTAATTTTATGCTGCATATTTCCTCATAATCTTTTGAAATCAGAAGTGAAAGTTTCTTGATAATTCACAAATATAAAATCATTGTACGGAATAATTATTGTAATAGTTGGTAGCAGAATATTCTTGAAGCAGGCAGAGTCAGTGCAGTCAAGTGTCTTAATAAGTTTAGCTCGGAGTTTTTGGCAGTCTGGTCTAGTGGCAGCAGTTAAAATAAAAACAGGAGGAGGTGGTGTGAAGCTGTTGCATTCTTCTGTGTTGAGCTATCATTGGCGTTACTGAGAACTGCAAGAGTAGGACAAGTGGGTGCTAGGAGATGCTGTTTGTTCTCAAGAAGATATGGAGAATCAGTACAAGAGATATCGGGTTCAGTGGGTTAAAATTGTGTGGAGACATCAAGTTCAGTCAGTTGAAATTATGTAGAGAAATTGGGTTCAATGAGTTAAAATTGTGTTATGTAGAGACGTCAAGTTCAGCGAGTTAAAATTATGTTATGTAGAGACATTGGGTTCAACGAGTTAACATTATATTATGTAGAGACATCAGGTTCAATGAGTTAACATTAAGTTATATAGAGACATTGGGTTCAGTGAGTTAAAATTGTGTTATGTAGAGACATTTGATTCAGTGAGTTAAAATTATGTTACGCAGTCAGCGAGCTAAAATTGTGTTATGTAATCAGTGAGTTAAAATTATGTAAATATCACAAAACTGTGTTATGTAATCTTGTCTTGCCTTGACTTGTCTCCTTCCTCATATACTCTTTGGTGTTGAGGGGACAAATGTTATGTAATCAAAATGTATAAACTAGGAAAAGAGTAGGAACAGCTTTATTACTTAACGAGTACACAGTTGTGACGTTTCAGCGTGAGCTTTAATCATACAAAAACACACAGGACAAAGAAAGAGAGAGAAGAGATAAAATATAAATCCAAATAAATTTACATTTCTGAGCACAGCCTCTTACAAGCCACAGTTTCTTACAAGTCACAGCTAAGTGCTCCATTCATTTTATTTTTCCATTCATATTTTTTATGTACCATTCATGTGAATTTATACTTTATCTTTTCTATTTCTTTGTCCTGTGTGTTTTTGTATGATTAAGGCTCATGCCAAAACATCACAACTTTGTGCTCATTAAGTAATAAAACTACTGCTACTTTTTTCCTAGTTTATACACTTTGGTATCACAGCTTTACTGCAGTGGCTTCATGTATAGTTACATACTTATATACTAATTATGTTATGTAATAATTGAGTTAAAATTGTTATGCACATATCACTTTTTAAAAATTGAAATACATTTTCTAATTAATACTGAAAATGTTTCTGAAATGGGCCAGGGTTTATGGAAAAGCAATAATGAGTCAATCAGAAATGAAATGAAAAAAAAAAAAAAAAGGTTGTTAGTTTCTTTTTGTGATAACGCATGTATCTGTGTTATGTTGCTACATTTGTTTTCTTTTAACATGTTATACGTTATGGTGAGAGCAGTTCCTTTGTTCCAACTAATGCTATGCACATGAACTGCACATAAATTTTCAGTTTTGAGTTTTCTTCTTTTTTTTTTGTACCAGATTTTTGTTGTTGTTGTCTGATAAATATAGAGGTTGGAGGATATAAAGGAAAACCCTGACATTTAATGTGCGTCAGATTCAGTCAAGTTTCCATAGCTTATAGCATGCACTGAAGTTGAATACATTTGTCACCACCCTCTATTGTCTGCCCGCTGTTCTTGGTTTTACAGGCTGTTCACTGTAGGTTTGCATGTTATGTGTCCTGTGTAGCTGCATTGCTTAGTATCTGTATGGGTGTTGTGTCAGGTTGCTTGAAGCTGCTTGCTCTGTATGTGTTATCTTCGATGATTAGTGCCAGACAGTGATTACATTCAGCATTAAATCAGCAGGTTTCACATGGTGAAACTTACAGCATATTTCTTGTTATGTTTATTTAAATTACTTTCTCAGTTTTAAACAAAAATGGTCGGAAGCAGTAACAGTTTCAGTGTTTCTAATGGGGAAAACAAAAACAAACAAAAAAAGTTAGAAGAAAAAAAAAAGAACTAAAAATGTAAAATACGTGATGAAAGTGACTTGGTTAAAAAAAGTAATGTTTCTTATTTCAGCATGTTTGTGTACTAGCATTGTGAATTCTTGCCTGCATAAGTGTACCTGGTAATGATATGGTTGGATTGAAGCAATATAATGATCATGTAGATTATAGCTACAAGGTAGTGGTGTATTGGCTAAATTTACACACTTCTGATGCAGCTGGGTTAAAATTAGTAGTGTTGTTGGTTAAACCTTGCATGATAATGATGCAGTTGCATTAACTCTTTTAACTCCAAAACAGCAGTGTCATGGCTGGTAGATCTTGCACAGCTATGGGAATAAATGCTGAGAGTGATGTTTAGACAAAAGTGCAGATAAAATGAAGCATAGCACATTTCTAACCTGACCCATATTTTTTAATTATAGAGTGACTTTCTTCCAGTGTCTTTCTACCAGAATCTCTCATGAAAATTTCTTCTGGCAGAGCATGGATATTAATTCAGGAGTGGAAGGGTTAAAGCAATGCAGTAATTATATAGCTGGGTTATGGCAATATAGTAATTTATAAGTGGATTAAGTCTGCAAAATAATGATGTAGTTTTATATATATATATATATATATATATATATATATAAAATGAGCAGTACATTTAAACAGTGTTAAAGTGATATGCAGCTGAAATCAGCTGACAGACAAGACAGGCCAAAAAAAAAAAAAAGCAGCTTTTCATGACATTAAAAAGAGAAAAATAAGATAGCAAATAAGGAAATGTGAACAATCCCAACAAAAAAAAAGTAAAAAAGTCATGATATTCTGCAGCATCAGCACTCATGGTTGTGAACCTAGGACAGTAAATAATCAGATGAAACAGAAACTAGAAGCAAAGACAGCCTGGTTTCAAAGAAAGATGCAGTGCATGCTCTAGGCAAAGAGAAATGAACATTAGGAAGTTGCTCGAAGGAGTTACTGAACATTAGTAAAAATTACAAGGAAAATAGATTAATGAAGAACAACAGAAAGGATATTGAGCAATAGAGGGCTCACCTGGGCAAGAGCAGAAAAAAAGGCGAAGGACAGGCATTTGTGGAAAACCCTTGCGGAAGCCCCATATGCCCTGGGCACTTAAGGTTCAGAGAGAGAGAGAGAGAGATTAATGTTATCCAGGTCCAGCTCCCATTGAAGAATGATAAAATAACATAATATTGGGTTTGCATTGACCAGTATCTGTGAATCGTTTCTAGGGCACTGTTTATTTTAACTTCCTGTCAAGAGATTTCAGAATGGCACCACTGAAGTTGCACAGTGTCTAGAAGAGAAAAAGAAAAAAAAAAAAATAATAAAATGAATGTTGCATGTTTCACATTTTTGTTGTATGTCTAGCCCTTTGCTTATTGATGTTGTCAGTTGATAGAATATTTTCATGCTCCAAACTTGGCCTTCTTCTTCTTCTTTTTAGCATCGTCTGTGTACCTGATAATGATACACAGGTGTGCTCACTTCTACCGAAGTACCAAAACTTCCATAACCAAATCACCATGCATATTTTTCTGAATTGACTCCAGCATCTTTAAATGCTTCACTTTAGAAATTAGTGAAGGAATATTTAGTTTTATGGAAGAAATTAACAGTATACAGACTTATATTGTAGAATTAGACCGGTGAGTATATACTATAGAATTAAACCAGTGAGTATATATTTGCAGACTTAGACCAGTGAGTATATATTGTAGAATTAGACCAGTGAGTATATATTGTAGAATTAGACCAGTGAGTATATATTGTAGAATTAGACCAGTGAGTATATATTGTAGAATTAGACCAGTGAGTATATATTGTAGAATTAGACCAGTGAGTATATATTGTAGAATTAGACCAGTGAGTATTATAAGTTCATCTGAGGAACACATTGTTGACTGTATTACAGAAAATCAGAAAAAAATCAAAGAAATCCAGTAAATTTAAGTTTTAAATTATTGATAAAGTTTTAAAATAACCATTATTTACTCTTTGTTGTAACTAATATTCTTGTGAATGTGGAAGAAGAATGTTACTTAGCATTGGACGATTGTTACAAAGATTGGTAGTGAAGGCTATTAATCTGAACATTTCCATTTTCCAAAATAAGACCTGAAAATGAACGTTTGTATGTTTTTTGATTGTTTCACACCATCATATTTTTGCATTCACGTCTTTTTCTAATATAGTTTGATAGTTTTTCCCCCCTTCTAAATTCCTCATCATAATTATACACATAAAACATTTCCTTATGTATTTGATGGTTTAATATAATGTTTGTAAGTCAGTTTAAAAGTGAAGACGTGATCTATGTTAGAATATTTGTTCGTGGAATGATTAAGTGAGCTTTCATAGTGAAACAGTTATTCTAGGTAGAGTTGTCATGAAACTTGTGTTAAATGAAAATATTGATTCCTTTACAATGACCCCAGACAGAAATATATCATATTTATACTCTAGGATAATATTGAGTTTAATTAAAGTCAATCCGAGTTCTTCATTGAATGTGTATATACATGATACATGTATAAATATAAAAGTATTATGTTAACACTCAGCGATGTTTTAAGTTTCTTGGTTACCTTTGGAGGTATTTTTCACAGCTTTTGTCTGATGTGATATTAAGAGTGTGTTAGTTTTTGGGAGAAGGCTAAATTATGAGAGGAAAAAATGTCATCTTGTCCTGCCTTCTGTTTGTTTACCCTACAGGACAGTGTGGAGACACCAAGTAAGTGGAGGAACTCTGTGGCATCAAATGCCAGCATCAGCTTGTCCCCACATGGCTCCAACAGAAGCAGCCAGGTCTTTGACAGTCAGGTGTCTCCAGACGCTAGCACAGATCCTCCCAGTACTTCAGGGCAACACACACAAATCTGAGATCTTACATCTTCATTTTTTTGTGTTTCTTTCTTTTTTGTATGTGTAATTGTTGTGATCACAGTAATTTTAATGTAAATTGGTTGAATATGTTAATGCCACATATCATCCATGGATATCAGTGAAATGATTTGCTCATGAGAAGGAGGTCAGTGTTTCTCACTTTTTTTTTTTTCAGAAGGGAGCTCACATATAAATTTTAAAACATCCAGTAGAATATTTACGGTTGTTTTTCTGATAGCAAGAAGCTCTTTTGAGTTTATTTTACTGTCCTAGAGAGACTGCTTGAGCGTTTGCTTATTGATTTTTGTGAGTTTGTTAACTGTAAAGTAAAAATTGTATGGTTATTTTTCAGGCAAGACGTCCCCTTCTTTTGGATGATGCGGTATCAGTGTTTTTACTGATGATTTTAGTGCAGAGGGAAACCTTTCTAAATTTTGTTGTAGCATTTCAGAATTTTGAGTTATTTCATTTTTTTTTTTCTCACGTAAGTCTTTACAGGGTGTTTTTTTTTTTTTTGTTACCTTTTCTCAAAAGATGATATTGAATTAGGCGCACATCATTTGCTGCTATTAGTTGCTGACCATTGTATTTTGGAGCGGCAACTTTTATAGCTGATTTCTTATGAATTATTTGTTCTCAGACCGCATGAAACTCTGAAGAGGACATTGTTACGAGAGGCCAAATTAACAGCCATAAAATCCGTTGATGAGGTTGAAAGACTTGCCGAAGACAGGAAAAATTGGCAAACTACCTTGCGAGCCCTATGTGACATTTAATGGCACAGGAAGGATATAAGATAAGATTTGTTCTCAGAATGGCCTCGGCAACAATTAGCCAAAAATATGTGTTGAGGTCTGGTTTCTTTGTGCTTGTGGTTTTTCAGTCTTTGATCATTATTTCCTCCTAAAGTTCTGCAGTAGCAGGCTGTTCCATGTTCTTCGTATGCTGTAGTCTTTGACCAATTCTTCCCCCGTTGTCACGACTGATCTCCCATGGTTGTGTTGAACATATCCCTGTAACTTGGTTTTTAGCTTAATTCTTGATCACTTTCCTCCAGGAGGCTTGTCCTGTGTTTGCTGGTGGCGGTCACGATTAAAGAGACGTTTGATAATACTTCATTAATGTATCAGCTTTTGTCCATTATTTGTTGGAGCTGAATTTGTAGTTGGTGCTAGTTGGGGATCATCGTCAACCAGAAGATGACAAACAGCTCACATTCACAACTGTCAGATCATGCGACGGAACATTTCTTTGCTCTTGGTTTCAATGAGTTTGGCATTTTTAGATTTCTGAGCACAACCTGCTGACTCTGTATTAATGTATACACGGTACCAAAATGATATATCCTACTTTACCTCTGGGTTTTATTCTGTTGGCACATGTTTGGAAAAGGACAGTTTCATGTGAATTTACAGGGTGTTTTTTTTTTTTTTTAATTTGGCATTTTTTAAATATTTAAAAAGGTAGGGGGAAAAAAAAGCCAATTTACAGTTGCTAGTTAACCTGTTAAAACAAAAAATGAAAATTTCAAACCACATTCCAAGCAGTTCATTTATGTGTGATGTTTATTTGCACAAGCAGACACATTTCAAAGCATGTTTGAGATTCCTTGCAGATGACATTTCTGTAATGATGTGTTTTGCATAATCTTGCATGATGTTATCTGATGATCTTATAAGTCTCTGAAACATTTTTTATTGTAAAGTGTCACAGTGTAAATAAACATTGGGATGTGGGGCAGTTTGTTGCAGGTACTGGCTCAGTTTTGAGAACTTGTCAAAACATGGATGGGTTTTTGTCTGTCTGTCTGGCATAAAATGTGAAAGTTAGCAGTTCAGAACTGTTAGCTGAGAGTAATTGTATCTTGCCGGCATATTTGGTGTTCTTAAAATGAAGCTGAAGCCCATTTTCACTTCCAGATTTAGAAATGGCTACCAGCTTTTTTAAAGCTGTTGTGGCCAATTTTTTTATTTATTAATTTTTTTTTTTTTTGGTGAAAAAATTTGTTTAAACTGCTGTTCACAAGAATAGACAAAAGTGCCTTTCTGATGCAAGATAATGAGATGATACATTCTTCTGATGGCTCAGTGATTTCAAAGGCTTTGCCTGCGTTTCTTTTTTATCCCTGCAATGATTCACATCCGGAATAGCGTACTAGCTCACTAAGAGGCCAGCACAGCTTTTAGGCTTAGTCATGTAACTAGTTTTGTTTTTAAATCCTTTGTCTTTTGTATGTGTTGTATCTGTTCCTTTGTGCTTTGGTCTTAACTTTCTCATGTTTTTTTGTTTGGTTTTTTTTTGTCCTTCCTGAATTCTGTATTATCCTGTAGTTTTCACATGGCAACTTGTTTGTTTAATAGTAGAAACATTTTGAATAACTGGCACAAACTTCTGAATCTTTATTATTATTATTATTATTTTTATACATCATCTTTTCATTCATCATCTTTTCATTCATCATTTAGAAAAAAAATTCTCAAAAGCAGTCATTCATTTAGAAAGGATTAGATAAAGAGGACATAACTTGTGGACAAGTAGAGCTTGCTGAAGTGACTTGGTTGTTGTTTTTTTTTTTTTACAATATTCTTTTTTCCTTCCACTAACCGGATTAAAAGAAATGTTATTTGGCTGTGCTGTATAGATAAGCTGTGTACATAAATGCTTATGTAATCTTTAATGTCATTGTTCTTTCATAAGTCTGTCTGGTTTTGTTTTCTGAAGATGTTCTGTCACATTTGACCATATTTTATTACTTTTCTTTCAAAAATATAATTTATGTTTTTTTTTAAATGAGACTCTGAAGAGATTTTAATACTGTGTACAGTGTACTGCTTGTGTTAATAGTTGATTGTCATTGAATGTAAGATTTGAACTTATTTAATATTGAATGTAATAATTCTACTTAATTGGTCGTCTTTATTGTTGCATGAAACTGTGTTGAGCATGTTGAAGGGAGTGTTTATTTAAATCTGGCTCACTGCTCAGGATAGGATGTTTGAGAGTAGGTGGTAGAGAGAGAGAGAGAGAGAGAGCCGAGGGTGAGGAGTAAGAGAGTGTGTATAATATGCATGTGAAGGAAAAAGAGAGAGAGAGTGTGTGTGTGTGTGGTTGATAGAGAGAGAGAAAAGGAAAAAGAGAGAGTCTAGGGTAACAAAGTGTATGTGAGAGAGAGAGAGAGGTTGAGGAAGAGTAAGTGAGCTCAGGGTGAGTAGTGAGAGAAAGGTTGAGGGGAGAGTGTGTGAGCCCAGAGTGAGAAGTCAGTGAGAGAGAGGTTTATGAATAGCAGATCCTTGCATGTGTAAAATATACTCCTATCATTATGCAAAGAAAAAAAATACATAAATAAATAACACAGGGAGGGACAAGTCTGTGTATTTATGTCAGCACCAGTGTTGTAAACACATGGCTTTTGAGTGATGTGTTTCAAGCTTACAGAACTTGTAAATGCTGTTGGTTTCGTGATGACTTGGAATAGTCAGCTCAGGCAGCCAGTTTTGTAGGAACCTACGCAGCAAAGAAAACTTTAGAAAAAAGTAGCATGGAAATGAGCTCGGTGCTGAGTATAATCAGAAAAGAATAAGCAGATTATACTATCTGCAAGACAACTACAGGACTGTCACTTTGGCATTCATTTGAGGTCTTCTGCCTTGTAGGGTCTTCCAAAGGCATGTCACATTTTGGTTTTTTTTAAAAGAACTTTTCAGCCTAATGTTCACAGCTGCTAACAAGCCTGAAGATGTGGCAGTGTGTTCTCATTCTGCTGGATCATGTGATCTGCACAATCTGTTTTGTCATTAGATTTATTATTTTCTGGCCTGTTTGTGTTTTGTTGGTATTACAGAATAAGATGTGTTTTAATTGTAATGGCTGTTGCACAGGTAAACGTGCAGTTTGTTCTGTTGATGACTAAAAAAACACATCTGTATTTCCCTGTAATCAGGTGGGTGCTGTAAGTAAATCATGTATATGACACTGCCCACGCCCAGATCTGAACACTGTTTTAACACTCTTATAAATGACACCTACATAATAGATCATGATGTTTTGTAGAGTTCCTTTTCTACTTTTGTGCACGTTGATTTCCTCTGTATAAAACACATTTACAATACTGCCCTTTTTGAAATGGTGAGCAAGGTTCTATATGTAAAAATGCTTTTTCAATAAAAGAGAGATTTTGAGTAGTAATTTATAGTCATTATACAAAACAATCATCTGTAACAAGTTGTAAATTGCACAGGTATGACATATTTAAGTCCACAAAGAAGTTGTAACAGGCAGTTTGTAGCTGAAACTTTGGCATAGTCTGTGGACTAACACTAACAAAATACAAGCTTGCATATTATTATTTTGTTCAGTTTTTCACCAGCGCATCAGAATATGTTTTGTTTAATTCATTAAATTTTGAAAAGGGGCCATCTAGCTTCAGTGGCTGTGTACAGCTGTTTAATTCAGCACCACATTGTGTCTGACATAACAGGAATAGAAAGCAGCATTTTGTTCCGTCTTCTTCATGTGGTATATTTCTTTCCTTCTTCCGTCACTTCTGGCTAACTAATGATGTTTCCCTCAAGTGTGACCAGTGTCTTCTTTGGGACGTTTGCTTCGGCCAAAAGAGCAGCTTGTTTTCAAAGCCCCTACATTGTTAATGCAGACTGAAGCATGGCGTAACCGATGCAGTTTGATGTTGGTTTGGTCACAAGAGTTTACAGTCGTGGAGCTGAAGGCAAGACTACAATAACAGGGATGCTTTCCCTTCACATATCTTTTCTTATGAACAAGTAAAGTAGACCATCAGGGCAGTGGAGATTATGAAGCAAGCACCTTATCTTAGACAAGTGACCATCAGAGATTAGAGAAACTCATCTGCCTGGAGTCCCTGCTTATTAGATGGCCAGACACTCACTTGTGTGATTTCTCAAGTTGATACAAGCAGTCCTACATTATGAAGAAGTTGGACTTTGCTATCAGCTGCTTTGTATTACACACTGCAGGAGCACTGTTAAACAGATGATAGCGTCTTTCAGCTCTGGCAGCACAGATGGCTTTTATCATCCCCCTGTCAGTTCCTCAATCTGTGGTTCAGTCCGTTACCAAAAGCTACTCCTGACTCGTGGACGTCACATGCAAGATAATAAGTAGCTCTTGTGTTTCCATTTTGCTTCCAAGGGACAGAACTTGTGAAAATGAGGGTTATGGGGAGGTAAGTGACTCGTTTACACAATGAAGAAAAAAAAGAGCTTTGAAAGTCTGGTGCAGATAAAGACGAGCGTGCACAGTTTTACCACAGCCTGTCATACATGACAATAACATTTTGTTTGCATATCTTTCTACTTTATTTTGTACTTATGTAACCAAAACTTAGAGAAAACATGGAAGGGGGACATTCACTTGTCACGGTTATATTTATACATGTAGACATATGCAGTTTTGTACAGGTACCCTGATGTGCAATGGTAAACTCATATGTCACTCATATCTCAGCAATAAAAATGCAGTGAAAATATTTGCTACTTGCCTTGTCTTATAATTGGATCTATGTGGTATATGGTACTGTTTACTCAAGCATGCTTTATGTGTTGTGTAATAAATCATTGTCTGAGATTGTGAATTTAAAGTGATATGATGGGGTAATACAGTTATAAGTGTCTTGAAACTGAACAGATTACACTGGTTGGGTCATGTGAAGAGAATGAAATAGAACAGACAAATGAGGAAACAAGAACAAGACAGAGACAGAAAGACAACATAAAAGAGGATACAAAGGAAATTGGTGTCATCAACAGGAGAGAGAAGATTAGAAATAGATAGGAATGGAGGCGAACTTTATCTGCAGCAGTGAGCCTTAATGGCTCGGAAAGCTGAAGAAAAAGAAGAAGATTGATGGGGTAGTAAGGATTTTATTGCATTGCTTTGTTTGAAGATTAGCATGTGTGACCTTTGAGTCTGTAGGAAATATTTTCAGTGGAAGCATAATAAGTAATAGAATGAACTGTTGACCTTCCTCCATCAATTATGGCATGTGGATAAAGTAACAGATCTGTTGTGTATGTTTCTCCCTCATACATGTAATGTGTGATCTACTGGTGGATGAGTATATGTGGTGACTAATATTGTAAGCTGTCCCAGCTCAACATACCAACAGATAGATGTGTATGGTGCAGTTTTATAAAGTGGCAGAGTAAAGTGAGAAAAAATGAATAGAAAGTATGAGAGTGAGATGAGAATGTATAAATGAAAAGCATACAACATCCGATACTCCGGTGTAGGCCTTTTTCGAGGATTACATGCACAAACGAGAGAAAAAAACGTATAACTAAACGAAAAACTTATCTTAATGTGGCATCCTCCAGAAGTAGGAAACACAGAGAAATGCGTGTCCACTAGACGAGGTATAGAGATCACACTGGGTCACACATAGGATAAGCTGATAGAGGCAATTGTAAATTGATCCTGATAACATGGAGGGTTTAACCTGCACTTCACACAACGTTAATTATGCTATTTTGTGCAAACGTATAATGGAGAGACCGGTTTATGCTTAGGAGATAGTTGTCGCCAACATTTTAATGATATTTCTAAGAGGGCCTGGACACCTGTGGCTAAACATTCTTGTCTTAGCAACCACAGGGGAAAACATGACACTTTTGTTATTACGATCCGCTCCTGTTCTACTGATGTACGATCTCGGAGGGTCCTAGAACAGTGCCTTATTTTCCAGACTGGCTGTCTCAATCAAGCTGGAATTTACAATGTCTTCAGCTTCCTTTAACTTCTTTAGTTTTCCAGCCCCCCCACCTTTTTAAAAAAATTTATACTCTACTTTCTTGTTTCTTTCTCCTGGCTTCCCTCCCTATTGCCACCTTCTCTTCTTCTCTGGCGACCTATAGGTGTATACGGTCTTGTCGTATTCACCAGTTACACATTTTCTCATTGCAAGTGTTTATGTTCTCCGCATCTCCTCCTCCCCCCCCCCCCCCCCCCCCGACACCTTCTCCTCCTGCGGCTATCATGTTTCTATTGCCCTTCCCCCATCTGTTTTCTCCCTCTCTCCGCCTCTTCTTTACAATTGCCTTTATCGGCTTATCCTTTGTGTGGCCCAGTGTGATCTCTATACCTCGTCTAGTGGATACGCATTTCTCTGTGTTTCCTACTTCTGGAGGATGCCACATTAAGATAAGTTTTTCATTTAGTTATACGTTTTTTTCTCGTTTGTGTATGTAATCCTCGAAAAAGACTCGCGCCGAAATATCGGATGTTGTATGTTTTTCATTTATACATTCTCATCTCGCTCTCATACTTTCTGTTCATTTTTTCTCGCTTTACTCACTCCCTCTGCCATCTTGTAAAACTGCACCATACACTTCTATCTATCTTTATTATTAGAACCAGTTTTACTGCAGTCGCCTCCCTTCTCTTGCAAACAAATAGACACTTCACGTTGACTTTGACTATAAAAAAAAGGAAGGACCTTTACATTGAAGAACAGGCCCAAGCCTGAGTCCAAGATCTCACATATATACTTGATTTTCAATCATATTCTCAGCACTCGTGTAGACAGATTATACCTTGGATACTTCCATACACCCGTCCTATTGCTTCCACGCAGCTGTTCTTCCAAAAAAGTCCCCACCAGAAACCTCTTTTGTCAAATAACAACTTGCTCACGTAACCAACCTTCACATTGTCACTTGCTTAAAACTCTTTCCGTGCCTTTGGTCGCTGTATCGACCATTCCGGTTTCAATAAAACAACCGGTGTAACATTTAGATTGTACAAATTTTGTCCGCGACTCCGGTGACACTTTTCAAAATGGCGAAAGAGTGCCTAGTTACGAGCGATGCCGAGGAAGAAAAAGGAAGAGAAAAACCGAAATTTTTCAATTTTTGATGATGAAGATAGGGGTGTGGACATGGCCTGTGACCACCCCACTGCTCTTGAATGTATCCCAAGTAGATCTAGACATATTAGACGACGGGAGAAGTAGTTAGAAGGTTATTTCAGACATTAATTTAGCGAGAATGCAACATAGAATCACAATACGAGATCGACAAGTAGATCTACACATCTCAGATGGTAAGTGGTGTAGATCTAGACCTAGCCGATGGTGAGCTGGGCAAATTCATTGTCTAAAAACATCATATTACTTCTTTTTTCCTAAAAAAACTCTGCATTTATGAAATTTCCATATATTTAGTTATACTTTGAAACATAATAAGTATACGGAAGTACATGGAAATACTGTTTTCCATTCCATTTTACAACTATACCCCCTACACATATCAAGACCCACGATTTTTGTCTGGCACAGAACGGAACGTCCGCGTTTCTTCCTGCGGCACTGTGCTACGGGAAGACCTGAACAGTCATGGCACGCCTAGTAACCCACATCCTGTTAAGACACAAGAGGCAGGGCGTGGTCGATTAGCAGTATTGTCAGATTATTTCACACTTGGTTACTGAAGTATTTATATATTTCTTATCTTATATCCTTCCCGTGCCGTTAAACGTCACATAGGGCTCGCAAGGCAGTTCGACAAGTTTTTCCTCTTTTCGGCGAGCTTTTCAACCCCATCAAGGGATTTTATGCCTATAAATTTGGCCTCTCTTAACAATGTCCTCTTTAGAGTTTCACAATGTCGACCGCTTTTTCTTTGGCCTGTTGTGTTCCACTTAATAGCTTGTTTTGGGATTCTCTGACTGGGAGAAACGCAACACTACTGTAGTCGTAATGGACACCAAATGTCAAACTTGTATCAAAATTTTGTTTTACGGAATTAATGTTTCAATCTTGGCATGAATAAACTTTAAGACTTTAATAATTAAATAATGTTCATTAAAATTGGTTTGGACTTTTATTCTTTGCGACTGTGGCCTCCCTTTCAATAAGGTGTATGGCCTCCTCTGGCCTGTATCAGAGAACGATATCCCCTTAACATGGATTCGATTAACCGTTGGATCTGTTGCTGTGAGATGGCTGCCCACTCTTCCCGCAGAGCAAGAGAAATCTGTCGGAGATTGGTTGGCACCACGTCTCGCTGGCGGATTTGTCTGTTGAGTTCATCCCGTAAGTGTTTTACTGGGTTCATGTCTGATGACATGGATGGCCACAGAATGGTCTGGACTTTGTTGTCGGCAAGGAACGGGGTGATGAGTTGTGTCACGTGAGGTAGAGCGTTATCCTGCTACAAAATCGACCCTGGTGCAGCCAGAAGTGGAAGGACGTGAGGACGAAGAATTTCAGCGACTTATCGTTGGGCATTCAGACGTCCTTCAACTTGCACCATGCCACTTCTTCCCATGAAGTTGATCATCCCACACACCAGTACACCTCCATCACCATGTGGAGGAGCCTTGTCAAACAGTTCTGGGCGTAGCGCTCATGGACTCTGGGGTAAACTCTTCTCCGTCTCTTGTGTCGCTGGAGCAGAAAGAATGATTCATCACTAAACCAAACCCTTCTCCAATCATTCGCAACGGTCTGTTGACGATGCTGGTTCGCTCACTGCAACTGGTTCTGGCGATGCCGGTCCGTAAGAACAGGACCTCTGTAGGGTCTTCTAGCCAAAAGACCAGCGTCGTGCAGCCGATTCCTGGCCGTTTTATCTGAAATTTGACGAGCTGCTGTCATTGACTGGACTGTTGAGGATGCAGATGCAAATCGAGTCCTGAGGTGACGCAGCCGTATGAAGCGCAACAGGTCTGTAACTGAGCCAGTTTCTTGAAATCGTCTCCAAAGGCGACTAATGGTGCTTCTAACCACATTAAATTGTCTGGCCACTACACTTTGTGACTGTCCAGTCTGTAAATGTTCACTGATGATGAATCGTTATTCTGTGGTGAGATGAGCCATACTTGCGTTTTGAATTTTCAAATCAATTGATCCGAGGAACGTCAATCTTTTATAGGCATTCAATAACATGGTCAGTGAGTTTTGTATTCAGTAAATTTCACGGAATTCTCGTGAACCTGTCATGAGTTATTGTCAAAAATGTTGTTTTGACTAATGTCGCTTTTCTGTGCTCATGAATCATCTGCTGAGTACAATTCAGGTCAGCACGTGCAGTTGATGTCCAAATGAATGTTTCAGTCAATGTGCCATTGTCTGATCAGCAAATTTCAGTTTAAATCACAGCATCATATTTCTTGCGTTTCCTTTTTTTAACAATGTATGTTCACCTCCTTTTCCTGATCACCCACGAAACTGGTTGTTGTTCGCTATCTTCCTTTTTTCTGTATTGTTCTTGAATTCGTATTTTCCTTAGGCATTTGTTTTGAGAATTTTTATTGTCTGTTTCTTTAGTTGTTTTTCAGCTTTCGCATGCATAAATGAGGGTGGATATTACATTTGAACTGAATAGTCTTAATTTGGTTTTTGTGCTTATAACCTTTGAATGCCATATGTTCTGAAGATTCTTGAAGATTGATGCTGCTTTTGCAATTCTAATTCTAACTTCCTTTCTGGTGTCACCATCCTGGTCTATGTAGCTGCCAAGGTATGCAAATTGATTGACTTCTTCAATAGCTGTCCATTCTACGTATATTTTCCCTTTTTGATTAATGGGAAGTTTCATTATTTTTGTTTTTTCCTTGTTAATTTCAAGTTCTATTTTGCTAGCCAGTGAAGACAGGGTATCTGTTTTTTCTTGCGTGGGATTCACATTGTTACTGATACGATTTATAGATTTACTTGTTAAAAAATTCATAAAACAAATGACACCACCACCTCCACTGACAGAAGCCATTAATCCAGTCTGATTAACCCAGTAGTGCTATTTCTACTTTGTTAAGTGGTGGAGCTAATGAAATTGAAAAACTTCTTTTCATTTCTTGTCATATACCTGCAGGCTTCTCTGTGTGTCAGTATTTCAGAAGTACCAACTCTTTTTAGAGCTATTTGGAAGGAAACAACAACTAATGGAGGGTTTGTGGAAACTTGGTAAAATTCATGTTTCGGGTGGGGGGGGGGGGGGGAATAAAGAGATTCTAGGAATTAAATGCAAGAGGACAAAAGGCATATGAATGGATACGTTAAAAGACAGGAAATGGCTCGGCCGGATGCATTGTGAATCGTTCCTTGTGAGCTGCACATGATGATGATGAAATAGTAACAGCAGGATAAATAAAATGTTTGTTCCAGTAGAAAAAGTCATGGACAGAAGGTGAGGAAACTCCACTTCAGACTAAAGATTATTAAACACAAAGTGAGGAAAATTCACTTCAGACTAAAGATTATTAAACACAAAGTGAGGAAAATTCACTTCAGACAAAAGATTATAAACAGATAAGGTGAGGAAAATCCACTTCAAACTAAAGATTATTAGGCGTGGACAGAAGATGAGCAAAGTCCACGTATGACTTGAAGATAGGGAAGCATAGACAAAAGGTGAGAAAGTCCATTTCTAACTAAAAGAAGCAAAGACAAGTGGTGAGAAAGTCCACTTCTGACTAAAAGATAGAGAAGCAAAGACGAGAGGTCAGAAAGTTCACTTCTGACTAAAAGATAGAGAAGCAAAGACAAGAGGTGAGAAAGTTCACTTCTGACTAAAAGATAGAGAAGCAAAGACAAGAGGTGAGAAAGTTCACTTCTGACTAAAAGATAGAGAAGCAAAGACAAGAGGTGAGAAAATTCACTTCTGACTAAAAGATAGAGAAGCAAAGACAAGGGGTGAGAAAGTTCACTTCTGACTAAAAGATAGAGAAGCAAAGACAAGAGGTGAGAAAGTTCACTTCTGACTAAAAGATAGAGAAGCAAAGACAAGAGGTGAGAAAGTTCACGTCTGACTAAAAGATAGAGAAGCAGAGACTGGATGTGAGAAAGTTCACTTCTGACTAAAAGATAGAGAAGCAAAGACAAGGGGTGAGAAAGTTCACTTCTGACTAAAAGATAGAGAAGCAAAGACAAGAGGTGAGAAAATTCACTTCTGACTAAAAGATAGAGAAGCAAAGACAAGAGGTGAGAAAGTTCACTTCTGACTAAAAGATAGAGAAGCAAAGACAAGAGGTGAGAAAGTTCACTTCTGACTAAAAGATAGAGAAGCAAAGACAAGAGGTGAGAAAGTTCACTTCTGACTAAAAGATAGAGAAGCAAAGACAAGAGGTGAGAAAGTTCACTTCTGACTAAAAGATAGAGAAGCAGAGACTGGATGTGAGAAAGTTCACTTCTGACTAAAAGATAGAGAAGCAGAGACTGGATGTGAGAAAGTTCTCTTATATCTTATATCTTATATCCTTCCCGTGCCGTTAAACGTCACATAGGGCTCGCAAAGTAGTTCGCCAATTTTTCCTGTCTTCGGCGAGTCTTTCAACCTCATCAAAGGATTTTATGCCTGTTAACTTGGCCTCTCTTAATAATGTTCTCTTCAGAGTTTCACGCGGTCTGCCTCTTTTTCTTCGGCCTGTTGTATTCCACTTGATAGCTTGTTTTGGGATTCTCTGCTCATTTCTTCTCATCAAGTGGCCAACATATGTCCATCTCCTTTTCCTGATCACCCGTGAGACTGGTTGTTGTTCAGTCATCTGTCTTATCTCTGCATTGTTCTTGAATTCATTCCACTTGATGCCGAGTATTTTCCTTAGGCATTTGTTTTCAAAAGAGTCTAATTTCTTTTCTATTTCTTTAGTTGTTTTCCAGCTTTCGCATGCATAAATGAGGGTGGATATTACATTTGAATTGAATAGTCTTAACTTGGTTTTTGTGCTTATAACTTTTGAATTCCATATGTTCTCAAGATTCTTGAAGATTGATGCTGCTTTTGCAATTCTGATCCTAACTTCCTTTCTAGTGTCACCATCCTGGTCTATGTAGCTGCCAAGGTATGCAAATTGATTGACTTCTTCAATATCTGTCCCTTCTATGTGTATTTTTCCATTTTGATTGATGGGAATTTTCATTATTTTTGTTTTGTCCTTGTTAATTTCAAGTCCTATTTTGCTAGCCAGTGAAGATAGGCTATCTGTTTTTTCTTGCATGGAATTCACATTATTACTGATAAGAGTTATGTCATCAGCAAAATCAAGATCTTCTAGTTGGGTCCCATGTACCCAGTCAATACCTGTGTTACCTGTGCAGCATTTTTTCATTATGAAGTCTATTGTAATCCCAAAAAGTAAAGGAGACAGTATACATCCTTGTTTCACGCCTGAGAAAGTTCACTTCTGACTAAAAGATAGAGAAGCAAAGACAAGAGGTCAGAAAGTTCACTTCTGACTAAAAGATAGAGAAGCAAAGACAAGGGGTGAGAAAGTTCACTTCTGACTAAAAGATAGAGAAGCAAAGACGAGAGGTCAGAAAGTTCACTTCTGACTAAAAGATAGAGAAGCAAAGACAAGAGGTCAGAAAGTTCACTTCTGACTAAAAGATAGAGAAGCAAAGACAAGAGGTGAGAAAGTTCACGTCTGACTAAAAGATAGAGAAGCAGAGACTGGATGTGAGAAAGTTCACTTCTGACTAAAAGATAGAGAAGCAATGACAAGAGGTGAGAAAGTTCACGTCTGACTAAAAGATAGAGAAGCAGAGACTGGATGTGAGAAAGTTCACTTCTGACTAAAAGATAGAGAAGCAGAGACTGGATGTGAGAAAGTTCACTTCTGACTAAAAGATAGAGAAGCAGAGACTGGAGGTGAGAAAGTTCACTTCTGACTAAAAGATAGAGAAGCAGAGACTGGAGGTGAGAAAGTTCACTTCTGACTAAAAGATAGAGAAGCAGAGACTGGATGTGAGAAAGTTCACTTCTGACTAAAAGATAGAGAAGCAAAGACAAGAGGTGAGAGGTTCTAAGGACTGCTGTTGCCGGAGGTGGGTGGAGGTTACGCTGTCCACTCCAATGGCGTGCGCCTCAAATAGCCTCTGACAGTCAAGTCCAGCTCCTGACCTTCTCGTGACAGAACTGTTTAAACTGACAGGATAAGGGGGGAAGGATAATATCTGGCTTCTGAAAACCAGACGCTTCGGGTAGATGAGAGTCATGTTTGGTACCTTATCTACCGCTGCTGGCGAGATTCTTCAGCTGCCCTGCGTGGAGTGGGGCTCCTCTAGCCAGTGAAGAAAGGTGCGAATGGGGTTGCCGCGCGGCACTACTGTGGAAAATATGAAAGAAAGGACTAAGCGAAGTAAACAATAGTCAAATCACGGCACCTCTGGCCTGGAGGTAGGCCACGTCCTAAATGTACTCATGCAATGCCTGAACCGGCTTAACCCAGAGGTTAAGAGACTGCTGGCGAGATTCTTTGGATGCCGCGCGTGGAGTGAAACTCCTCCCGGCCAAGGAAGAAAATACTGAAAAGCAATCAGGGTTGCTGTGTGGCGCCAATGTGAAAAGGTTATGATAAGGATAAAGTGAAGCTTAATCGGTATGTCCAGTAATATCGCGGCGAGAGCTACCCACACCACGGCGCATCTGCTCTAGAGGTCGGCCACGTCCGAAATACACCCATACTGGTGAGATGTGCCTAAATCAGCTTACACCAGGGGTGAAATTCGACGGCTACGCACATCACGGTACCTCCGCTTTAGAGGTCCGTCACGTCCTAAACACGCCCATACTGGTATAATATGTCTACACCGGCTCAACCCAGGGGTGAAACTCACTAGTGGCGAGGATTCGTCCTCCTGGACAAAAGCTCCGTCCTGGTCATAGCTAGGAAGGGTAGCGGCCCGACCACAAAATGCTGAAGTCGGAGACACTGGACCACGGTAGTCTAGATAGACAACTACCTCTCACCTGGCGGGGATGTATGCGTATGCTAATCACGCTGAGGTTTTCCGATGAGAAAGTCCAACGGTGGACTAGATGGGCAACACCTCTGACCCAGCTGTGATCCACGGGTATCTCAAAACACGTCGAGGTTTTCCGGTAAGAAAGTCCAACTCTAGCCTGGATAGGCTACCACCTCTCACCCAGCGGGGATATACTCATTCCCAAAACACGTCGAGGTTTTCCAGTAAGAAAGTCCAACTCTAGATTAAACTGGTGCAACGAAAATTACGGTGTCACGCAATCCCGCTTCTGAGACCCACTAAGAATTCAAGCTCAAGCCCTGCGATACTCTGAACCTCTTGTAGTCTTCCGGGGATCTCGTGTGGTCCTTTCAGGGACCACCCGGGAGATCACGGGACCTATCGAGGACCACAGGCGTAAATTCAGTAGGATCACGGGGCGGTCTTGGTGATCGAAGAAGAAGAAGAAGAAGAAGAAGTGAGAAAGTCTACTTCTGACTAAAAGATAGGGAAGTAAAGCCAAGAAGTGAGAAAGTTCACTTCTAACTAAAAGATTGGGAAGTAAACCCAAGAGGTGAGAAAGTCCACTTCTGACCAAATGATAAGGAAATAAAGTCAAGAAGTGGGAAACTCCACGTCTGACTAAAAGATAGGGAAGCGAAAACAAACAAGAGATGAGAAAGTCCACTTCGGACTAAAAGATAGGGACGCATAGACAAAAGTCCATTTTTGACTAAAAGATAGGAAACCAAAGACAAGAGGTGAGAAAATCCACTTCTGACTAAAAGAGAGAGGCATAGACTGGAAGTGAGAAAGTCCACTTTACCGTGTTAAGCACGAACAAAAGGTTAGGAAAGGCCACGCTTATCCAAATGTAGGTAAAGAAAAGCTGAAGAAACCACGTAAAACTAGCTGATAAACCCAAGCTGAAGACAAAGAATCTCGATTGCTTTCCAATAGGCGGGTAAGCACTGAAAATGTAATCTTTTTTTATTGTTGTTGTTCAACCAGAAGATAGATCAACGCAAATGAAAGGCTGGTAAGCGAATTTGATGAGGTGATGGAGTCTGGACAGCCTCGATCGTGTCTTTCCGCTCTTCAAAGTGATGTAGGTTGGCGCTTATCAATTTTAGCGATAGATTCTTCTGGGCTTTCACCTATGATTAGGATTTCTATGTTGCCTACAGTAATGCTCATTTTGTTTAGCAGATTTCCTCTGTTATCAGAAACTATTCACATATTTCTTAAGTTGTGTGCTGTCTACAAAATATACAGTGATCTTCAGCAAAAAATAAGCCAGTCTAGGGCGTCCTTGCTGACATCTAGTGCCTCTGTCCTTGGATGTTGATGAGGAACACTGCCTATTGCTGTGAGAAGTGGAAGCTGTGTTACGCATAGATCTGTTGGCGATTAACTCTTAACCAACCAAACCATCCATGATAACAGTTTATTTATTTATTAAATAAAGAATCATGGATGTCATAGTGATGTCACGCCTATTTTTACGTTAGTATAAAACTGCAAAATCTCAAGCACGAAAGAACAAACAATAGCAACCGTTTTTTTAAAAAATTTATTTAATTACTTTTTTTCTCTGAAGCGTTGTAACGGCTGAAAGTAGGTCCAGAGTAAAATAAATAGGCGATGATTAAACTGAGAATTTAAAAAAAAAAAAGTAACCTTGGTTCTGCCCCAAGTTGTTTTGTCTAGCATTACCAAATGCACGTTACAGACATTTTTATGATGGGAACTCTAGTGGGAATTACTCCATCTCTGTAGACAAGCATGCGCTGGGCGCTTAGAGTATTCCACGAAGTTAGATCAAGTTCAGTGGCAGCGAAGAGGAAGGAGATTGTCCGCACTTGAGCTGTTTCTCTTCAGCTCCTACCTGTGCGGACGTTTTGTGGTTTGCACTGCATGAAAAGTTTATACCGGTGGCTTGTTAGGAGCAATTACGTTACCTGAACAAAGACAGCCTACAGGTAAAGTTCGTTCAGTTTATGGTGTTTTATCTTTTTTTTGTTGTTGTTGTTCAGAATCCAGTTATTCAGTTTAGTGGTTTGCTCGATATGATGGAGAGAACTGAACTGGGAGTGGCTGACAGAGTTGTGGGTTGTTGTACTTCGGCCTATCTATCTATCTATCTATCTATCTATCTATCTATCTATCTATCTATCTATCTATCTATCTATCTATCTATCTATCTATCTATCTATCTATCTATCTATCTATCTATCTATCTATCTATCTATCTATCTATCTATCTATCTATCTATCTATCCGTCCGTCCATCCATCCATCCATCCATCCATCCATCCATCCATCCATCCATCCATCCGTCTGTCTGTGTGTCTGTCTGTCTGTTTCTTTTTTTCTCTTGAACCTTTAGATGCCCAAGGCACATAGGGCTCTCACAAGAGTTTTCCCACAAACACCTGTCTTTCACCTTTTTTAAGTCCGTTTTTGCACAGGTGAGTCCTCTGCCGTTCAACATCCTCTCTGCTAACCTTCTCCATGTCTCCTTTGATCTGTCCTATTTCCCTGAGGACTTCGTCGTGGTTTCGCTGCTGGTAATGAGTCTCCAGTCGTCCGGAGCACACCCCTCAACCACCGCCATCGTCTTTACTCAATAATCGAGGTAGATAGAGGTGTATGGTGCAGTTTTACTAGATGGTAGAGGGAGTGAGTAAAGCGAGAAAAGTAAGAAAAAACGAATAGAAAGTATGAGAGCGAGATGAGAATGTATAAATGAAAAACATACAACATCCAATATTTCGGCGTGAACCTTTTTCGAGGATTACATACACAAACGAGACAAAAACGTATAACTAAACGAAAAACGTATCTTAATGTGCCATCCTCCAAAAGTAGGAAATACAGAGAAATGCATGCCCACTAGACGAAGCATAGAGACTACGCTGGGCCACACAAAGGATAAGCCGATAGAGACAATCGTAAAGAAGAGTCGGAGAGAGTGAGAAAAACAGGTGGGGGAAGGGGGAAAAGGCAATAGAAACATGATAGCCGCTAGAGGAGGTGTCGGGGGAGGGGGGAGGGGGAAAGAGGAAGCGGAGTGATAATGAATGAAGAACATAAACACTTGCAGTGAGAAACTGGTGAATAGGACAAACACCTATAGGTCGCCAGAGAAGAAGTGAAGGTGGCGATAGGGAGGGGAGCTAGGAGAAAGAAATAAGAAAGTAGAGTAAAAATAAGGGGGGTGGGGGGTGGAAAACTAAAGAAGTTAAAGGAAGCTGAAGACATTGTTAATTCCAGCTGGGTGAAGACAGCCAGCCTGGAAAATAAGGCGCTGTTCTAGGACCCTCCGAGATCGTACATCAGCAGAACAAGAGCAGATCTCACTAACAGAAATTTCCTGCTTTCCCCTCTGGTTGCTAAGTCAAAAATATTTAGCCACAGGTGTCCAGGCCCTCTTAGAAATATCGTTAAGATGTTGGCGAAAATGATCTCCTAAGCGTAAACCGGCCTCTCCTATATACTTTATACCACAACGTTTGCACATAGTAGCATAAATAACATTGCGTGAAGTCCAGGTAAAACCCTCCTGAACTGATAACGTGGATTTAGGGAAAGAGGTCTGGCTAACCTCGACAACAAACGGGCAAGTAGTGCATCTACGGCGTCCGCAACGACTGGTACCATAAAAATCTGTCTTAAGGCGACTTCGAACTAAAAGGTCCTTGAGGTTCTTGTCTCGTCTGTAGGACACCAATGGGGGGTACCCCAAAAAGTTCACGTGTATCAGGCTTAGTCTGGAGGTGATGGAGATTGCGAAACAGTATGTTTTTAACTGTTTCCTACTTCTAGAGGGTGCCATATTAAGATATGTTTTTCGTTTAGATATACCTTTTTGTCTCGTTTGTGTATGTAATCCTCGAAAAAGACTCACGCCGAAATATCGGATGTTGTATGATTTTCATTTATACATTCTCATCTCGCTCTCATACTTTCTATTCATTTTTCTCACTTTTCTCACTTTACTCACTCCCTCTGCCACCTTGTAAAACTGCACCATACACCTCTATCTACCTTTACTATTAGAAACAGTTTTACTGCAATCGCCTCCCCTTTTATCCCCAATAGTCAAGTCAGTTGCTTCATCCGTATTTCCAATAGCAAATGTGTTATTTCTTTTAGTATTCGGCCAAAATATTCGTTTAATCCCACGTAAACATTTAGTCTGGAAAGGATTCAGCTTGTTTTCCATAGTTTTGGTAGTTTTCCAGCAATTCACTACCGTGGTGTAAGCACACTAAGGACATTACTCTTAATGTAGCGGTATGGGAGATAACTGGGTTTTTTTCTCCGCAGGAAGAGCATTTCTCCTTTATTTTGAACGTCCGGGTGAGGGTCGAGATCCTTCCAGATGGTAACGTGGTGTGTGAATCCCGTGAGTGGGGATAGTGGGGGCTGAGTGAGTTAGTCTTCATTTGGATATGTACCTGAGTGGATGGTTTTCGTGATGTCTCTGTCGAGGTAATAGACATTTATATCTGTTCTGGAGTTGTGCAAGTATGAATGGACTCGCCAGGTGGCAGGGCAAACCTACCGGCGGTCAGATTATCGTCATCACCATCTGCATTTTCATCCATTCCATCAATAAATCCTCATGTCAAGTGTTACTAAGGGCTGGCTTGACTTCCGTATCAGGGTGTTTCCTTAGGTTTGAAAGAGCCTGGAAGTGAAGAATGGCTGGGGCCAGTGATTAACTAATCCAGAAACGTGAAGTTGATGGCTGGAGACAGTGATTAACTAATCCAGAAACGTGACGTTTATGGCTGGAGACAGTGATTAACTAATCCAGAAACGTGAAGTTGATGGCTGGAGACAGTGATTAACTAATCCAGAAACGTGAAGTTGATGGCTGGAGACAGTGATTAACTAATCCAGAAACGTGAAGTTGATGGCTGGAGACAGTGATTAACTAATCCAGAAACGTGAAGTTGATGGCTGGAGACAGTGATTAACTAATCCAGAAACGTGAAGTTGATGGCTGGAGACAGTGATTAACTAAATCAGTAACACACCAGAAAACACGGCTTCAAGATGGTGTACAAATCAGATTCATCGTGCGCATCAAGTCTGGCTTGCTCTCGCTAGCTTGTTGTTGATGTGATCTTCGTTACTTCCATCTTCTGCTACTCTGCTATCAAGATTCATTGAGCTCTTTAACTGACTTATTATCTGTTTCACTGGAAACGCAAGCATAATTTTTTAAAAGCCGATATAGTGAATGCATTCGAAGGTTATAGCGGCTGTTTTAGCAGACTTGGAGTGTAGCTAAATGCAGAGAAGTGCAATGCCTCTTTAGCACCACGAGGACTATGGTGATCGTTGCCTATCGCTAGTCAGGCTCGGCCTCTTATTGGGGGTACCAGAGGATGGGTTGGACGCGGGACTGGTAGGCTATGCTTCGCCAGCCTTGACACACGCGGGCAACTATGGGTCGCTGATCGTTACTTCGGATTGCATTCTCTCTCTCTCTCTCTCTCTCTCTCTCATAAACGCACACACCGGAGGGTTGTGTGAAAGGCATAGCGAAGAAAGTTTAATAAGAATGAAGGAGAAAAAACCTCAGAATACTCTTCTTCCATGTCTTCCTATCTTGATCCATAGTATTACTGGTCGCAAGTATTTCGATTATCTGCCCTTCATTTTCAAACTTTAAGCCTGGTAAGGTAGTGTGGTGGTTAATGAGTTCGCTTGTCGACCAGAAGGATCAGAATTTAACTCTTTCAGCTCAAAACAACACCGGCACGTGCTTACTTTGCTTAATGGTTAATTCAGCCCTGGTCATCTGGTAAAATAAAGACAGAAAGGACAAGTTTAGGCCTCTTACCCCTATCCCCACTCGACCTCATCCACTTCACAGTCGCTGCTGTAACCTAGAAGTGTGCAGGTGTGCCTTGTAAGTAATGATTATAGTACTATTATTAATGAATATGATTATGGATATGATTATGAAAATATACTGTAAAGAAAATAGCAACATCGAATAGCGACAGAGAAAAGTAGGTAGGAAAGGAAGAGAAAGGTATAGAACTTCCATGACACTAGAACAAGACGCGGACAAAAGTAAACAGTGGAAACAGTGAATAGAAAAATACGAGACTCAGTGACGCTGACATATAGGTATTACAAAGGAAGGACGCCAGAAAGTAGGATGGTCCAGTGATAACAAAGCGGTGACTGGACGTTGACACGTGTAAACAGAATAGAAAAGACGAATAGAAGAGACAGACACAATGAAAAGCTACGACACAATAAAACCTCCGACATGAAAGAGCAAGATAATGACTTAGATAAATAACAATTGTATAGACAAAATTGACGCAGTCTGACAGGCATGACACCTGTTATGTGACTCGCGTTAGGAAGCTATTGCACACGGTTTTTATATAAAAGAGTGACAACTCGGCCAGTTGACCAATTAAATATTTAGAGGCGTTGCCTATTTGACAATTGACTTACGACATATAAGTCACGGGGCAGTTTGAATGACGGACAATCAGAACGGTCATGGGAACCAGTGGACATCTGAAGGGTGGAGCCAAAATACTGGTTAATCCATCAAGCTGGACTTGAAGATAAAAAGGCGAGCGGAGAGAAAGGACGAAGAAGTACGGAAGTACAGGAGAGGGGAGACAGAGGAGGGAACCCGAAGACGGAGGAACAAGGACAGTCAGTGAATAGAGACAGGTCCAGACAAGAGAAGAACAGAAGGACAGACAAACAGAGAAAAACAGAGAAGAGCAGCAGAAGGAGAAGTAGAGAACACACACCAGAGAGACACGGAGGCAACAGAAACACAGAAGAAAGAGAAGGAGACGCTATAGAATCAGAAGTAGAGTTAGACTGAAGATGTGATTTAAGTGTTTAAGAAGATTTGATATTTTTGGAACTTCGAGTAAAGTGATTTTAGACGAGAAACTAGTTGACGACGTGTTGCAGATCTAATACAGTACAGAGTTTAGAATTATCCTCGTATCATGTGCAGAGTATTTCGAAGTTGAAAATATTGACGAAATGCGGCATGTAGAATATGATACAGTTTGATATTGTGAACTTATTTGTCAGAATTAAATACTGCAGTGAACTTTTCATCGGACATGCTCTGATCTAGTGAATGTGGTAGTTTTGTGAAACCTGTGATGAGCATATGTGAGGTTCAATACTATAAAACTATTCAATAATTTGGAACTATTCAGCAATATACAATTCACAACCTAAAAATGTTATACAGGCAATAATATTTCCCGCCTCAATAGCGAGGGACAGATGCAGGCTTTCCTTCCTCACAGTCGAAAGTGTAATCTAAAAATGAGTAGGCGCTGATATTTCCCACCCTTACATCATGAAAATGGCGGCCTGGGTGGATGAGTATTTAGGCTCTCGGTCTACTAATCAGGTGGTAACGGGTTCACGTCCCAACAGTGGAGATTTTGTGTGTGTATGTGTGTCGGTACTAATAATAAAGCTGTTCCTACTTTTTTCATAATTTATACATTTTAGTATCACAGCTTTACTGCAGTACTTTGTGTATAGTTGTATACCTATACACTAATTATTCTGCGAGGGTAAATGTGATCAGGCATGATACTGACTACATCATACTTTTATGTGCCGACAGTCGTAGAAAAACTGGCCTAACGCTGTATCCCAGTATGCATTAATAACATGGAAACGGGGATTTTATCTTTTCCCTTTTACGCCATTGAAAAAAGCACATGTTTTTTTTCATTTGTAATGTTGAAATTTTACTTCGTATTTTCTCAGAAATAAAAATACTAGAACTTTTAGGACCAACATTCTAGTCTCAGTCCATTCCATCTATAACTGTGGTACAAGGCGTAAAGACGCAGCGATCCATGGCTGACTGCTTTCGTTGGCTGTTGAACCGTAGCCGACCATGACTGCCCCGCCTCTTCGTTGAAGCTTCCAGCAGCAGGCTCAACCTGACTAAAGTGGTAAGGAACGCTTTTATTCCCAGGCGGTTAAGTCTGTCAAAGAGGCATTGCTCCTTCATACATTTTAGCCAAACTCAAGATCTGAGGAAAAAAAATAGCCTCTGCAAGCCTTGCCTGATTCAACAAGAATACTTCAACATCTTCACCGCATCGACAAAAGAACATCACGCACGCAGTTTCAGACTAACAGAACAAAAAAAAAAAAAAGAACCAGAATATGAGCTAAATAATATTCTTTCATATTATGGGCACTAACACCATATCCTTATGTGCCTCTAAGGCATGACAGGATTACCGTTACCTTTACCTTATTGTGCTTGTTTACCTCTGCTGTATGGTGTTAACGTCTTGCAGGTAGTACATACAAATCACTGACGTCCAGTGTAAAGACATAATGTGGCCTGATGTATTGTCACAACATTCCTCATTCAAAAATCTGGCTATTTCCTCTATTGTCACACATTCCTCATTCAAAAATCTGGCTATTTCCTCTATTGTCACAACATTCCTCATTAAAAAATCTGGCTGTTTCCTCTGCCCACCATTCTTCTTTGTCAACCTCTGTACCAGGGTCCTGATATTTTTTAGGTGCTACTCTTGTGCTGATAGATGAACAGTTTATTCTCATCAGATGGCCACATCAGTTCATCCTTTGTCTTTAAGTTTTCTGTTTCATCTGTTTTTGTAACTACCACGGATTGCATGTCGTCACTTCTTACCCTATTTTCTCGTTGTATTTGCTGATTTCCTTAAGAATCTCGTTTAACAGACGACAGTTTTTCTTTCATGTTTTGTTTGTCAATGTCCAAGTCTCGTATTAATATTGTTTCTGTCAGTAGTCTTTATGTTGACGACTTTTTTATGTTGAACGCAACTCTCTCAGTTCAAAACAACACGGCCAATGCTGGTAGACCCTGCATACTTAACACAAATCAGTGTTCAGAGAGATATGTAGGCAAAGTGTGAAGAAAATTAAAAGCAGCACATATCTACCCCCCCCCCATATATATATATATATATATATATATCGATCTTCAAGAACCTTGAGAACATATGGAATTCAAAAGTTATAAGCACAAAAACCAAGTTAAGACTATTCAATTCAAATGTAATATCCACTCTAATTTATGCATGCGAAAGCTGGAAAACAACTAAAGATATAGACAAGAAATTAGACTCTTTTGAAAACATATATCTAAGGGAAAATACTCGGCATCAAGTGGAACGAATTTAAGAATAATGCAGAGATAAGACAGATGAGCAAACAACAACCAGTCTCATGGGTGATCAGGAAAAGGAGATGGACATATGTTGGTCACTTGATGAGAAGAAATGATCAAAACAAGCTATCAAGTGGAACGCAACAGGCCAAAGAAAAAGAGGCAGACCACGTGAAACTCTGAAGAGGTCATTGTTAAGAGAGGCCAAATTAACAGGCATAAAATCCTTTGATGAGGTTGAAAGACTCGCCGAAGACAGGAAAAAGTGGTGAACTACTTCGCGAGCCCTATGTGACGTTTAACGGCACGGGAAGGATATATATATATATATATATATATATATATATATATATATATATATATATTATAGAGTAACTTCCTTCCAGTTTCTTTGCACTAGAATCTCTCATCAACATTTATTCTGGTAGACCATGGAAATTATTTCAGAAGTGAAAAAAAGTTAACACGTGAAGCCATGTTGAAGTGAAGGATCGCTGTTAGTGATGGTAAGAGTTTGCGGATAAAAACATTCATACAAACTGTAATTTTGTTTTTCCCGCCATAGTCTTGACGTTTATTTGCAAAATTAATTCCAAACACAGCATCGTTAAAAACATTACAGCGTTACCACAGAAAAAAACAAACAGGAACAGGAAAAAAAGAAACATCCACACCGGATAATTACTCGGGAAAATCTCTGCAGGCAGAGTTGCCCTCCCCTGGCAAGAAATGGAATCAGAAAACCCACAATGTGTTAAAAACTTCCGGTGAAGCTTTATTGATTACTCGATTTCTGTTCCCGCCCTTTCACAGAGCGATTGACTGACAATTCTTTAGCTCCAAATCAAATTATGTTGTCAAATTTAATAAATCGAATCAACTTCAGCATTTGTCCCATGGTTTTTTAAATGGTGAAAAAGAGACAAACGCATATCAAAGTGAATTCAATTTATTTTATGCCATGGAAAGTGAATCTTCATCGAATCTGCGAAAAGGTAGAAAAAAAGATGGATTTGCAAGTTTATAGAAAATCTGCACATTTGATAAAATTTTAAGTCTGAACGTTATGGAAGTTTAATCTTATTTTAGCATATGTTACTAATATATATTTGTTTTGTAATGTCGCATATTTTGGAACAATTTTTAAATTAATCAGCTGCTTCCGTGGTCAAGATTCAAACAGTTTGTTGACTTCAGCGCCAAATTTGGATCCTTGTTGCTATGGCGATTATGCTAAACGAAACTTGAATTTCACTTTCGCATTTAGAGCAGTTTTGGCTCGCGCTATAGGCAACTCAGTACTTCTCATTGACGAGTTCTTTGACAGAATGTTCTTCTGGTTCTTTTGGTGGCTGGTGGGCTGCCTCAGGATTATACTCTATACCCAGTCTTTTCTTCCACTGTAATCTTCCACTGTAATCTTCCACTGTAATCTGTGATCCAAGTGCAGGTCCATTTTCAGCAGCCAGTCCAACTTTTCCCACGAAACAAGAAACCTTTCTCGAGCGAGACCCTAAATAAACAGTGATACATGATCCGCGACCATACATAACTTTTCAAAACACTAAAATTCAACAAAAATTAACTAATAATGCTATTTCAATGTCTGTAAAATGACGTGATTCTGCCACTAATCATAAAATTATGTCTCATGTCACCACCTAAAAACAGCTGAGAAACACACAAATGCCTTTGAATGTAAATGCCACAGAAGAGTTATTCAAATATCATGGTCACAAAAAAGAACAAATATATCCGTACTATAAGAACTTAATATTGAAAAAGGCTGGCTAGTAATGAGGATTAAACAGAAAACTTAAATATTTTGGACACATTAAACGTCATGATAATCTAAAGAAGACTGTCTTGGTAGGGCACATAATGGGGAAAAAAGAGAGGAAGACCAAGGCGAAGATGTCTGCAAGACATCGTTGATAATCTGCAAATGAATGCATCAGCAGCAGGCCATCTTGCTTACAACCGAAAGGCCACCAGGAGAGATGTTAGGGAGGCAAAGTTCCACAAGGGACATGGAAGTGACTGACTGACACCTCCAACATGTGTCAAGATACAATGAAACACCCTAAAGCGTTAAATGGCCGAATGCTGTCGGATTTTGTATCAAGCTTAACATTTAAATGATAGTAGCGAGTGAGGTTGTTGCTGGTGTAATATTACATTTGATAATATAAATACAGTAGCTGGGTTTCTCTAAATAACTTTCTTGTGAGTATCTCAAATCCTTCGCGACCCTCAGTTGGGTAGTACTGCTATCATCATCATCATCATCATGTGTCCTCTCCCTATGGAAAGATGGTTCGGTGGTCCTCCAACTTAATCATTTTTTTCACAATGGCCAAGCTCAGTCAACTTCGGCCAAGCTCAGTCAACTTCGGCCAAACTCAGTCAAAATTCGGCAAGTTTAGTGAAATTTATTATTATTTTTTTAATAACAGATGGTCCACCATCTGTACCGACCTCTCGCTTTTTTCCTTCTGTTTTTTTTCCTTTTTGTTTTTTCTTGTACTTTTTCCTTCCACAATTTTCATTCTACGTCTACTTCTGCATTTTTCTTGCTACTTTTTCTTTCTATTTTTTCCTTCTGCTTTTTCTTTTGTTTTTTTCCTTCAAATTTTTGTTCTACGTTTTCTTTTTACTTGTTCTTCTTTAGTTCCTTTTTCTTTTTCCTTCTATTTGTTTCTTCTTTTTCTTTCTACTTTTCTTTCTACTTTTCCACTTTTCCTTCCATTTTTTTCTTCTACGTTTTCTTTTTATTTATTGTTTCTAAGTTTAGTTTTTTCTACTTTTCGCTTCTACTTTTTTTTTTTTTACTTTTGACTTCTACTTTTTTTCTACATATTACTACTACTGTTTCATTCTACGTTTCCTTCGCCTTTGTCTTCTACTTTTTCTTCTATTTTTCCCTTCTACGTTTTCTTCTATTTTTTTCGTCTTCTAATTTTCCTCCTACTTTTTCTTCTACCTTTTTATGCTACTACGTTTTTTTCGTCCTTGTCTTCTATTTTTTCTTTCTATGTTTTCTTCTACCATTTCCTTTTACGTTTTCTTCAGCTCTTTCATTCTACCGTTTCTCTTTTAAACTTCAGTTGATTTATTGCTTCATTGTTTGTTTTAATGTCTGTCCACGGAATGGAGTTCTAAAAAAAGATTCTCTCTGTCTAATCTGTCTGACTTGAATAAAAGACAGCTGGAATGAAGACTGAATCTTTTACAGGGTATGTCTCTGCTGCCTAAACTATTATTTTCTTGTTACTTTCTCCTCTTGTTGCTATTTTACAAATACTTCGATGTTGAGCCAAGTTTGCAAAATATGTTGCTTAACTACTCACACAACAACACAACAAGAACACCAGGCTCTCCATAATTCTACAGCAGAACACCAAGTAATGAACTGTACTACACTGAAGCCTGCAGTCAATCAACTTCAACATGTACCATTCCACGAGGAACTAAACTAAGCTACTGCTTTAAAAATACTGAATACCACATTTATTATTGGATAAATGATGGATGATATTATGATGATGTAAACGTAGCCCTTCAGGGTGGAAAGACAAATACAATGACAGTTCCTGGCGTGAAATATTCATCGCCATGTGGGAAGAAACCTTACAATTTACTTACAACAAAATAGACACACTTACAGAGATTCCAACAGAAAAAAGCTCATGTAACAACAAACTCTTCAGACTGTCTCAAAACTAACCACTTCATCTTAACCTAAACTCTATCAAAAACTGTTACCACCGAAAAACTCTATCCAAAACAATACATTCTCCTAAATAAAACATAGTAAGGCTCCTTTTCCCGAAACATAGTAAGGCTCTCTTTTCCAAAACATAGTAAGGCTCTCTTTTCCAAAACATAGTAAGGTTCTCTTTTCCAAAACATAGTAAGGGCCCTTTTTCCAAAACATAGTAAGGCTCTCTTTTCCAAAACATAGTAAGGCTCTCTTTTCCAAAACATAGTAAGGCTCTCTTTTCCAAAACATAGTAAGGCTCTCTTTTCCAAAACATAGTAAGGGCCCTTTTTCCAAAACATAGTAAGGTTCTCTTTTCCAAAACATAGTAAGGGCCCTTTTTCCAAAACATAGTAAGGCTCTCTTTTCCAAAACATAGTAAGGCTCTCTTTTCCAAAACATAGTAAGGTTCTCTTTTCCAAAACATAGTAAGGCTCTCTTTTCCAAAACATAGTAAGGCTCTCTTTTCCAAAACATAGTAAGGGCCCTTTTTCCAAAACATAGTAAGGTTCTCTTTTCCAAAACATAGTAAGGGCCCTTTTTCCAAAACATAGTAAGGCTCTCTTTTCCAAAACAGTACAGCTCCCCCTCAACCTAATCTTGTGTGGTATTTATACCATAACTTTACCCACTCAGGTTTTGATGCCGCACGCTTATCTCAAGACCCTTGCCTACTCCCTTAACTAAGACACCTTTCAACCAAAGGTATTCATTCTATTGTTTCATGAGTACTAATACTGCTTATCTCCCATCAGTTAGGAGAATACTATCATAATTGATTGCCCTAAGATGCTGCGTAGACAGTTGCTGCCCGTTCGCTAATATTGCGATGGGCAAATTTTCCACTCTTCTCTTGCAAAAAGTGGTATTATGTGACAAACAAACCGGTGATCTTTGTTGTATTTTTTGCCCTGTATTTGATTATGATTGTTATTATTATTTCTTTTTTGTTTAAAGAAACGTTGTTTTCTTTTGAGTTTCTGCGATGCTTTGACATAATCATGTCTCACTTTCCATGAATCGTGACAATTCTGTAACTGTTCTTCATAAAATTTCAAGGATAAGACCCCCCCCCCCTGAACTTTAGTGTCAATCGATAAGTGTAACTGACACAATCACATCTGTCACAGGAGGCTCAGCAGCGCTGGGAAATCTCGGAGATGTTTTAATAAAAGCTGAAAGTGACAGAACTGATCATGACGTGGCTTCTTGACCTGAAGGCAGTAGATCTATCCGCCCCCCCCACCCCCACCCACGCAGCAGTCGCCCTCCAGCTTTCAGAATTGTCATCAGTGCTGCGGAGTGCACGGCGCCTGTTGTGTGAGATTCTCCTGCCAAGAAGCACAAACAGACCTGACTGGAAGTGAGCTGGTGATAATCCTAAATAAGATGAACTAGCAGTGATCGTGTAAACAAGACGATCAGTGCTACATCTCTCATCTTATAAGGGAGTAATTTACTTCAAACCCCGTACTGTCATGCAAATGTGGGGGTCGAACAGTAATTCCCCTCCCCCAAATCTCTTCCCAGGTCCTTGACCTCTCTACCCGTGTCTGACCTCTCTCTACCTGTGATTATCCTTTGTTCTTATGATATAATAGGTTCTTGCGATGTAATAAGGCACTTCGCGTATTGTGTAGATCCTCTCTCTACCTGTGATTATCCTTTGTTCTTATGATATAATAGGTTCTTACGATGTAATAAGGCACTTCGCGTATTGTGTAGGTCCTCTCTCTACCTGTGATTATCCTTTGTTCTTATGATATAATAGGTTCTTACGATGTAATAAGGTACTTCGCGTATTGTGTAGGACCTCTCTCTACCTGCGATTATCCTTGGTTCTTATGATATAATAGGTTCTTGTGATGTAATAAGGTACTTCGCGTATTGTGTAGGTCCTCTCCGATTTGCCTTATTGGGACGACAATCATTATTTAAGATGTTATTATCCATGTACACCACACATAGAAACACAGCCAACATATATCAATGAAAACCCCGAACTAAAAGTTCAAAAAACAAGTTCCAGCTCAAGCTGTTTAATAAACGAGAATGACAGAACAGGACTACAACACAGAGTACATGACACAACATACCTGCCAATGATCACTACCGATAACAGCATGATTCCTTAATATCAATTGTCTGATTGTCTCAATCATGAGTTCAATTTTTACTAGTCCCCCATATACATCAGCTGTTTCTTGGGTTCCTACCTTCTATCTAGTCCCACATCTTCTCCCTCTGTCCTCTAGCTTATGACTTTGGTCGTCGGTGCCCATGCACCTGGTAGCTCATTCTGTCCCTACCTTCTCTACATTTCCTCCGCACTCTCTACCATACGACTTTGGTTGTCGGTGCATTCTGCACCTGGTAGTCTTCTATCTGAATTGAATACTATTCTGTTGCCTACGCAACCGTCTCTCTTCTTCCATAATTCCTTCCTCCCTTCCTCCATAGTTCCTTGTCACGCTCAACCTCACTATGCATGCATGTAATCATCAGTATAAACATCATATAATCAATACAATAAAAAATGATACTCACATAATCAATGAACATATGCGGTGCCCCTCTAAGTGCACTCGATAATTCTAATGAAGGAATACAATTCTAACTAACAATCGCTATCAATTTCCTATTTCTCATATGAATAATTATAATACCCTTCATCTACACACAGAAACTTTACGAAAACAACATTACAGAGGAGGCGCGATAACTATGATCCATAACACAACTACACTCTACACACTTGGTACATATACAAACTAATATACTAAACCACTACATTTTAAACAATGCGCCTTTCCCTCAACGAATACTGGACAACGCTAGTATGAATTCGTTCACGCCTGTTCCATCTTGCCCTCTCTATCTCTACTCACGATGCGTTGGAACGAGCTAACTAGTCGGCCATGCCAGAAAGACGGTTCCCGTATCCCCCCCCCCCCCCCCCTTTTTTTTCTCACAATCGCGTTAACCAGTAATTATCAGTAAATAACGGATTTTGTAAAAGAAAAAGGAAGATAACCCGAAACTTCTGGAGGTCATCGATTACCGTAACCGGTTTATATTATTAAAAAATAAACATAGTAAGTAGCAACCATCGAAATCGGCTAAAGGATAATCGGGCCATTAGGATGATGATGCTCAATTTTCATGGAGAAGAAAAACGCCAGTTTTGAGTTTGTTTTAGCACGTGAGCAGTTTTTAAAGATTAAATCTCGCTGCAGATAAGAAGATACAAAGTTTAACGCGAACATTTGGTCGTAGCTGATGTTTTTTAAAGCGTGTTTAATTTTACATTAGAAGAAAAACAGTATAAGGTAGCGAATGTTGTCCTGACAAAATCAGTATTTCGGAAAATAATTCATGTAAGGTGAAAGACGGGTACAAGGTGTACCGGTTTTAAAATCTTAGCATGATCACTGTCAATTACCGGTATTTGTAGAAATAGCAATAATTTCAATTTCATTCTATGCGTTTTTAAAATATACTGACGCCTTCACTCACTTTTTTTTAGTCACTTAAGATATTGTATACGTTTTGTTTTTAAAATCACTTAAGATTTTGTGTACATTTTGTTTTTAAAAACACTTAAGAAAGTGTATATGGAAAAGAAAGAAATGTGTTCTTTTGATTGTAAGAGCTCCCTTGGTGGACACCCTGAGAGAGCCTACATTAGGTCCCTCATCAGCTGGCTTCCCTCTTGTTATATTTCCAAACTAGGTGTTGCCTCACGAGCCGATGATAACGACGTCCGCTCGATCGTGTCAAACAGAGCTAGCACACACCGAGTGTCTGATGATTTCGGCTAATTTACCTTTTCCTGGACCAGTGCGCCTATACCGGTTCGTTAATCCCAGGATTCGTTGATGCCTACGATTGGTTAGATCGTCTACCCGTTATACGAAGTGTTTTGAAACAAAAAAAGAGCAACCTTTTTAAATAGCGCCAACCAGTACAGAAGATAGGTCTTGACAACAAACTGCCGTTTTCCGCGTTACACTTCGAGCATTAGTCGTCAAGCTACATTCACTGAAGTAAGCACGTGCACGTTGGAAAAGTAACGAAGTGACAGCGAAGAGCTTGAAGAACAAGTGTGTGTGTGCGAAATTTTGCTTTAAACTTGCTCAAAATTTTACACAGACATGGCAGTTGCTTAACCAAATATTCGAGGAGGACATGAGTCGAACACAATCCTATATGTGGTTTAAGCGTTTTAAAGAGGACAAAACAACAGACGACGGCCATGTCGAGAGAGTTTGCATTGTGATTAATTGAAACCGTCGTTTAACTGTATAAGAAGTTGCTGACGAAGTGCATAGGATATTGCCATCAAATTCTGTGCAAAATTCGTCGCGCATGTGCTGTCTAACGATCAGAAAGAAGATCGTGTTGAAATTAATCAAAGATGAAAGAGATGACGACTGGCGCACAACTAGTTCTAGTAGTAAGGTATATAAAGGTTATGGCTCTAGTAATAAGGTAGATAGAGGTGTATGGCTCTAGTAATAAGGTAGATAGAGCTGTATGGTTCTAGTAATAAGGTAGATAGAAGTGTATGGTTCTACAAATAAGGTAGATAGAGCTTATGGTTCTAGTAATAACTAGACAAAGGGATTGAGGAAACTGAGCAGAAACACAAATAGTTTCCTCATTTCCTTTGTCGTTTTATACAACTGAAGCATACACCTCTATCTACCTGAAATCAGTGAGGAACTGCTTGCCAATGCACATGGTCATGGAAACTTTCTTAAAAACATCATAACAGGAGATGGGAGGTGGGTTTATGGGTATGATGTTGAAACTAAGATGGTATCTTCACAGTGGGTGGGGATAGGGATTCATAGACCAAGAAAGCATGGATGAGTAGGTCAAAGGTCAGGGTGTTGTTGGTGGTGTTTTTGATTGCAAAGGCAGTGTCCAGTACGAATATGTACTACGTGGTCAGATAGTTAACAAGCAGTTCTACAAGAAAGTTCTAGTCTGAGAGATGCTATTCGCAGGAAGAGGTCTGAACTGTGGGAAGACTAAACTTGGATGTTGCACCACGACAGTGTTCAGGCCCACGTGCCGCTTCTCATCCGCAGTTATCTGGCACAGCATCAGATATCCGTTATGCCCCATCCACCCTATTCTCCGGACTTGGTCCCAACAGAATTTTTTCCTGTTTGCAAAATTTAAAACCACTTTTAAAGGACGTTATTTCCAAACCATATTGGAGATTTAGGGGAATGCGATAAGAGAACTGAGAGCTATCACAGAAGGTGCATTGCAGAAAGCATTCCAACAATGGAAGAAACTTTGGGAATGATTGGGATTACTTTGAAGAGAACTGTGCTTAAAATGTCAAAAGAGCACTTACATCCTTATAGCACAAGTTCACTCTTTATTTTTTAAAACACCTTGTGTACTACCCATCCTATATGAGAATATGAGAATCAAAGTTGAGATACGTGCGTTGATATCATTATTTAAAAAAAAAAACGGTAGATTCGTCAAAGAAATGAAAATGTTTCAAATTTAAAATCGTTTTCGTGTCTCACGCACTAAAAATTGACATGGGAAACTAAAAATCAGATCACCCGCTCAATATCCTTCCTCTTGGCATCCATTTTGAAAAACAGAACGTCTCATAAATTTCTCTCATGTTTTTCGATACGCGTTTTTAAAGCTGAAAAAATGTATACATGCATTCACTTAATGGGAAGAGGCCGAAAGAGATGGAAGGGGACATTATGGAAACATTAAGTATCTCATTATTTGAAGGGAAATCGTTGGGGCCCTATCTAGGCGTCTGATTGTCTCTCTCAACACTGAAAGGGGTATGAGAAAGAAGGCAAGACAAGACAAGACAAGACAAGACTTAATGAGAAGAGGCCGCAAGAGAAGGAAGGGGAAATTATGGAAACATTAAGTATCTCATTATTTGAAGGGAAATGGTGGATCTTGACGTCTTTTTGTCTCCCTCAACACTGAAAGGGATATGAGAAAGAAAAGACAAGACTTAATGGCTGAATTTAAAAACAAGTATAAATATTCATATATCATTGGAAAATTGAAATACTGTAACACTTGAAAGTTATTTTATATGCAGCGAGTTTTTTCATTTCGCATATGAAAAATAGACCTGACACGGAAATCCACGATCTATGAACTGTACGTCATTTATTTTTCTGTTGGTTATTTCTTATATGTTATAATACTTCGACATATTTTTTATACATACATACATATATATATATGCAAGAGCTGATTTGCTTTGAGCACTTAATGATTTAATGATGAGAGTTTGGTGAAGATATCACGTTATAATACCCTGTGCTCAATAAGAAGAACCATAGGACAACCAGCTGTTGTTAGAGGACAACCCTTTGTCAGTGTATCTGTGTTCTCCGCTGCTTACATCGCCGAGAAGATATGGTAGTACAGGCATAGATTCGGATTTGGAGCGGGCTGCTGTAGACTTCCTAATTACAGTAATACAGAAATACATATGAATTTGGAGTGAGCTGCTGTAGACTTCATAATTACAGTAATTCCAGAAATACATATGAATTTTGAGTGGGTTGGTGTAGATTTCCTAATTACAGTAATACAGAAATACATATGAATTTGGAGTGGGCTGCTGTAGACTTCATAATTACAGTAATACAGAAATACATATGAATTTTGAGTGGGCTGTTGTAGATTTCCTAATTACAGTAATACAGAAATACATATGAATTTGGAGTGGGCTGCTGTAGACTTCCTAATCTTCCGTAGAGGTACTCTGAAGATAACTTCTCGGGCAGCCAAGACTCCGTTGAGAACGCGTTGATCTTATCTTCGCCACAACAGCCTGTCTGCAGGAGCGTCGTGTGGAGTTAAGATAGGGTCTTGGAGAACTGTAATATACTAACCATAGCTTCGGTGTTTTTTGTCTAAATGTCTGTCATTCTAGGGCATTGGGTTAATGAAAGGAGATATAAACCACTAGGTCTATGTGCTTCTCTCTCACTGTCTCTGTGTGTGGTGATGATAGTATCAGTGTGATCACACAGAGAGAGAGAGAGAGAGAGAGAGAGAGAGAGAGAGAGAAGATACTCAGTTCCTTACTAGTCTCATAACATCATAAAGACATGACATTTGCCTCCTAAGCAAAAATACTTTTGTGATTTTTTAAACAAAAACTTCTATTAAAATTTCTTTTAGAAAGAAATACTCATACTTTACATATATATATATATATATATATATATATATATATATATAAAGTAAAGATAGTCCCATAGCATTTCAAATGCCGTAGGGGGTGAAGCGTTAGAGACCTCATTATGCTGGGTCATCAGCGTATGAGGTAGGGTGACCAGTTCCTTTCCTCGCTGCCTTTACTTCCCAGATTTTCTCTGGTACCCATTTTACGAGGCTGGGTCGACCTCAGGGCCGTATTGGTCGGAAAAAAATCCCGCTCAGCTGGGGATTCGAACCATCGACCATTTGGTTGCTAGACGAGTGCTCTAACCACTACGCTAGCCGGCCCCTTTATTATATATATATTACTGCTTTAAAGAAACAATCCCTGTAATGAGCTATTAGTACATGCCCCATAGAACGTTGGTTAATAAAAAGGAAAGTCCTTGCCATATTTAAGTGTACTACTCTATGGAAGTGAATGCTGGAAAATCACCAAAACCATAGAAAACAAGTTGAATTCTTTCCAGACTAAATGTTTACGTAGAATTAAAAAAATATTTTGGCCAAACACCATAAGAAATAACATCTTATTAGCAGAAATGCAGATGAAACCACTGACAACAATTATTGAGGAAAGACGCTGGCGATGGTTGGGACATGTGCTCCGAATGACTGACAACTCACTACCAAAAATAGCACTAAGATGGACACCACAGGGGAGCAGAAGTAAGGGTAGACCAAAAGAGACATGGAGAAGAACAACAGAAAGGATGTTGAGCAATAGAGGGCTTACCTGGGCAAGAGCAGAAAAAAAGGCGAAAGACAGGCATTTGTGGAAAACCCTTGCGGAAGCCCCATGTGCCCTGGGCACTTAAGGTTCAGAGAGAGAGAGAGATATTTAACGAGTTTAAGGGAAGGGAAATAACTAGGGTGGGTGATTTGAGTACAAAAAGTGTATATCCAGAAATCGTTGCTTGTGGGTTTCTGTGCAGTGAGAAAGTTGTTAATCCATAGGGTGCCTTGAGGTAAATGTACCCAGGAATTAAGAACTAGCGTCACATTCATATGAAGCTCTGCACGAGTGATTTAATTCCCTTTGACTATCATGTTATGGAAATAAAGACGAGCCACTGGCTGAAATAAGTAGCAAAAGAACGCGTAATGATGGAGGAAAGGGAAGAAACTCATCAAATTAACATAGTAACTATTTCTAGGGGAAGTAAGCGGAGACTGCTCAGCCAGGACCGGAAATTATAAATCGGACGAAAACGAGCTCTCTGGCGTTCCACAAAAACATTCAATAATGTGATCTCTGGGGGGCCTGTTCTGTTCTTGAATTCTGCTTATTAAAATGAACGACAAAATTCCAAGACTTCTGATATGAGTCTCCACGTATGATGAATTTCATTTCCTTCTTAACAAGGACTTTTGCTCTTCATAAATTTGTATCTGCGCCCCCCAAAACCCCCCCAATCAATGATCCACACAAGTGACCTAAATATAGCTTCCCCTTTCATTTTTTTTTTCTTTTTTTTTTTTTACAGTACAGCAGCATCAGTAGTAGTTGTACGGCATCAGTACTAATAGAAGCAGCAGCAGCAACAGTAGTAGTAGTAGTAGTAGTAGTAGTAGCAGCAGCAGTAGTAGAAGCATCAGTAGTAATAGAAGCAGCAGTAGCAGTAGCAGCAGTAGTAGTAGTAGTAATAGAAGATCTGTATGAGATACAAGATCCTAATTACACACGAACACTGAATTTTCTCATGTCCATGAATTCACACGCCCCACAAGATATGGAAGATAATATCCCGTTTATTATTATTATTATTATTATCATCATCATCATCAAGCGAGGTCACCTGATTCGAAACCCTAGTAGGAAAATTTCGTGGCTAGCAGTTCTAATTCAACTTTTAAGATAACAGCCTTCATGGATCTTCCAAGACCCTGCAGATCTTATGGATGGCCGAGATCAAGAAAGTACGTACAACCAAACTGGGATAAAATAAACAACCAGTTTTGCGCTGGAAACAAACCAGGGTGGAAAACATATTCACAAGGATAAAACAAACACGCTTCTTCTTCTTCTTCTTCAGCTTTCCGAGACATTAAGGCTCATTGCTGCAGATAAAGTTCGCCTCCATTCATCTCTATTTCTAATCTTCTCTCTCCAGTTGGTGACACCGGTTTCTTTTATATCCTCTTCTGTGTTGTCTTTCCATTTCCGTCTTGGTCTACCCCTTGGTCTCGTTTCCCTCATCTCTTGTGCGTACATCATTTTATTTTGTCTGTTTTCTTCCATTCTTTTTACATGGCACAGCCATAGTTAATACGCTAACAGAAAAAAAATGCACACGTGGACACAAACAACCATAAGCAAACTTTTTAAATGTATAAACCAATCACGATAACCAACAATCATTTGTTATTCCCAGTACAGACATAACGCTTTAACTGGCAGACTAAATCATAAAAAAGGTCAAAGACATAGGGGATTTCATGAAAATGGAGATTTATTTGTCGAATTAGAACAAAAATTTAATCCATGTTAAAAATAAAACTTTCCTTAAATGGACAAGTTAAAAAAGGCTTAAACAACGGTTCAGTAAAAAAAAAAAATTATGATGAGCACCTGCGTTCATGTGTTCTAGGTACAACTGGTACGAAGTATTGACAAAACCAGTTAACTTTCAGTATTTTATACTGTAACTACATGGGAAGAAACAGTTGAAAAGCTGATGTTATCATGAGGATACTGTGGTCGTATGGGAAGAAACAGTTGAAAAACTGATATTATCACCATGAGGATCTCCAAGCAAAGCATTAAAAAAAAAACCTATCCTTATTTTAGCATATCATGGCCATCAGGATTTGATAGACCTACTCCCTCCTGGTCGGAGCCAGTTCAGAAGACATCTTCCTTCCTAGAACAGCTCTAGCGAAGAAAAGAAAATCTATTCGCATAACAACTCCCTATTTCAGTCGGACTCTTTTAAATGAAAGGTCTTCTACAACGGCAGTGGGCTGTCAAGACCTAGTTTGCAATCAGAGGCAGTGTCAAGCTAGCCTATGCTCCAGGCAAGGCTATCTGTTTGCATCCCACACCCCACCCCCCCCCCCTTTTCCGCCCCATTCCCCCTCCCCAACAGCAGTAACTAAATCTGTATAAAAACTGTGCTCCTGAGACAGAAACTGGCCTATTGCTAACGTGTCCTCCTTGCAAATGCTATAGTTATAAAAAAAATATAATAAACTACAAATAATCAACAAATTAATGAACTTAAAAGTCTTCCTGACCTGATCTAGTAACTCTCTTCTTCTTGTGACACAGTTTTCCATTGTTGAGTCTATCCTATTTCAATATTTGTGTGTGTGTGTGTGTGTTCTTTTCAGAATGTTTACAACAGACAACAACTTGCTGATTACAGTCGCAGTTTTGCCCAGACTGCGCTATTTATAAAAGAGTTGCAACCTTTCAAAAATGACGATGGATGAAATGAAAATATCATGTTCAATCTATTTATTTATTTATTTTAAAATGTGCCATCCCCACGACAATATGAACATTGTGGGAACATGAGAACATGAACATTGTGGGAACATGAGAACATGAACATTTTGGGAACATGAGAACATGAACATTTTGGGAACATGAGAACACAGACATTGTGGGAATATGAGAACATGAACATTTTGGGAACATGAGAACATAGACATTGTGGGAACATGAGAACACGAACAATGTGGGAACATGAGAATATGAACATTGTGGGAACATGAACATTGTGGGAACATGAGAATATGAACACTGTGGGGACATGAGAACATGAACATTATGGAAATATGAACATTTTTCTATCTTAAAAAAAACATCGCCAGCGTAACTGAAACAACTTAAAATTCCATAATATGTTTTTTTTAACTTATGTTTATCGCAACCCTCTGTAAACTTTAGTCTTCACAACAAAGAGAAATAATGTGCAAGCACACACAAACATACACACACACATTAGTCAACCCCACCCCAAACCTCCAGCTGTGACTGTCTGACAAAGCGAGGGCGAAAGTTAACTTTTTTTTCTCTTCTTTCTAATGCTGTCTGATATGTCAATCAACAACTGATAGTTGTTGACATGCTGGCGCCGGGGTTGGCGAACCATAACTGTCCAAGACCCTGTGCCACATCTCCATTGGTGCCTCCAGTACCAAGCCTATCATGGTTAACGGAGCTGGGATAGCCATTGTCCCCATGGTGGTGGACTCTGCTAAAGAAGTATTGCATGCCCTCTACCATTTTAGTCCCACTAAGGAGTTGAAAAATAGTCCGCCGTATCCCGCTTCCAGTCCGACACGGAGCTGTGCTTCAGTATCTTGACCGCTTTGGGTGCAAAAAAAAAATCAGCTAGCTGTTTCAGGGAGATAGAAGAAGAAGAAGAAGATGATGATGATGATGATGATGATGATGATGATGAAGACGATGACGAAGAAGAAGAAGAAGACGAAGAAAAAGAAGAAGTTATGGTATGGTTTTACACTCACATTAATTTGTTCACATTTTTGTACCTTAAACATTGCTAAATGGCCCCTTGTTCTTCCCTGTCAAGTTATAGCTCCACTTAAATGCGTTGCAGGAATCATCAGCAACTTCAAAAACACCACCACATACGCTTTTTTTTTTTTGCTGTAAGGGTTAAATTCAGGAAGCAGAATCATTTGTTAAAATAGTCTTATGTCACTATGTGCATACATTTTAATAAACAAAGCACATATATAATACTAACGTTAACTAGTACAATTAAAAACATAGTCACAGTTAATGAACTGTTGTGAATAAATGGATATATATATATATATATATATATATATATATATATATATATATATATATATATATATATATATATATATATATATATATATATATATATTACATTCAGGATATTCTCTTCCATGAACAATAAACAAAAAATGTTTGAACAACAGAGGTTATGTTTTTACTTGTAAACGTACCATAGAAAAAACACATTTATTTACATTACTGTGATATGAGTATTTATGTATAGAAATTAGACGCAGTCTTAAAAAAAAACTTTTTAAAGTTTGCTAAAGAACATTTGTGAGCTTTTATTAAACAGTAAGGCCATGAGATTGAAGGGAAAAATTGGGTGAAAAGATCAATTGTTTATTTGCTAAATATACTAATTGAAATAAAAGAATTACAGATCATACTACTGTTAGTTTAGGCAATAAAGAAAGGTATGAAAATCACAGATTATATAGTTTAGGCAATAAAGAAAGGTATGAAAATCACAGATTATATAGTTTAGGCAATAAAGAAAGGTATGAAAATCACAGATTATATAGTTTAGGCAATAAAGAAAGGTATGAAAATCACAGATTATATTACAGTATAGTACGTTGAAGTAAATTACCGATTGATTCTAAGTGAAAATAAAAACAGACTTCCAAGTTTGCAGCCTAGACATGTACGTCAGTGAATTGATCTCCTCCTCAGTATTACAATAACTGGTGTATAAGTATACAACTATACACGAAACACTGCAGTAAAGCTGTGATACCAGAATGTATAAAATCGGAAAAAAGTAGGAGCAGCTTTATTACTTAACGATTACAAAGTTGTGACGTTTCGGCGTGAGCCTTAATCATACAAAAACATACAGGACGAAGATATAGAGAGAGGAGATAAAGTATAGATTCACATGAATACTGTTTAAAAAAATTTTTTTTTTTAAAGGAGTATTTAGCTGTAAATTGCACACACCGCCGGACAAGCCACACCTTGCAATTTACAGCTAAGTACTTTAAAAAAAAAATTTTTTTTAAACAGTATTCATGTGAATCTATACTTTATCTCCTCTCTCTATTTCTTCGTCCTGTATGTTTTTGTATGATTAAGGCTCACGCCGAAACGTCACAACTTTGTAATCGTTAAGTAATAAAGCTGCTCCTACTTTTTTCCGATTTTATACGTCCTCCTCAGTATTAGCCTCAAAGAACGACACCTGATTGCAAGAACCCCAAGACTTAACATATTTTCCATACGCAACATTCGACTGCAAGAATTCCAAGCCTAAATATACCCCCCAAACACGACATCTAATTGCAGGAATTCCAAGTCTAAATATACCCTCCAAACACGACATCTAATTGCAAGAATTCCAAACTTAAATATACCCTCCAAACACGACATCTAATTGCAGGAATTCCAAGCCTAAATATACCCTCCAAACACGACGGCAGAAGTTCCAAGCTCAGTATAGTCTCCAAGCGCAACACCTGATTGCAACAGTCCCAGGCCTCAATATGTGGGTTACCAGTTGTGTCGAGGCTGTTTAAGGCTTACTACAACACACGTTTAATCAAGTGATGCTAACTTGGTCACGTGACTGAGTTGGTAATGAACATTTTCACGAGAAGGGTTCTTAGCGTGACTTTTGAGGGAGAACAGCTGCGCGGAAGCTAAAGGATTGTGCTTAGAAAGTGATTAATCATGAAGTACATGTAATATATTGGACTTATGCTTGGACCTGTTCTTCAATGCAGAAGTCATTTCCGAGTCGCGTCAAAGTGAACGTGAAGGTTGGATGCTGTTGAACGTTGAGCTGTCAGTATATTTTTTCTACCAACTAAAAAGCTATTACAATTTGATTCTTTATTTAATGTGTTGCCATTCATATTTTGTGTTTAATTTCCACACATTTGCTATGCTAACTAGTATCCTAAAAAGGTAAAGGTAACCCTGTCATGCCTTAGAGGCACATAGGGATATGGTGTTAGTGCCCATATTTTCCTTGACCTGTCAGCACACTAGAGGGTGATGTGGTCAGTATCACGCCTGGCTGCCTTTCCTTCCCCAACTCCAGAAGAAGTCGGGTACCCATTTCTACAGCTAGGTGACTGGGGTGCCGCCGGCCGGATTCGAACCCCCGACCTTCGCCATGAGAGACTAGTGCACTAACCACTTCGCCACTCAGACACCCAACTAGTATCCTGTTAGTATTTTAAAGTGATGGCAAACATGCACGTTCATCTAGTAACGCTGTACTTTGCGTCTGAACTCCCTCTTTAACAATCGACATACGGCCAAATCGTCTTACGGTCAGACGGCAGGTCGAAAATGCAGCCGTAGTTTGGCGAATGACTGTATTTCTATATTAACACATACAGCACTTCTGTATCATGCATACAGTATTCACTTCATACAGAACACAGCGCACATAAAGATCTGTAATATAAGAAAAAAGAAACGTATGTAAGACGTAGCACGCATGCGCATTTACAATATATGCATGAAAACATTCAAGAGATCGTGTGTTTGTTTGGTGGTTTTCCTAATGATATCTATTGCATTTTTGTCTGGCCTCACTTGCTCATTTATGAATGTTTTATTTTTATGTCTCTTTCAATCTTATAAAGCTTCATTATTGCTTTTTTCTCCCCCATCTGCAAATGTTAAGCTTCTATCTTTCCATCGATGTCCGAGGAACTGTACGAATATTCCACTTACAACGCACACGCATACACACAAAAAGCATTTGATAATATGAAGAATGCCTGATTTGAGAAAGCACTGAAAGTTTTCTTTTAAATGTACGTGCAAAATACTTTAGATAACAGCGGAGAGTAAGATGATAAGGGGGGAATAATGAAAATGCAGGTTTGATAAACTTAGCATTTCACGCCATGTTTATACTTCAGTGGCTGTACAATATTACCACAAGACAGAGGAGGCTGACGAAACATCATATGGTTAACTGACAGTGATGGATAATATAACGAATGAAAATGAGGATGAATGGAAAAGAGTCACTGATGGTCATAATGAGAATGTCAATTTTTAATGAAAACCACGACGACGATCATGGTGATGATGATGGTGACTGTTATTCACTTTTACATAAAATTATAAACACACACTCTGTATAAAGTGGAACGAATTCAAGGACAACGCAGAGATAAGACAGATGAGCGAACAACAACCTGTCTCATGGGCGATTAGAAAAAGGAGATGGACTTATGTTGGTCATGTGATGAGAAGAAACAGTCAGAGAATCCCCAAAACAAGCTATCAAATGGAACGCAAAAGGCCGAAGAAAAAGAGATCGACCACGTGAGAAAACATTGTTAAGAGAGGCCAAATTAGTAGGCATAAAATCCCTTGATGAGATTGAAAAGCCCGCCGAATACAGGAAAACTTGGCGAACTACCGCGCGAGCCCTATGTGACGTTTAACGGCACGGGAAGGATACTGACGCTGATAAAAACATACACACTCACACACACAAACTCTGACATAACCAGCCTCTCTGTTGCGGCTTCAATGATGACGGACATTACCAAAACTTACATCCGTGTCCACAAGTTTAAATTCCCATTTTTATGCCACAAATGGAGCAAAAATAGCCAGTAGCTCTCTGCTTGTATTTTTTTTAATGAACATTATTACATAAACTGATTTGAAATTGGAAACAAATATGATTTGACTGAGTTCATTAGAAACTAAATAAGAAAAAATAGGCAGTATAGTAAGCTATTATAAAAAAAACAAACTAATTGAATCTTTAACCTTACCTTTGGCGTACAAATAGTTAAGAATGAAAACGTATTTGTAGTTTCCTTGCATTAAATTATATGGGCGTGCAGGCGCAGAGACCACCGTATACAGACATACAGAAAACAGTGAACAGAGAAACATGTAAGAAAAATAAAGAAAATAAACAAATTAGACAGACAGATGCGTACAGAGTGGATAATAGAGACAGGCAGGAAGACAGACAGAGAGAGAGACAGGCAGCAGGCAGGCAGATAGATAGATAGATAGATAGATAGATAGATAGATAGATAGATAGATAGATAGATAGATAGATAGATAGATAGATAGATAGATAGATAGATAGATAGATAGATAGATAGATAGATAGATAGATAGATAGATAGATATAGATAGATAGATAGATAGATAGATAGATAGATAGATAGATAGATAGATAGATAGATGTGAAATCCTGCCTTTTATCACCTATCATTCATTTTCCCAATTCATTCACTTTAATTCAAGTATATAAAAATACAAGGAGCATGAGTAAACTGTAAAATAACGAAACAATTATCCTCTTACTCACACATTCACAAATACAGAATAACTAAATACATGGGATTCACTTAATATCATTTCTCACGAACATTCACAATGATATTATTTCCATTTTTTTAGGTGGATGGATGAATGGATGGATGGATAGATGGATGGATGGATGGATGGATGGATGTTTATTCCGAGAGTGAAGAAATGAATACATAGGCCCATTTAGTATTCTACCATTCACATCCCAACATTAACACTGTCTCAGACATTCACTAACAGTTTCGAACATTAGATGAACCTAATACGCGTCCATAACATTTTAAGTAACAACTCTCTCATTCATCTTCCAATTCAGTAACAGGACTTTTTCGTTTAATTCTTGTCTAAATACCCCCATCGGCATGAAATGGCAGTGTACATGCATTAACATTCTCAAAGACCCATTACAGTATAGGAAATTTCGGAGCATTACCAGCGTGACAGAGAAATTATATATTGAACACAGGCTATCAGACACTTGTCCCAAGTCCACAACTACGAGGGAATTTTGTATTTTAAGGAGGAATATAAACGACATTAAACTTATATTGACGGAGTCTGAAACTGTAAGTGCGGATATTGCTAATGATCGTTAAACAGGATGGTAGGGTATTCCATAGGTGTGCAGCAGAGTAAGTAAAGCTTATAATACAAATCAAATCTTGGTTTTGGCTGGAGACGCATTGGCTGTTTTTAGAGGCAGATGTAAGCAGTGGCTACACATATGGCTGAGAAGTCTGAGGCAGTATACTATGAACTAATCTGGCTTAGTTAGACGATCTATTTATAAGTGGTAGAATTCTAAGATGTTATCACTTATCAGCTTTTTGTACTGGATGGGCAATAATATATCACCTATAACATTGTACTGCTCTTTTTCGTGATTGAAGATGAGCAAGTGTCTCAGACTGTATAGCACAGTTTAAGTGTATATACGTGATATGTAATATAGTTTCATTGCATCCTGTGTATAAAGTGCTTAATTTGAGCTAACTGGTAAAATTTCTGTGCTGTGAGTGTCGCAATTTAGGTGTGGGTCAATAGCGAGACATAACGTTTTATGTTCACTAACACGTTCTATCTGTGAAGTTCCAAGACAAAGTTGTAGTGTTTTTATTTATTTTTTTTTTTTTATCATATATCAATTTTCATCTTTTTGTAATGAACATGGATTTAGTTTTATTGGTATTTAATGTTGTCACAAATAACTTATTCGCTTCGATTTGAAGAACTGATAAGCACCTTGGTGCAGGCTTTGTCGCTAGTGGAAACCGTGCAGTCGTGGATAGAAAGATCACATGAAGTATGTTTTAGATAAAGTAAGTATATCATTTATGTGAATAACAAATAACATGGGCCCTAGGACAGATCCTTTTGGATAGTCGGCAAACATTGTATATGAATTTGACATGGGATTTTTAGAATATCCAGCCTGCTGCCTGCATGAAAATGATGTAATAAATTCTATTTCGTCAGAGTGTAAATCTAGAAATTTTCTAAGTTTTTTTACTTTGTTTTTTTTTAAAACAAGGATTCTATGGCCTACCGTATCAAATGCTTTTTTTTTAAAAATCAAGTAAAATAGACAAGACAGACAGACAGATAGATAGATAGATAGATAGATAGATAGATAGATAGATAGATAGATAGATAGATAGATAGATAGATAGATAAATAGATAGATAGATAGACAACGAGGCAGGCAGACAGACAGGCAGGCAGACAGATAGACAGGCAGGCAGGCAGGCAGGCAGACAGACAGATAGACAGACAGGCAGTATATTTATACATACTGTAAAACGACACTATTTGTAAACGATGTACAAACAGAAAGCCCATCAGGAGTGTTTGTTCCGTTTATTCATAATAAATTTTAGCTTAGCTGCTCCAAACATTAAGTAAACCAATTCGCTAATTTGGATATTGTCAAACACAAGAATCTGAGGACTGATTGCCCATTGTGTTGTTCGTGTTTGTTTATTTTGAACTGAATGTTGCATGTATGGTTTTTATCATTTTGTTTTTGCCAATCTTCCATTTCTCCAGTTTTTTGTTTCCTTTTTTTCTCTGCTTCTTATTTTCTTCCATTTTGTATTTACTGAGTTTCCTCTTTTGCTTTCTTTATTATTTCTAAAATGTTTCGGCCTCTCTTTCTCTCTGTCTTTCTCTGTCTCTTTCTGTCCCTCTCTTTTTCTTTCTCTCCCCCTTTCTCTTTCTGTCCCTCTCCCTTTTTCTCTCTCCCTCTCTGTCTTTCCCTCTCCCTTTCCCTCTCTCTTCTTCTCTTTCTTTCTCATTTTCTTCTTCTCTCTCTCTCTTCTTCCCTCTCCCTCTCCCTCTTTCTTTCTCTCCCTCTCCCTTTCTCTCTCCTGTCTCCCTTCCTCTTTCTCTTTCTTTCTCCCTCTTTCTCACTCCATTCTCCTTTCCTCTGTCTGTCTCTCTCTTTCTCTTTTCCTTATTATTTATTCTCTCTCTGTCTCTCTCTGCCTCTATTTCTGTCTCTGTCTCTCTCTGTCTCTCTCTATCTCTCTCTATCTCTCTGTCTCTCTTTCTGTCTCTCTCTGTCTCTCTCTATCTCTCTGTCTCTCTTTCTGTCTCTCTCTATCTCTCTGTCTCTCTTTCTGTCTCTTTCTGTCTCTCTCTATCTCTCTGTCTCTATATCTATAACAATATCAAGGTGTTAATGATATATTTCTGACCAAAGAAGACTTTCATGATTAATACCGACTTTATCTTCACACTCATCCAGTTTTCTGTTGTTTTAGATTACGTTTCACAGACATTGCCACTTTTATAATCAGAGCCGAGCAAGTGCGATGAAATTCTCTACATAATTCATTTATTTTAACAAATAAAATATTCGACTTAGAATTCACAACACCACTTGTACTAAGATACAATGTGACATAATCTTCATTAATTTCGTCGCTGAAGCACATCAGTATCAAACTATCATATTCTACTTGCAGCATTTCTCAGTGTTCTCCTATTTCACCATATTCTACACATTTGATAAGAAGAGAGTACTATATTCCATCTACAACACGCGGTCCATCAGTTACACGACTAAATCACTGTACTCGAAGTTTCAAAGTAACAAATATTGATAATCCTCGAACCACTTGAAACGCTGCTTCAATCTGTCCTAAAACTACTTCTTCAAAAACTGCTCTTCCTGAGTATCTATTGCTCTAATTGTCCATCTATTCCAACTGTCGTTACCTGCGTCTTCTTTCTCTCTCGTGTCTTCTCTGGTGTGTCGGTCCTTCTCCTCTCCTTCTCTTGTCTGGACCTGTCTATATGCACTCACCGTCCTTGTTCCTCTGTCTTCGGGGCTCCGTCCTCTGTCTCTTCTTCTTCCTCGTTCCCCTACTACTTGGTTCTCTTCTATCTTCGTCCTTCTGTCCCCTCGTACTTCTCCGTTCACCTTTTTATCTTCAAGTCCAGCTTGTTGGATTAACCAATAAGTATTTTGGCTCGACCCTTCAGATGTCCACTGGTTTCCATGAGCGTTCTGGTTGTCAATCATTCAAACTGCCCCGTGACTAATATGTTGTAATCCAATAGCCCACGCCTCTAAATATTTAATTGATCAGCTGGCCGAGTTGGTTACTTCTTTATTTAAACACCGTGTGCAATTGCGTCCTAACGCGTGTCACCTGTGTCAGTTTCGTCTATACAATTGCTATTTACCTAAGTCATTTTCTTGTTATTTCCTGTCGGAGGTTTTATTGTGTCCTCGCTTTTCATTGTGCCTGCCTTTTCTATTTGTCTTTTCTATTTTGTTTACTCGTGTCAACGTCCAGTCACTGCTTTGTTATCACTGGACCATCCTACTTTCTGGCGTCCTTCTTTTGTCTGGACCTACATGTCAGCGTCACTGTTTACTTTTGTCCGCGTCTTATTCTAGTGTCATGGAAGTTCTATACCTTTCTCTTCCTTTCCTCGACCTACTTTTCTCTGTCGCTATTCGATCTTACTATTTTCTTTACTGCATATTTTCATAATCATATTCATTAATAATAATAATAACAACAACTATAATTATTACTTACAAGGCTATGCTACTTATCTCTCTCTCTCTCTATCTCTCTGTCTCTCTCCCATCCCCCTCCCGACTCCCTTAGTTTACATTTTTTAAAAGTAATCCCCTCCCGTCGCTTCATTTGCTACTTTTCTTTTCACTTCATTGTATTCTCTTCTCACATCCCGCTTCCTTCTATCTTCCTCTCTTTTCAAAATTCTTCCTTCCATCTCTTCTTTACCTTAACCTCCTTCCACTGACTCATCCTGTGTTTTACTCATCTTTCTTTACTTATTCTCTCAGCCACTTTTCTTGTCCTCTTTTATTTTAATTCAGTTTTCTTTCCTGTTTACTTCTGTCTCTTACTCCTCTTTCCATCCCCTCACTCCCATTTCCTTCTTTCCTTTCTATTCACTTTTTTTTCATTCCTTTCCATTTCCTTTTATTGCTTTACCTTTCCTTTTTGTCCTTCCTTCACTTTCTCTGTACCTTACACTCTGAGCCTGTCACTAAATAGAGCACACCAGTCAGTTACACTCTGAACCTAACACTAAACAGAGCACACCAGACAGTTACACTCTGAACCTAACACTAAACAAAGCACACCAGACAGTTACACTCTGAACCTTAACACTAAACAGAGCACACCAGACAGTTACACTCTGAACCTAACACTAAACAGAGCACACCAGACAGTTACACTCTGAACCTAACACTAAACAGAGCACACCAGACAGTTACACTCTGAACCTTAACACTAAACAGAGCACACCAGACAGTTACACTCTGAACCTAACACTAAACAGAGCACACCAGACAGTTACACTCTGAGCCTAACACTAAACAGAGCACACCAGACAGTTACACTCTGAGCCTAACACTAAACAGAGCACACCAGACAGTTACACTCTGAACCTAACACTAAACAAAGCACACCAGACAGTTACACTCTGAGCCTAACACTAAACAGAGCACACCAGACAGTTACACTCTGAACCTAACACTAAACAGAGCACACCAGACAGTTACACTCTGAACCTAACACTAAACAGAGCACACCAGACAGTTACACTCTGAACCTAACACTAAACAGAGCACACCAGACAGAACATACGGGCAAGAGACAGAAGGGAGTGAGGTATCCAGAGAACACAAAAATCTCACGTCAATGTTTCTCTAAAATCCAGTACAAAAGTTTGTGCTTCGCGTCCAGTTTGCGTACATAAACATGATATAATGATATTTTATGAGATATGGGGACTCATAGTTTGCGTACATAAACATGATATTATGATATTTTATGAGATATGGGGACTCATAGTTTGCGTACATGAACATGATATAATGATATTTTATGAGATATGGGGACTCATAGTTTGCGTACATAAACATGATATTATGATATTTTATGAGATATGGGGACTCATAGTTTGCGTACATGAACATGATATAATGATATTTTATGAGATATGGGGACTCATAGTTTGCGTACATGAACATGATATAATGATATTTTATGAGATATTGGGACTCATAGTTTGCGAAAGGTGAAAGTGCAAAAAATGAAAGATTTTTTTGGGTTTATTTTGTAATGAAAATGTCTGTTTTAAACTTCTTATCCAACGGTTCTTAAACTTGCGTTCATAGACCATCAAAAGGACTGACTAATTTAACCCCCCCCCCCCCCAACCAAAAAAAAAAAAAACAAACACAGAAATCAAGTATCATCTGGGTTCTGTTTATTGCCTTCTTAGCTGTTCTCAAACCTGAAAGGAGGTCCACAGCTGTTCTTAAGACTGGAAAGGGGGTCCACAGGTGTATTTTGGCCGGAAAGGAGCTCACAGCTGTTCTAAGCTCGGAAAGGGGGGGGGGGTCTACGGCCCAGAAAAGGTTAAGAACCACTGGTTTAGGTTAAGTACAAACATTACATAATGGAAATTATATATTGCTAAGACTAAAACAGTTATCATGTTGTGGGGTCGTACTCATCTTGACCTAGTTTCCTGTTGAGAATGGCCAGAGGTCCCACTCCGCCCTGAAAGCCACTGTTATTGTTGTAGTAAGAGCTGTGTCTCTGCGCCGTCTCCCACAGCTGCTTCTGCATCATGGCCAGGCTGATCTTGTTGGCCTGCAGGAAATCTTTCATGGAAATCATCTCCCCGGAGTTCCGCCTGTACTCGGAGTCACTATCACCTTCGGCGTCAGTCACCGTCACAGATGGGCCCCGGCTACTGGCCCTCGACTCTTTAGTCGTTTCGCTCCTGTGAAGATAACCAGGGGTGATGGCGTTTCGGCGAGTCATCGGAGGTCTACGGATCCTGCACTCGCAGTTTAGTTTCCGCAGCATCCAGTTCAGCAGCTGTTTGATGACAATGGAAGTAACATTAAAAAGGCTGTAAATGCAGCAACAGCCGAGAACGATAAAGATGAAATTTCCAAGACGATAAAGTACAACATGAGGATACTCAGCCTTTTGGCTGACAACGTAGTCCCCGAAACCAATTGTAGCAAACGCGATGAAACAAAAATACATCGCCTCAAAGTAGCTCCACTCTTCCACCGGGTAGTACATTGCGGAAGCCATCAGCGCGATCACTAAGGCCCCCAGCATTAAGATGAGCATCACCCAGTACACAGATGGTTTCCAAGAATCCAGCTGCTCGTCATCTGAGCTCTGACTCGACCGCCGACCGTTGTCCATCATGTTTTTCCTTCTGTGTCCTCTTTCGTGTATTGCCCTGAGAATGTAAGCCAGGAAGGTGATGATTCTTTCCAAGAACAGATTGAAGAAGAGAATTGCCCCCGCGCAGCCGAAGAAGCCGTAGAAGACGAGAGCGATTTTCCCCGCCTTTGTTCGTGGCGTTGTCATGCCGAAACCTGCATGAAGATAGAATAATATACAGCGGTTAACAATTTTTTAACTGCCTGGAATTCTTGCAATGTTAGACATGTCACGAGGTGCGACAGGTTAATGAAAGCTATTTCCGAGGGAAAGACTGAGGATAAACAAGCATTAGAGCTTTCGATACAGCACAGGAACACAACAACGAAAAAAAAGTGAGTTTAAAAAAAAAGTAGAAACAGATAGAATTGTTGACAGATAAACAAATGGAAAGTGTCTCAAATGATAGCAGCATGTACAAAAATAGAGTGCTGGCGCCAGGAAAAAGGGTACGGTAACAAATGGATGCTTAGATAAGGTAACTTGTCAACGCTGTAGGAATTTTTGGGGAGACAAAACTCACATGTGTTTGGTCGTGTGTTATAGGAGGAAGATAGAAATCTAGAGAAGTTAAGATACAAGTATACAAAAATAATGCAGGTACCTCTTATGTACTGAGATTATCCTGAAGACGATATTATCATTTGCCGTAGGTGCACGTGAATATCTGCACACTTTATAGGCCCACACAGTATCATTTCGTAGGAAGGGAATTACTATGTGCTGTGGCGAATTATGTTGACGATCATGCTCATCCATCTCATGCGCTCCTTGGTGTTCCCGATAATTTCAAATGCTTTTCTTTTTCCATGAGATTTGATTATTCTACTGACATATCCTTTCTGCTGGCTTCCTCTTCTTCCTTTCCCTGTGAATTTTCCATTGTTATTCTGCAATTTCAATTCCTATCTTATTCCGTAATCTCAAGTTAATGACTCTTAATAGGTATTTAGTGATGAGGTTTAACAAACTGTTTGTGTGATGTTGATAACATTCTGTTGTTCCAGCTTTCTTTGGAAACTTTTCTTTGCAAATTGATTAAGACAGGTCTGATGGCACATGTCAAGAGGGTTGCTACGTTTTCTATGCCGACATCTCCTAGTGTCATTATCATTTCTCTTGTGGTTTTTATCAAGTCCTGGTGCCTTCCTTACTTGGTTGATTGTATTTCTTACTTCTGTTTCTAGTACTAGTGCTCCCTCATTTTTTTTTTATACTTACATTAAACTGCTCATTTCTCTGGTCATTATAGAGGTTTCTTATGTGCTTTGACCATCTCTCCATGATTTCCTCTTTTTTTTTTCAGAACAACTTTATCTTCTTTTGTTGTCAAGCAGCCTTGGGTATGAAGAGAAGGAGAGACGGAATGAGAAAGAGAATGGGAGGAGGATAACACTCCTAAACACCGTCCTCTTCACTTCTTTTCGTGTCTTGTGTATACAGCTGTAGAGACAGCAACTGCCCCGCAAAGTGACGCTAAAGTAGTCTAGAAACCACTAGCAATAGGTAACCCGACGGGACGTAAAGTAGCACTGGAAGTCGAACCTTGATTTGGTTAGCGAGTTCCGGAGGAAAGCTCTCTGCCCTGAGCACGTCCCGACTAATGCGGGGGTGGGGGGGGGGTGGGGGTGAGTGAGTCTAACAGCATGGATTTTACGTTGACCGATACAAGTGGGAGTAGTGCGTCTGTACCTGAAATCAGTTACCTTGAGCTTGTTTCGTTCTGAAAGGTTGTATTGTCACATGCTTTCCAGCAGGTTCCTTTGAGGGAATTAGGAAGTTTATCTGAAGTATCACATCAGTGGATGTAGTGGTTATGGCAGCAATAATAAAATGATGGTAGTAATAGTAATTGTTGTAGTGGTAGTAGTAGTAGAAGCAGCAGCAGTAGCAGTAGTAGTAGCAATAATAATAGTATAATATTGGTAGTAGTAGTACTGGTAGTAGTAGTAACAACAGCAGCAACAGTAATAGCGCAGTAGTAGTGGTAGTAGTAGTAGTAGTAGTAGTAGTAGTAGTAGTAGTAGTAGTAGTAGTAGTAGCAGTAGTAGTATATAAATGAAGGTATATGGTTCAGTTTTACAAAAAGATAGAACGAGTGAGGAAAGAGGGGAGAAGATTGATTGGCAGAAAGTAAGATGACCACGTATAAATGAAGAACATACAACAATCCAATATTTCGGTCAAAGACTTTTTCAAGGATCACATACAAGAACAACACATCAGATTAAAAACACAGAAAACATATGAAAAATTAAAACACTTAGCTTTTCTGGTAACCTTGTGAAAAAGACGGGCTCAAAAGGCATTTTTCAATTTCAATACTTTCGGAGAGCATACACTTTCAACAAGACAGTTCTCGTTAATGATTTGCCAGATATACTACTCTACAAATAAAGAGGATTAAACAGAGAAAACTTAAATATTTTAGACACATTAAACGTCATGAGAATTTAGAGAAGTTCCGCACGGGACATGCAAATGACTGACTGACTGACTACCCTACACTCTATGGCAACCAAGAAGAAACAGAGAAGATAAAATAAATACCTAGAACATAATGGAAGTCGCCAAAAAGGTCAGTCAGTCAGTCAGTCAGTCATTTGCATTACCAAGAAGGTAAATACTATAAAATCACGACTAACAGAAGGGTCTTGGGAAGCAATTTACATTTCTCTGAGCTGGACAAGAAGAAGGAACCTGGAGTTTTTCTCCTGAATCTGTGATGTCATTGTCTCTTTCTCAGTTCTGTACTAGCCGACTCATATCTCTCCAAGTCCAGACTGACAGATTTTTGGGGCCCCTGTCAATGATCTGTTAGCCCTTGAGCTGAGGAAATACCGCTGTGAAAGACAGTGATCATATGTTGGCTGAACCCACTGAAGAAGTACAACCACTTTTTAAGTTTGTCCAGTCCTGTTTAACCTTAATCTATGCAGCTTTTTCCTCTTTAAACATTTACCATAAATAATCTCTTTCTGCTCAGTTTCAAAACGCAAATTGTGTGCTTTAAAACGCAGAATTGTCGTTTCAGAAGGCCATTTTGTTTAAGTTCTTTTCACTGTTTGTGCCTCCATGACTAGGATTCTTTTTGTAAACCTTTTGACTTTTCTTTTTCTTTGTTCTTCTTCTTGTTCTTCTTCTTGTTCTTCTTCTTCTTCTTCTTCTTGTTCTCGTCTTGTTCGTCTTCTTCTTGTTCTTGTCCTTCTTCGTGTTCTTATTCTTCTTCTTGTTCTTCTTCTTGTTTTTCTTCTTGTTCTCGTCTTGTTCGTCTTCTTTTTGTTCTTCTTCGTGTTCTTCTTCTTGTTCTCGTCTTGTTCGTCTTCTTCTTGTTCTTGTTCTTCTCCGTGTTCTTCTTCTTGTTTTCGTCTTGTTCGTCTTCTTCTTGTTTTCGTCTTGTTCGTCTTCTTCTTGTTCTTCTTCGTGTTCTTCTTCTTATTCTCGTCTTGTTTGTAATTTTCTTGTTCTTGTTCTTTTTCATGTTCTTCTTCGTGTTTTTCTTATTCTTCCTGTTCTTCTTCTTATTATTCTTGTTCTTCTTGTTTTTCTTCTTCTACTTCTTCTTCTTCTTGTTGGTGTTCTTCTTGTTCTCGTCTTGTTCGTCTTCTTCTTCTTCTTCTTCGTGTTCTTCTTCTTTTTCTCGTCTTGTTCGTCTTTTTCTTCTTCTTTTCTTCTTCTTCTTCTTCTTCTTTTTCTCGTCTTGTTCGTCTTTTTCTTCTTCTTCTTCTTTTTCTTCGTGTTCTTCTTCTTCTTCGTGTTCTTCTTCTTGTTCTCGTCTTGTTCGTCTTCTTGTTCTCGTCTTGTTCGTCTTGTTCTTGTTCTTCTTCGTGTTCTTCTTCTTGTTCTCGTCTTGTTCGTCTTCTTCTTGTTCTTGTTCTTTCTTTGTGTTCTTCTTCTTGTTCTCGTCTTGTTCGTCTTCTTCTTCTTGTTCTTTTTTGTGTTCTTCTTCTTGTTCTCGTCTTTTTCGTGTTCTTCTTAGTCTTATTCTTTTTCGTGTTCTTCTTGTTCTTGTTCTTCTTGTTCTTCTTCTTGTTCATCTTCGTGTTTTCGTCTTGGTTTTGTTATTCTTCTTCTTGTTCTCGTCTTTTTCGTCTTCTTCTTAGTCTTGTTCTTTTTCGTGTTCTTCTTCTTCTTGTTCTTCTTCTTGTTCTTGTTCTTCTCCCTGGAATTACGAGCTAGTAGCCAGTTCGGCGAAGATGTTGGGGCACAGCATGGTGTCGGCTTGGGAGCGGATTATGGCAGCTATTCTGTAATTCCTGGATGGATCTACAAACCGGGGGTGGGGGGGGGGAAGAGGGGGGGGGGTGCAGTGATTGTTTAGAAGACAACACCGCCACTGGGACTATAAAGATGTCTGCCTCCCCTCCCCCTCCCAGAAGTCCTTAATCAGGTAGGCCTGTTACTTGGGTTGTGAGGGGGATACCAACGGAAAAGTGGGACAGGGTCTTGGTCAGCTATGGTTCGCTAATCCTGACGCTAGCCTATCTGCTATGGGTCGCCGATTGCCTCATCACCCACCTCCTGGAACTCTTTGCCGCAAGCTTTTGACAGTGGAGCCGTCCACCTGGAACTCTTGGCTGGCAGCTCAACACCATGCAGGAAACTCTACTGTAGAGAGCGGAACAACAGCACAACTCCTTCAGATCATCAGAGGAAGTACTGCCCCCCCCCCCCTCCTCAGAAAGTCTTTGGCCCTATTAAACTCCTGACACTCTAAGGGGGGTGGGCCCCTCTGGGTCATGACTCTCAGAGGTCTTGTGAGTTGTTGCTTTTTTGTCCCGGGATTGAGTTGGCACTGCACTTTTGAAGTGCGTCTTTAGCGATTTAGGCATGGAGGACCGGTATTAGCAGCTACAAGCGAAATTATTTATGTTCTCAGTGCTTGTTTCGCATACTCCACAGCTAGCATGAGGCCTTTTCTGCTGTTTCTGAAAACTTTTCAATGCCCTTGCTCTTGCTTGTCCCTTTATGCCCAGTTGCTTACATAGGTCGTATGCTGATGTTGCTACAAATCATCTCTCTCCGTCTTCTACAGCTATCACTTTTGCCCTGACTCCTGCCCCCTGCCTCAGTTGCTTGACCAGGTCATTGTACTTCTCAAATTTGAATAAATGCTGCTCCTCTATTCTTGTTTCGTACGGAACCGTAAGCTCAATCACTATTAGTTCCTGTTTTTCTATGGAGTACACTACGATGTCCGGTCGTATTCCTGTGTTCTTGATGGCAGTCGGGTATTCTCTTCTTCCTGGAAGGTCCGCTATCATATCCCAGTCATTTGTAACATCTATCAGTGATGGTAAGGGAATGTCTTTGATTTCAATATCCGATGTCCTACCAGCGCCTATGAAGTATTTAGGTGAGATCTCAAATCTTTGAGTGGAATCTGTATATCACATCTTTAAGTGGAATCTGTATATCAAATCTTTGAGTGGATTCTGTATGCCAAATCTTTGAACGGAGTCTGTAAAGTCAAACCTTTGAATGACGTCTGTAAGCCAAATCTCTGAGTGGATTCTGTAAACCAGATCTTTGAGTGGATTCTGTAAACCAGATCTTTGAGTGGAGTCTGTATGCCAAATATTTGAGTCTGTTCTCGATTTATCTACTTTTCTAGTGTTTGAATCAGGCGTCGACTCCCTAAAAAATGGCACCCTGTAAGGTACTCAGCCTACAGCTTCGTTCAAAATTACTTCCTGTCCCGGCCGCTTCTTTTTATGGCTGTCTTACTCCCGACTCCTTCATAAACGATACTTTCCTATCGACTCCAAATTGGAGTCCGTCCAAATTTGCTACCGACTCCTCAGCTTTGCTTTTAGTGACAAGCACTTCAAGTATTCGATCCTGCCCGTCTTTCATTTCTTTTTTTTTTTTCCTTCTTAAATTGGGTCAAATTTTGGGTTGGTCACCCAAGAGAAAAAAAAAAGCCAAATTTGCGCTTACAAGAAATCTAGATCATGTCCCATACAGCGTTTCATTTTTCACTTGAGATATCAAGCGTATAATACCATGACTTGCTTGAGAAATTCTCATTTCTTTGGCTCAGAGTAACTATGCTACTTTGTTCTTACAGAGCGAGTTGTGGGTGCTTTCAGGAAATTAACCAATATCTTTTCTCCGCTGATGAAAAACAGTTATGTGAATTTTTAAAAGAAATGAAAGATTGTCTTGTCTTATCTTGTCTTGTCTCGTCTCATCTCGTCTTGTCTTGTCTTGTCTTGTCTTGTCTTGTCTTGTCTTGTCTCGTCTTGTCTTATCTTGTCTTGTCTGGTCTGGTCTGGTCTTATCTTATCTTGTCTTGTCTTATAATGCCTTATCTTGTCTCGTCTCGTCTTGTCTCGTCTCGTCTCGTCTCGTCTTGTCCTGTCTTGTCTTGTCTCGCTTCATCATGTCTTGTCTTATCTTGTCTTGTCTCATCTCGTCTCATCATGTCTTGTCTTATCTTGTCTTGTCTCGTCTCATCATGTCTTGTCTTATCTTGTCTCATCTCGTCTCATCATGTCTTGTCTTATCTTGTCTTGTCTCGTCTCATCATGTCTTGTCTTATCTTGTCTTGTCTCGTCTCGTCTCATCATGTCTTGTCTTATCTTGTCTTGTCTCGTCTCGTCTTATCTTGTCTTGTCTCGTCTCGTCTCGTCGTATATTGTCTTATCTTGTCTCGCCTTGCCTTGTCTTATCTTGTCTTGTCTCGTCTCGTCGTATATTGTTTTATCTTGTCTCGTCTGGCCTTGCCTTATGTTGTCTTGTCTCGTCTCGTCGTATATTGTCTTATCTTGTCTCGTCTTGTCTTATCTTGTCTTCAGTCTCCCTGGAACTGTAATCTGATCTTCTTTACAGTCGATGCTGTGAAGATGTTGAGGCGCAGAATCGTTTCGGATTAGGCTGTTATTTATTTATTTATTATGGTGGAGTCATAAAAACAGAGGGGGGAGGGGGTGCGCAATGTTCTTTAACAGGCTCCACTACCATGGGGACTATAGCGATCCCTGATCATTCAGCCCGGCTAAGCCTGCTACTAGGGGGTGCCAACGGAGAGAGACAGGCAGGGGTCTTGGCCAGCTAAGATTCGCCAGCTCTGACGCCAGCATGTCAGCTATGGGTCACAGAATGCCAAAGGTTTGAAAAGGAACTATTATACTTAGATATCTGTACAATGTCTCACACGAAACAACGCTGCGTTCTCGCCTTCTTGAGATGAGGAAAGAAACTTTGCGCTATCACAAACACATTTGATTATCGTTAGTCGATCCAGCACAAGAAAAAACAAACAAACAACATAACACGATTATCCACATTATTGCTTTCCGTATTGCCGAAAAAAAAGATTCCCAAATCCTGAATTTTAATTCCATTTTCCATCTATTTTCCGGAGATTACCAAGAGGCAAGGAAAATATCTATTCGTGCCGTCACTGTTTACGACAGTTTTCCCCCATCACTTTTCCTCCTGTTTTCAAACTCTTGCGGACATGATGATCAATAGTGTCCCGGAGGGTCTGGGATCCAGCGTGATTGAATGTTACGGTTGTGATTTAGCATTGCTGGCACCAAAACGGTTTAGTCTGCAAGTCCCACTGTGAATGGGAGAATAATGACGGGGCAGCCAGTGAAATCCATGATTACTCGAGGAAGTGGATATTTTATATATGCAGCTGCGAATTTTCCCCCCTTGATTTTGGGATTTTTAAAAAATATGGGACGTTCCCGGCATTGGACTTTCGCTGTTCTAGGATCTAGATCTTTATTCGCTGTGTCCAGAGACTTATTCACGTCACAGCAAGACAAGGGCAGTACTGTAGTAGTTTTATTAGACTCACAGGCATATGGCATATATAAAGAATGTTTTCATCTATCTATCTATCTATCTATCTATCTATCTATCTATCTATCTATCTATCTATCTATCTATCTATCTATCTATCTATCTATCTATCTATCTATCTATCTATCTATCTATCTATCTATCTATCTATCTATCTGTCTGTCTGTCTGTCTGTCTGTCTGTCTGTCTGTCTGTCTGTCTGTCTGCCTGCCTGCCTACCTTCCTTACCTACAGTAAAGCTTATAGATGACAAACATGCAGCAAGTATTACAAATACGGACAAACAACTTGATATTCTAGCCCTCAAGAAGAGATTTATTTTCAACAAGGTTAAGTTAATTCATAAAATTCTATCGCACAATGCTCCACCCTATCTGTGGTCGTTGTTCAAATCCAACCCAAAATACAGTCAACGCTTAAGCAATTGTATTCTCCTAAAACCAAGACTTGACATGTTTAAAAAAAGCTTCTCTTACTCAGCTGCCCACCTTCGGAATGCCCTACCAATTCACGTAAAACTTATAAGTAATATTCGTTCTTATAACTTTAAACGTTGTCAATATCTGTGTGATATGGACTACATGCCTCCCTAAGCATAGTTTAAAGTAGTTTAAAGTATGGCTTGATTGTTGTAATTTTTTTACTGCTTTTCTATAAATTTGTTAGTTTTGAATGAATGTGAGAATGTAAGTTTATTTCATATTGTTGCATAAATCAGAGTGTAAAGTGTATGAACAAGAGATAAGTTTATTATTTATTTATGTAATCATTTAATTTGTCTTCATGATTAATACGCTCATAAATAAATGCTGAATGACTGTGACTGAGTGAAAGCTGTATGATGAAGGGCAGAATGTCAGACGGGCCTGCGTGCCCAATTCTTAATCTTTTGAAAATAAAGTATGTTCGTTCGTTCGTTCGTTCCTATCTACCTACCTACCTACCTACCTACCTACCTACCTACGTACCTACCTACGTACCTACCTACGTACCTACCTACCTACCTACCTGCCTGCCTGTCTGTCTGTATGTATGTCTGTCTGTCTGTCTGTATTTGTTTGTTTTCTGTTTGTGTGTCTTTCTGCCTATTTTTCTATCTGAATCTGTATGTGTGTGTGTGTGTGTGTGTGTGTGTGGATGTCTAAACTTTATTTAGGCTATACAATGTCAAGAGTTACGCGCAAAATACAGTAAAATTATTCTCAGTTATAAAGAGAAGCTTGCCCGCAGGTGTATCAAGAAGTCTGTCTGCTTAGTCCCCTGCTCCCAACATTAACAAAGGACGAAGGATAAGGCAAGATAAGAGAAGATAAGACGTGACAAGAAAAGACAAGACACAGGATAACATAACATGACACGACAAAGAGAAAAATAAGACCGGAAAAAAAAGGCACAACATATTAAGACAAGACGAGACAAGACAAAGGCATGACATAACAAGATAAGAAAAGAGAAAACATGACAAGACAGGAGGTAAAAGAAAAGAAAAAAAAAGGCGAGGCGCAACAAGACAAGACAAGACATGACGAGGCAAGACAGAACAAGACATAAACAAGACAACACAATACATGCCATGACAAAGCAAGACAGAACAAGACATAACAAAAAGTAGTAACACTATAATGTAAGGAGTTCAAGGTAGGTTTCTTCTATTTCTTCGAAATTTTTTTTCATTTTCGAGTTCCATTTCTTACCATGAATCATCTATTTATATCATCTAATTCAACAACAAATTCTACTTTCTAAAATAAAAATAAATCCACAGATAGCAGTGAAAACATTAAAAAGTGATAAACGCTCACATTTCAGAAGAAAACTACCACCAGAGAATTCAACGAAACTGGTAGCCTCATAGAAAATCTAAGATGCAAAGTATTGAAGAGTATTTTGATGACGAAAAAAAGTTGATTAAAACCGAAGAACATATGAAAGAGAAGACCAAAACCAATAAATGGATTGCTCTCCAAGGAATAGCTCAGACAAATTAGATACTAAGATCTCTGACGTCGAAGCCACATCTTATATCTTACATCCTTCCCGTGCCGTTAAACGTCACATAGGGCCCCCATAGTAGTTCACCAAGTTTTCCTGTTTTCAGTGAGCTTTTCAACCTCATCAAGGGATTTTATACCAACTAATTTGGTCTCTCTTAATAATGTCCTCTTTAGAATTTCACGTGGTCGACTTCTTTTTCTTCCGGCTATTGTGCCACTTCATACAAGGGAGAGGTAATTATTTTTTTAAAAGAAAATTTTAATTGAAACTTCAGCCAACACCTGTGTATAACTTCATTGTCCTTTATAACTTCCTGGAGTTTGGTATAAACCTGAGTCTCTTCATTGATCTTTCGACTTTTACTACAAGTATAAAGATCTGAAATGAAAATAGAGATGAAGAAACTGATGTGTGTGTGTTTTTGTGTTCAAATAAATAAAGAGGTTAGATTTCTATTTCGATCTTCTGTGGCATAACTGAAAAAAACTGTCGCAGTCGGCGTTCCGAAGCTTCGTCAAAGTGTTGGATTCATTTTAAAGGTTTTATATGTTTCAGAATTTTCCAATCCTTACTTCTCATATTCCTGTGAGACCTGAACACTTAACAAAACAGCTGAGAAACACATATAAATGCCTTTGAAAATAAATGCTACAGAAGAGTTCTTCAAATATCATGGACACAGAAATGAACAAATATATCCATTCTACAAGAAATTAACATTGAAGAAGGTTGGCTAGTAAAGAGGATTATACAGAGAAAACTTAAATATTTTGGACACATTAAACGTCATGATAATCTAGAGAAGACCATCTTGGAAGGGTACATAATGGGGAAAAAGAAAGAGAGGAAGACCAAGGCGAAGATGGCTGCAAGACACCGTTGATGATCTGCAAATGGATGCATCAGCAGATGGCATCTTGCTTACAACCGAGAGGCCTACAGGATATCTATTAGGGAGGCAAAGTTCCACATGGGACATGAAAATGACTGAAATGACTTACTACTCATTTATTTCAGAATTTTCCTGCCCGGACTACTCATTTATTTCAGAATTTTCTTATCCTTACTACTCATTTATTTCAGAATTTTCCTATACTTACTACTCATCTATTTCAGAATTTTCCTATACTTACTACTCATTTATTTCAGAATTTTCCTGCCCGGACTACTCATTTATTTCAGAATCTTCTTATCCTTACTACTCATTTATTTCAGAATTTTCTTATCCTTACTACCCATTTATTTCAGAATTTTCTTATCCTTACTACCCATTTATTTCAGAATTTTCCTATACTTACTACTCATCTATTTCAGAATTTTCCTATACTTACTACTCATCTATTTCAGAATTTTCCTATACTTACTATTCATCTATTTCAGAATTTTCCTATACTTACTACTCATCTATTTCAGAATTTTCCTATACTTACTATTCATCTATTTCAGAATGTTCCAATACTTAGTACTCATCTATTTCAGAATTTTCCAATACTTACTACTCATCTATTTCAGAATTTTCCAATACTTACTACTCATCTATTTCAGAATTTTCCAATACTTACTACTCATCTATTTCAGAATGTTCCAATACTTACTACTCATCTATTTCAGAATTTTCCTATACTTACTACTCATTTATTTCAGAATTTTCCAATACTTACTACTCATCTATTTCAGAATTTTCCTATACTTACTACTCATCTATTTCAGAATTTTCCTATACTTACTACTCATCTATTTCATAATTTTCCAATACTTACTACTCATCTATTTCATAATTTTCCTATACTTACTACTCATTTATTTCATAATTTTCCTATACTTACTACTCATCTATTTCAGAATTTTCCAATACTTACTACTCATCTATTTCATAATTTTCCTATACTTACTACTCATTTATTTCATAATTTTCCTATACTTACTACTCATCTATTTCATAATTTTCCTATACTTACTACTCATCTATTTCATAATTTTCCTATACTTACTACTCATTTATTTCATAATTTTCCTATACTTACTACTCATCTATTTCATAATTTTCCTATACTTACTACTCATCTATTTCATAATTTTCCTATACTTACTACTCATCTATTTCATAATTTTCCTATACTTACTACTCATTTATTTCATAATTTTCCTATACTTACTACTCATCTATTTCATAATTTTCCTATACTTACTACTCATCTATTTCATAATTTTCCTATACTTACTACTCATCTATTTCATAATTTTCCTATACTTACTACTCATTTATTTCGTCTGTTTTTCATCCTCTTCTCGGATTTCAGTATTTGCCTGCTAAAGTTGAAAGCAGAAGTATTCAAATGTTGTTCCAGACGAAGATAGCTTCAGTGTTTGCTATCATCGTGGCTGTGGGGTGGGAGGGGGGGAGAGAAGGTGTTACAGATCACAGGCACATTTTCTTTTTTTTTTTTTAAACTGGCCAAACAGTTCTAATTAAAAGCCATCAAATGGTGAACATGCGAGAGGAGATGAAACTACTCATCATCACCATCATCATCATCATCATCATCATCATCATCTTCATCATCATCATCATGTGCCATGTCTGGTGGCGTGGGAGGTCATACTCCTCCGCGAATCTCGGTCTTTGACATTTCGGAGTAACTCTTGCTGATTTCGTTCCACGTCACAGTGCCAGGCCTTCTAACATCTGGTCCTTGGTTCGTCCTCTGCCCCTCCTGCCTTCGGATGTACCCATTGTGATATTTTCCAGTTTCTCTCTTCTCATCGCATGCTCCAGGAATGCTGTTTGCCTTTTCCCTTATCTTTGTTATTATAGGGGACTGGCCAGTGTAGTGCTTAGAGCACGCGTCTAGCAACCGAATGGTCGAGGGTTCAAATCGCCAGCTCAGCCGGATATTTTTTTTCCCAATAAATAGGCCCCAGGGTCTGCCCAGCCTCATAAAATGGGTACCGGAGAAAAGCTGGGAAGGAGAGGCAGCGAAGAAAGGAACTGGCCACCCTGCCTCATACTCTGATGGCTCAGCATAATGAGGCATCTAAGACTTCATCCCCTACGGCATTTGCTATGGGGCTATCTTTATCTCGTTTACAACGTTTCTCTTTAGCTTGTCTCAGACATTGTTCATTAGTTATATTTGCTGTCCACGGAGTCCTCAGTATTTTTCTCAGGAACCACATCGCTGTTACCTCCAATGATTCATTCATGTGCCTGCATATAGTCCATGATTGACAGCCATATAGCAAAATAAGTTTGAAACTGCTAGACCGCAGTAAAACACCAAACCAAATATCAGAGAAAAGTGGCGCACCTTCCGCAAAGGAAAACACGTTAAAAGAGGTTTTTTTAAAGGATAAGATGCATTCTCTGTACGAAACTACCTACGTCTGGTTAAGGTAAAAAGTAAAATCCTCGTTTCCATGCCACATTAAGACATATCGGGGATACGGTTATAGGCTCGTATTTCTAAGACCTTCGGCACATGATAGTGTGATGTGGTCAGTATCACGCCTGACTGACCCGCATTTACCTTCCCCGATTTCTCTAGTACCCATTTTTAGAAGCTGGGTGGACACTGGAGCCTTTTTTTTTTTTTTTGGTGTGGTGGTACCAGAAAAGATCTCCACTGCTGGGACTCAAACCCGATACCAACGGATTAGTAAACCTAGCGCCTAACCACTCAGTTAACCAGACCGCCACCTACGTCGGGGCATGGCTAAATGTAGCATTTTAGAGATATATATCTTCCGCACCCTTCTATCAAACGGTCTCTCTTCCACAGATCTCGATTTCTACCCCGGCTTAGCTATTTCTAAAAGCCAGATTCGTTTATGTTTTTCGCTTTAATCCATCAGGTTATAAAGTGACGCAGTCTGTAAGAGAAAACACGAACAATAGGAAGAAAAACCTGAAAGATCCGCAGGCAGAGATATAAGAAATTCAGTATGACAGCCTGTCAGACCCAGCTCTGAAGATTTCACAGAAATAGACAAAATAACACAGGCGCAATACAAGGAAATGGTTACTCCCTTTTCTTAAGACACTCTTAGTTCGGTAAGGCATGCATATCTAGGAGTACATGTTCCGGCTAATGGATAAATGCTCAGAGAAATACAGAGGCTAATGGAATACATTTTCTTTTTTTTTAAACGTGAACAAATGGCTGCACAAATTTAATCAAATGAGCGTCAGGTAAAATTACTGCAATGACAAATAAAATAGTCGTGACATGAGAAAAGAATCCTGGAAACGAACAAATGTATTTTTTTTTCGAAGGGTGAAGAATTGGACACGCAGGCCCGTCGGAGTCTTTAGCCTTTTATCATTCATCTTTCATTCCTGCCATACATTGGAAAGAAATTTTTAGAAAATCCCCAGGATTTTGTTTTAAAGCAAAAAATGAATTCCACAGATTCGGTGGAGGAACATTTTAGTTTAGGTGGCATTTTTCTTTTTTTTTTATAAATATTTCATATTTTAATCAAATATCCCATAATGCTCTCACCCAGGGCTGAATTATAACGAGGCTTACCGGAAGTCCTAACGATCGGAGAAATAAAACTGAAGAAGGTGACAAAATATAAAGGAAAGATGTTCTGCTAAATTTACGTTTCTAATAATTTCTTACGTAAGAACAGCGAAGAGCAAAACCTCTATCATAACGCGAGGAAAACTAAATTTATGACAACTGACAAAACAAACAAGGCAGCTGATACGTGTATCAATGAGGAAAAACTGGATGAAGTGGAGAGTTTTGAATATCTTGGATAACTGCTAACTAATAATGCAGATACAATGAGGGAAACTAAAAGGAGGATATCTATCCCTCTTCAGAAAGTAAAACAATTAAAGAAGCTTGGAGAGGAACAGACAGAAGTACAAAAGAAAGATTTTTAAGGGCATGCATCTTTCCCATTGCAATATATGCCTGTGAGACCTGGACACTTAACAAAACAGTTGAGAAACACATAAATGGCTTTGAATGTAAAAGCTACAGAAGAGTTCTTCAAATATGGACACAAAAAAGAACAAACATATCCATACTACAAGAACTTAATATTGAAGAAGGTTGGCTAGTAAAGAAGATTAAAGAGAGAAAACTTAAATATTTTGGACACATTAAACGTCATGATAATCTAGAGAAAACCGTCTTGGAAGGATACATAATGGGAAAAATAAAGAGAGGAAAACTAAGTCGAAGATGGCTGCAAGACATCGTTGATGATCTGCAGATGGATGCATCAGCAGCAGCAGGCCATCTTGCTCACAACCGAGAGGCCTACAGGAGAGCTGTTAGGGGCAAAGTTCCACAAGGGTCTTGCAAATGAATGAATAGTTTCTACTGAAGAGAAAATTTGTCCTTTCTGATTTGCTAGTGTTTCCTTATTTACCGGCTGGTAGTGCATAATAAAACAGTCCGCCATTTTACTTCATTAAATGAGGAAGCATTCTCATCCTGTGGCGGAATTTGGAAAACAAATAATCATATTCTGCTCTCATGCAGAGGAGTATGGTTCAGTTTTACAAAAAGACAGAAAGAGTGAGGAAAGTGGGCAGAAACAAAAATGGCAGAAAGTAAGATGAGGACGTATAAATCCAAAATTTTGGTAGAAGCCGTTTTCAAGGATCACATACAAAAACAACACACAAAAAAAAACAGATCGAAAGATTAAACATTTGGCTTTTTGGTCTGCTCCTTGTATAACAGTATATAGAATGTTAGAATGTTAGGTAGATAACTCATCTGAGAATTGGAAAAATTACTATAAAAAGAATTATCGTCTAAAGCAATCAGCTGTTTGTGAGTAGATTCCACTCACGTTGTTTCAATTTTCACGTGCAATTCATGGGTCACGGATAAGGTATGACAAAGAAAGATCAGGTGAGAGAGAAATCATATGACTGAGAGAGAGTTGTGTTCTGTGTATCGTCTGGAAAAGACGTAGATTTAGGTTGTCAGAAATGTAGTCGTTAGAAAGGTAGCTGTTAGTGAAGTAGTTGTAGAAACAGAGTGTAGTAGGATGTTCTGACGGCAACAAACGTCTGCCGGGAACATATGTTATGTCGTGGAATTGTAAATTACGTCCAGTCTTGTGTTCACGGAGTGTGTTGATGCCTTGTCGTCCTCGTCATATTGCTCATCGACTCATCGTCACCCCGTGCATCATTAAAGTCGCTTCAAATTATAAAGTCGCTGTTTCTGTATTACTATTGGCACTGAGAGAGGATAAACTTACCTGGGAGCAAGTAAGTCTGCGAAGTGAATAAAAAAACAGACGCATAGCAACATAGAACAGTGGTGAATTAAAATGAGACAGAAGCTAACAGTAAAGTAAGAAAGGACATTAGTACAGTGGACAATAGCGGAAATTTACAGAGAGTTGAATAATTATAAGCAACAAGCTTACATCGACAGTTTACATTCTACACACAGAAGAGCAGAAGATAGAATCCCCCGAGTTAACTGCTTTACTAGTAAGAAAGACTGCGGCATAAAATGTGCCCAGATGAACGTAGATAAGCACAAAGTAGAACACGGCGACTGAATGAGAAATGAGGTAAAGGTATCATATGGTGAACAATATAATCTGCTCTCCGTAGACATCGATATAAACTTCTTCGAAAACATCCAAGCCGCAGGCACCAAAAAAAAGATCACCAACACAATATGCAACCAACCACTAGCACTGGTTCCTTGCGCATCTTCAAACTCAGCAATCAGAAGCCAGGTCTATGATTTAGTCATTTAAACTTTTCTTTTTACTCCTGAATTAATTTCCATAATCTGCCAGAGTATCACGGACACAAAAATAACAAATATATTCATATTACAAAAACTTAACATTGAAGAAGGTTGGCTAAGTAAAGAAGATTAAACAGAGACAACTTAAATATTTTGGACACATTAAACGTCATGATAATTTAGAGAAGACAGTCTTGGAAGGGTAAATAATGGGAAAAAGAAAGAGAAGAAGAACAAGGAAAAGATGACTGCAAGATATCGTTCATAATCTGCGAATGGACGCATCAGCAGCAGGCCATCTTGCTTACAACCGATAGGACTATAGGAGAGCTGTTAGGGAGGCAAAGTTCCTCAACGGACTGACTGAAATATTTTGAGCATTGATTTGGGAGGGTATGTGAGATCTACCAACCCTGCCAGTGCTGATTTGGAGTTAACATCTGAGAAACTATTGACATATCATTTCCATATACCCTATATAACTATCTCATCATAAGTATATCATAGTTAATGATTTTCTGTTATTTTCTGTCTCTGAGGGACTCACGAGTAGTTGTTAGTGCATTTGTCTCTCATAGCGAAGGTCGTGGTTCGAATCTGGCCGGAGGAGCCCCAGACTCTAGAAATGGGTATTTGGCTTCTTCTAGAGCTGGGGAATGATAGACAGCCAGGCTTCATGTTGGCCACACTATCTTCTAGTATGCCAACAGGGTCAAGGACAGTACGGACATAAACACCACATCCTCTAGATGACTCCATAACTCAAAATTTACCTCTACCGTACCTCTCTGGGAAGTACAGACCCACCTGACAGCTGGGCCTCTGACAGGAAAAGTTAGTGAAAAATTACTTCTCCCCCTCCTCCTCCCCCCTCCCACTTACACAATGATTACCCATTCTGTTTTAACCCACTAAAAGCCCCTCTTAAAACAAGTCACCCTGGCTCTGGAGCAATGCACCGGGTGGATCCTTCTCTCATTGGTCCTTGTTGCCACAACAAGTACCCGCACACAGCTCTCGTCCATTTAGTGTAAATAAATCCCTTGTTCTAAAAATAGCTCACATTTGCCGCAAACGTAATTTGAAGCTCCCTATTTTAATCATGTATCCCGTAATGCTCTTGGCCGGGGTTGGAAACGAGGCTTACCGGAAGTCGTGACAAAATCGCTGCCTCTAGCCAGTCCCAGTAAAACTTCATCCATCTTGATTTCATGGGGGGTGAGGGCGGGGTGGTTTGACGGACAGAGGAAAATACGCGCAAATGTTTTGTTTTTTTTTCTGGCCCTGTAAACTGTTGGTACGAAAACATCCTATCTTGATTTCTTTTATTCTGTATTCCTTGTTAAGTTTCCCTTCATGATAAAAAGTCACATCGCATGTGAGTTACAAAGTTAACGTTATTTTAGTTTCCTACGTGTGACGGTGACAAATGGAGGTTATGAAATACCAGAAATTAGATTTGCTGATGACGTAGTATTGCTATCAACAACACAAAAGGAAATGGAAAAACTAATTATATCAGTCTGCAAGAATAGTGAAGAGCAAAATCATTATCTTAATGCGAAGAAAACTAAATTGATGACAACTGACAAAACAAATAAGGCAGCTGAAATGTGTATCAATGAGGAAAAATTAGAAGAGGTGGAGAGTTTTGAATATCTTCGATCACTACTAACTAATAATGGAGATACAATGAGGGAAATTAAAAGGAGGACATCTATCGCTCGTCAAAACGTAAAACTAAAAAATCTGTGGGGAGGAGCAGACAGAACTACAAAAAATAAGATTTTTAAGGGCATGCAGCTTTCCCATCGCAATATATGACTGTGAGACCTGGACACTTAACAAAACAGCTGAGACAACACATAAATGCCCTTGAATGTAAATCCTACAGAAGAGTTCTTCAAATATTATGGGCATAAAAAAGAACAAACATATCCATGCTACAAGAACCTTATTATTGAAGAAGGTTGGCTGGTAAGGAAGATTAAAAAGAAAAATCTTAAATATTGTGGACCCATTAAACGTCATGATAAATTAGAGAAGACAGTCTTGGAAGGGTACATAACAGGAAAAAGAAAAAGGGGAAGACAAAGGCGAAGATGACTGCAAGACATAGTTGATGATCTGCAAATGAATGCATCAGCAGCAGGGCATCGTGCCTACAGGAGAGCTGTTAGGGAGACAAAGTTCCGCAAGGGACTTGCAAATGACTGACGGTGGCAACATGAAAAGTCAGGACAGAGCAAGGAAGTCTCAGATCAAAACCTTGACATGTACAGTTAGGGGACTGTTTATGGCCCGGATTATCTATCATCACTGCACTCCGGATATGACCATAGGTACTCAGAGCCACTCCTCCTGCCTCAACATATCCATCAATGTCCTGCGGTTGATAGTGCCTGTCCTGTGATGGTTCATTAAGTCTTCTTGCACGCCCAGTGTGCCTCTCACTCCTGACCGTGCCAGTCTATACTCCCAGCTCTCTCAGTCCAAGCAGTGATCTCTACTCATAGCTCTCTCAATCCAAGCAGTGATCTCTACTCACAGCTCTCTCAGTCCAAGCAGTGATCTCTACTCACAGCTCTCTCAGTCCAAGCAGTGATCTCTACTCATAGTTCTCTCAGTCCAAGCAGTGATCTGTACTTCCAGCTTTCTCAGTCCAAGGAGTGATCTGGATTTGCTGCTCTCAAAGTCCTCCACTCTGCCTGTCTCTCTTATTACAGTTAGGAGAGTTAAGATATGCCCAATTTTACATCATCAGTATCTAAACAAGTCATTTCCATTGGCTAATTTCTGACCAGACATGCTGGAACTCTAGTAGAGTAACTAGTCAAAGCAGTGGGAGTCAGTCTTATATCAAGGAGCAAGCAAAAGCAGTGGGAGTCAGTCTTACACCAAGGGGCAAGCAAAACAATGAGAGTCAGTCTTACACCAAGGGGCAAGCAAAACAATGAGAGTCAGTCTTACACCAAGGGGCAAGCAAAACAATGAGAGCCAGTCTTACACCAAGGGGCAAGCAAAACAATGAGAGTCAGTCTTACACCAAGGGGCAAGCAAAACAATGAGAGTCAGTCTTACACCAAGGGGCAAGCAAAAGCAGTGGGAGTCAGTCTTACACCAAGAGGCAAGCAAAAGCAGTGGGAGTCAGTCTTACACCAAGGGGCGAGCAAAAGCAGTGGGAGTCAGTCTTACATCAAGAGGCAAGCAAAAGCAGTGGGAGTCAGTCTTACACCAAAGGGCACGGAATAAACATCTTACAAAAGTTTGAGAATCTCGACATGAGCTGCTGAAAAATTCCCCCAGCCATATCGTCAGCTTAATATCGAAACGCTAAAATCAACTCATTGTGTTACTACGGGGATCTGCAATGTTTATTCTTTACAAGTAACTGAATAACCTACTACCTGTTTTGCCCATTGGTCTTAATACTATAAGGGAGGAAAACCAATGCGAGGATGGCTGCAAGACATCGTTGATAATCTGTAAAAGGACGCATTAGCTGCTATGGCATCTTGCTTACAACCGAGAGGCCTACAGGAGAGCTGTTAGGGAGGCAATGCTCTGAAAGGGACATACAAACGATTGACTGAATGCTTCAACAACATCTGTGGTTCGCATGGTGATCCTGATATCTTTGATATGACGTAGTGACTTAAGACAGAAAGAGTGACATGGAGAAAATGGATGTATTCTTAAAAACTCATGTTGGAAAAAAGAGTAAATTATATAAATAAAATCCATAAGGAATACCAAAATGTAGCATTGTCATCGATGGCACAGATCTGAAACAAGTTGATAGATTCAAGTACTTAGGAACTATTACAACAGCTGATGAAAAATGTCACAATGAAATAAAAAAAAAGCAGACGTGCTCAGGCCAAGTCAGCATTCCAGAAAATGAGACATATCTTCTGCAACAGATCCATATCAATGGAAACAGGATTCCGAGTATTTAAATGTTACATTGAGCCAGTTCTGTTTTATGGGTGTGAAGCATGGTCTATGAATAAGAGAGTACAGCGAGAAATGGAGGGCATGGAAATGTGATTTATAAGAAAGATGTTGAATGTACCATAGACAGCCAAGAAAACCAATGAAGAGGTCTTAAGAGAGGCTGGAGTTAAAAAGCAAATTATAGCAAAGATCAGAGGCAGACAAGCCAGATTTATATGGCATTTTCTGAGAAGAGGAAAACTGGAACACAATGTGGCACCTGGAAAAATTGAAGGAAGAAGAGACAGAGGAAAATACAGAGAGAGGAGTTACTGGATGGGCTGTCAGTGTGGCTAGGAAGAAAGTCACCTGCGGATCCCATAATCAACGCAAAACACAGGGAATTATGGAGAAATGATCGCCTACTCAACAAGGCATGGCATTTAGAATTAGAATAAGGAATAATTACATTAAGGAAGTTAATTTATATCAAGTCGGTACTCAACGAAACATATAGTTGTTGTTGTTGTTGTTCTTCTTCTTCTTCTTCTTCTTCAATCTCCCTGGAACTGCGCCCATGATCTTCTGTCCAGCCGAGGGAGTGACTCTGATGAAGCACAGAATTGTGTCGGATTGGGAGTGAGTTGAGGGGTTTTTTTCAGTCCCTGAGTAAAAGCTTTAAAAAAGGGTCGTGCAGTACTTTCTTTAGCAGACTCCACCACCACAGGGACTAAAGCGACCCCAACACCGTCAGCCAGGCTACTGAAGGTGCCAGCGGAGAGGTGGGACAGGGTCTTGGCCGGCTATGGTTAGCCAACCCTGACGCTAACATATCAGCTATGGGTCGCAGCCTGCGAAATCTTCACTTTCAGGAAATAGATGATTTTTGCTTTGCTTGACCCCTTCTCTCAAGACGTCCCCAGTTGCTCCTTGGGGGTTGTTTTTTTTTTTAACCAGAACACTTTTTCTGACGAAGCACTGAACGATTCGCCGTCATTTCTGCTGTATTCTAACCTGCGTCGAAGCTAGCGAGTACAGAGAGAACATAAAACTTCCTTAATAACTCTAGAAGAAGAGGCAACAACGCACGTAAACCTCCAGTTTATCTTCTCATCTGCCGCAGATGGACCTTTCTTTCACGTCTTCTGTAGGATTCTGGAGTATTGCAGGTTAACCTATAGAACTCATATCGTTTATAACACAAATAAAGAACAGAATTGTTTATCGTCCCATCATCTCCGCTAGCTCATGTTATATTCACCAAATAGTTCAGACCTATGTTATTTCTTAATTCTGATAACATTTCTAATGTTCAGTGATGGGAAATAGTAGTTTGTTTTTTTTTTAAATTTTGGAATGAAATAATGACAACGATATAATCGCTGTGGAGCCATTTCAGGTTTTGTTGTCCGAAATCAAATATCAAAATATCTGTTGGGAGGAAACAAGCATTCAAATTATACACAGGATCTAGAAGCCAAAGAAAAACGTCCATGTTGAAAGTATGGAATTATTGACAGGAAAGACTATATTTCTTGGCTTGTTACTAAAAAAAGTGGAACTATACAACAGTAAATCCAGACAAAATGAAAACAAAAGAGTCTGAGACAGAAATATCTGGAGAGAAATGAATACAAAGAGTTCAGAGTTCAAGACAAGAAACATGTGGGGAAAAAAATGAAAACAAAGAGTTCGAGAAAGAAATATCTGGGAAGAAAAGAAAAACAAAGAGTTTGAGGAAGAAATGTCTGGCAAGAAAGCAAAAACAAAGAGTTCGAGGAAGAAATGTCTGGCAAGAAAACAAAAACAAAGAGTTCGAGGAAGAAATGTCTAGCAAGAAAACAAAAACAAAGAGTTCGAGAAAGAAATATCTGGCAAGAAAACAAAAACAAAGAGTTCGAGATATAAATACTTTTAAAGCCTTTTCATTAGGTTTGTCACAATCTAAACTTAGTCCTTTCTTACTTTGGCTATTTTCTTGTCTAGAAAATGTAAACTGTACTACTTTGAATAAACGTACAATGCTTACATTGTAGCGCTACTCATTTGTCACATTAGGCTGGTCGGAATCTCCCGTAATTTCACGAGTTGATGCAGGGCTTTTCCAGGGACTTACCCCATCTTCTGTCCTAACCAGGAGAGACTAGTCAGTTAAAGGGCACACATTAGCACACCAGGTCTTACATAATTTCCTGCCGTTTTATCTACCACGTGACGCAAACACACCCTCACCCACCCTTTTTTCAACTGTCATGGCATCAGTTCAGCAGAATTTCTGAACGCTGGCACTAATGATGCAGCATCATGTGCCATCACGATAATTCTGTGAAGAGTTTTGTGTGTGTGTGTGTGTGCGTGCGTGCGTGCGTGCGTGCGTGCGTGCGTGCGTGCGTGCGTGTGTGTGTGTGTGTGTTGATCTTCGCTGTGTGTTTTAATCTAAATTCCAACACTGCAGGACTGGTTTTGCCGAAAAGTAAAGGTAAAGATAGTCCCATAGCAAATGCCGTAAGGGATGAAGCGTTAGAGACCTCATTATGCTGGGCCATCAGCGTATGAGGTAGGGTGGCCAGTTCCTTTCTTCGCTGCCGTTCCTTCCCAGATTTTCTCCAGTACCCATTCTACGAGGCTGGGTCGACCTCAGGGCCGTATTGGTCGGAAAAAAAAAATCCGGCTCAGCTGGGATTCGAACCCTCGATCATTCGATTGCTAGACGAGTGCTCTAACCATTAAGCTAGCCGGTCTCCATTGCCGAAAGAATGTACATACATGAAACAGACAACCAGGAAGCAGTTAACTACACACACACACACACACACACACACAAACAAACACACACACACACACACGCACACACACACACACACACACACCCCGCGCGCGCGCGATATCGCTGAATTTCATTCAGGCTGAGATGGTTCAAAATATACTGCCCCCCCCCCCCCAACCAAAAAAAAAACGCATAGCTTATATAAGCTTCATTTTTACATGTTATTACAAAACATTTTTTCCTAGGTATCTCAAACCAAACCAAAAATTGTCACCAAGATATCAGGTCCATGATTTGGCGTGAATTTTGCTATTCTCGCGTATAGTCAGAACGCAGTAGCTGCCCTTGCTAATCACGCATTTTTTTAAACCATAACTCACGTTGCGTTTATGAAAAAGTAGTGATTTTGTGGTGAGCACAATTCACTTCCCACGCAAATGAAACCCTATAAAAAGATGAGGTTACACAAACATATTCAGTTAATTTTCAAGCAGACAGTTATAGCGCCTTTATCGCAAAATTTACGAAAAATTACTATTGGTCGCCTGCAAGCAGGCAAAAGTCAAAGTCAGGTTGCCAGGCATTTAAACGTGCAGCAAAGTACCAACAGTCGACTTTGGCACCGTTTCCAAGCCACTGGCTCAGCTGAAGACCGGCACCGCAGTGGACGACCCAGGGTGATAACAGCAGCTGATGATCGTTTTATTCTGGTTCATCACCTCAGAAACAGATTTACAACAGCTTCCTCAAGTGCCCAGTCATTGCTTGCAAGATGTCATGTGTCTGATCAAACTGTCCGGAATAGACTGCATGAAGCTGGAATGGTGGCACGACGACCTCACCGAGGTCCTGTCTTAACGAGACGCCATCGCCAAAATCGACTTGTTTGAGCCAACCAGCATCGGCCCTGGACAACTGACAGTCAATGGAGACGTGTCTGGTTTAGTGACGAATCTTCCTTTTTGTTGCACCGCCATGATATGCGGAGAAGGTCTACCGTAGGCCAAATGAACGTTTTGCCTAAAATTGCGTTGATGAAGCTCCGCCGCAAAAGTGGAGGTGTAATGGTATGGGGAATGATCAATTTCAACGGAAGGTATAAAATAGGAAAAAAGTAGGAGCAGCTTTATTACTTAACGATTACAAAGTTGTGACGTTTCGGCGTGAGCCTTAATCATACAAAAACATACAGGACGAAGAAATAGAGAGAGGAGATAAAGTATAGATTCACATGAATACTATTAAAATAAATAAATAAATAAAAATTTTTAAAAGAGTACTTAGCTGTAAATTGCAAGGTGTGGCTTGTCCGGCGGTGTGTGTCAGGAATGGATCTAGTGGGACGTGGAGACTGTTTAAATGGAGACCTGTGACATGTGGTCAGTGGGTTGTAACTGGGGGTGGTGGATGGGGAACCGGGGAGGGGAGAGAGAGTGACGCAATACCGACCTAGCTAGGAGAAATTGAAACAGATGATTGGGGAAGAGAGGTTGCAGAGAAGAGGGGTTGCAGAGAAAATAGCGGGGTTGCAGAGTGATGCTGTGAGGAAGTTTGAAAAATAAGAAGGGGTGGATTTAGTGGAGAGGTACTATAATGATTGAAGAAGATGATGTTACGTGTAACTAAACAGCGAGTTTAACCCATGTGGTTCCAGCGTCCCATAATTTTGAATGTAGCGGTTCTCAAGTGCCAGGCGGCTTGTGTCATCTGCGTGACATTGTTTAATGGCTGTTACCAGAAAATCAGATTTGCCTCCCAAATCATTTCAATGGCCCCAACCACTTTGTAATCGTTAAGTAATAAAGCTGCTCCTACTTTTTTCCTATTTTATACATTCTAGTATCACAGCTTTACTGCAGTGCTTCACACTAATTATTGTGTTACTAATTTCAACGGAAGGAGTCCACTGGTGCAGATTGAAGAAGGCTTGAATACGCAACGATACGTCAATTAAATTCTTCGACCCCATGTCCTTCCACTTTTGGCTGCGCAAAGGTTTGTGTTTCAACAGGAAAACACCAGACTCCATTCTGCACGGTTCATCACATAGTTCCTGACTGCCAACAATATTCTCATCTTTCCCTGGCCATCCCTGTCTCCAGACATGAATCCGATCAAGCACATATGGGATGAGCTGCAAAGACGTGTTTGTCGCCAGTTGTCGTGAAATGGCAGGTACTCCAGGACGAGTGGGCAGCCATCCCACAGGCGCACATCAGAGATCTGATCGCATCTATGCCCAGGAGATGCCAGTCGCTGATCGATGCAAGCGGAGGCCACACACCATACTAACTTGAGAACCCCTGGGACTAACAAATTCTCACCACAAGAGGCTGTCAAGTGAGTGTTTAAACCCTTAGGTATTATTGTGTGCAATTTGAAAATTTTATACCTTCAATTTAAAAAGCTATGGAATATCAAAGTTATGGCTAAAATTGGGTCATCAGTAGTTATGCTTTTCTTTTCTTTTTTTTTTTTTTTTGGACAGTATATATATATATATATAACAGCTGTAGAAAATGGGTATTCGACTTCTTCTGAAGTTGGGGAAAGAAAGGCGGCCAGGCGTGATACTGACCATATCACCCTCTAGTGTGCTGACAGGTCAAGGAAAATATGGGCACTAACACCATATCCCTTTGTGCCTCTAAGGCACGACAGGATTACCTTTACCTTTTCTTTATATATATATATATATACATGAGTTTAGTTTATGCCACACAATGATGATGGAATATATGAACTTGATAAAAAATGTACGATGTTGCATAGCAAACTGTACGTTGCAGCAACAAGATGAACGAGGATAAAATTAAGCCAGTGCTATGAGAACTAACAAAAAATGCTAGAACACAACTAACAAACTACATCCTAGGATAGAAAACTAACTATAGAAAACAACACATCCACTCTACATAACTTCCAAACCCACACTAACCCACAAAGCCTCAAAAATTTACTGAGACCAGCAACAAGAAAACTCAAGAATCCCGTGCCAAAAAGTGCAGCACACGTCTATCTTAAGGCGGGTGCAGAAGTGTGACATGTCGAAGGAGTGACATATCTAAGTGGAACAACGAAAGAGTTATATATATCGAAGGAGTGACATATCTAAGTGGAACAACGAAAGAGTTATATATATATCGAAGGAGTGACATATCTAAGTGGAACAACGAAAGAGTTATATATATCGAAGGAGTGACATATCTAAGTGGAACAACGAAAGAGTTATATATATATCGAAGGAGTGACATATCTAAGAAGTGGAACAGCGAAAGAGTGATATATCGAAGGAATGACATATCTAAGTGGAACAGCGAAAGAGTGATATATCGAAGGAATGACATATCTAAGTGGAACAGCGAAAGAGTGTTATATCGAAGGAGTGACATATCTTTAAAAAAAAACGAAGGGCGTTAAATGTGCAAAAATATTACAAGATTATTTTATTTTGCTAGCACTGTATTCTGCTACAACACGCGACAATAAATATGTAAAGAGATTATTTCCCTTTGCTAGCACTGTATTCTGTTACAACGCGCAGTAATAAGACCACAAAACATCTCTAGTTAACGTCCTTAGATAACCTGACGCGCGTGCGCGCGCACACTTACACACAATTCATGAAGGGAAAATTCTCAAAACAAAACTCCAGCTTTATAGATATCATAAATGAAAACTGGCAGTAATGTATAACATATTTTTGTGACGCTAAAAAGCAACTGTTTAAGCAAATGTATTCACACAGAAAATACGAAACTATGGCTAAGCTAAACTCCATGCCACGAAGATCAGCGCAGTAATAGCAAACGCTCATGAACATATCCAGGTTTTGGAAGCATTTGTAATAATTTCAGTATAAAAAAACATGACGATGTTGTTTAATACCGGTGATTCATTACTGACATAACGTTTTACAGTTAGATAACGAGAGGAACAAAAATGAAGAGAATATATATTGCTGCTTTGTTGTTGTTGTTGTTGTTGCTGATGTTGTTGTTGTTGTTGTTTTTATAGAAAACAGAAAGAGACATTCAATAATATTAGAGCAAAGAGCTGTTTCAGGAAACGGAAGAATAGGTGTCCATATTTTCTGCTTGAACTGATTGCGTCAATTCACGAAGACATCAAGGCAACCATATTGTTTTGATGGAAGCAAATCTTATTGTTGTGAGTTGACGGGCAGAGACAAACCGTACTTTCCTCGTTTACCGCGCATGCAAATAAGCAAACGCTGATGTAATTATTGGACACGGTGGTAAATTATAGACCCCATTTTTAACTTGAGGGCCTGGTTGCCTGACTGGTTTGGGCGGTCGGTCTACTAATCCGGTAGTGCTGCGTTCAAATCCCAGCAAAGGAGATATTTTTCTGGTACCACCACACCAAAATAAAAGCCCTCGGAGCCCATCCACCCTCTAAAAATTGGTACTAGAGAAACCTGGGAAAGTAAACATGGCCAGGTGTGATACTGACCACATCACACTTTCATATGCCGGTGGTCTTGAAAATACAGGCCTAATACTGTAACCCTAATATGCCCTAATGGCACGGAAACGGGAATTTTAGCTCTTGGAGGCCTAGTTGCCCTAGTGGTTCGCCTCTTTGTCTACTAATCCGGCAATACTGGATTTAAAGGCCAGCAGTGGGAACCTTTTTCTTGTACCACCACATTAAAAAGGCCGCCGGGTCCACCGACCATCTAAAAACGGGTCGCAGAGAAATCTGGGAAGGTGAATGCGGCCAGACGTGAATCATACCTGCATGTGGTGGTGGTCTTTGGAAATATGGGGATTTTACCTTTACTCATTTTACCTTAAGCCAGCCCTAGATCTAAGACAAACACAAGGAGAAAAATGTCATCAGAGATGTTGTTTACGGTCAGTTCAATTCTTGTGGCTGACAGAAAGTCTATTCAACGTTCAATAATTCACAGAAAGGCTAATCAACGTTCAATTAACAGAAAGGCTAATCAACATTCAATAATTAATAACAGAAAGGCTAATCAAAGTTCAGTAGTTAACACAAAGGTTAATCAACATTCAATAATTAGCTGAAAGGCTAATCAACATTCAATAAGTAACAGAAAGGCTAATCAACATTCAATAATTAACAGAAAGGCTAATCAACATTCAATAATTAACAGAAAGGCTAATCAACCCTCAGTAGTTAACACAAAGGCTAATCAACATTCAATAATTAACATAAAGGCTAATCAAAATTCAATAATTAACAGAAAGGCTAATCAACCCTCAGTAGTTAACACAAAGGCTAATCAACATTCAATAAGTAACAGAAAGGCTAATCAACATTCAATAATTAACAGAAAGGCTAATCAACATTCAATAATTAACAGAAAGGCTAATCAACACTCAGTAGTTAACACAAAGGCTAATCAACATTCAATAATTAACATAAAGGCTAATCAAAATTCAATAATTAACAGAACGGCTAATCAACATTCAATAATTAACAGAAAGGCTAATCAACCCTCAGTAGTTAACACAAAGGCTAATCAACATTCAATAATTAACATAAAGGCTAATCAACATTCAATAAGTAACAGAAAGGCTAATCAACATTCAATAATTAACATAAAGGCTAATCAACATTCAATAAGTAACAGAAAGGCTAATCAACATTCAATAATTAACATAAGGCTAATCACATTCAATAATTAACATAAAGGCTAATCAAAATTCAATAATTAACAGAAAGGCTAATCAACATTCAATAATTAACATAAAGGCTAATCAACATTCAATAAGTAACAGAAAGGCTAATCAACATTCAATAATTAACATAAAGGCTAATCAACATTCAATAAGTAACAGAAAGGCTAATCAACATTCAATAATTAACATAAAGGCTAATCAACATTCAATAAGTAACAGAAAGGCTAATCAACATTCAATAATTAACATAAAGGCTAATCAACATTCAATAATTAACATAAAGGCTAATCAAAATTCAATAATTAACAGAAAGGCTAATCAACATTCAATAATTAACATAAAGGCTAATCAACATTCAATAAGTAACAGAAAGGCTAATCAACATTCAATAATTAACATAAAGGCTAATCAACATTCAATAAGTAACAGAAAGGCTAATCAACATTCAATAATTAACATAAAGGCTAATCAACATTCAATAAGTAACAGAAAGGCTAATCAACATTCAATAATTAACATAAAGGCTAATCAACATTCAATAATTAACATAAAGGCTAATCAACATTCAATAATTAACATAAAGGCTAATCAAAATTCAATAATTAACAGAAAGGCTAATCAACATTCAATAAGTAACAGAAAGGCTAATCAACATTCAATAATTAACATAAAGGCTAATCAAAATTCAATAATTAACATAAAGGCTAATCAAAATTCAATAATTAACATAAAGGCTAATCAACATTCAATAAGTAACAGAAAGGCTAATCAACATTCAATAATTAACATAAAGGCTAATCAAAATTCAATAATTAACATAAAGGCTAATCAACATTCAATAAGTAACAGAAAGGCTAATCAACATTCAATAATTAACAGAAAGGCTAATCAACATTCAATAATTAACATAAAGGCTAATAAGCGTTCAATAACTACGAGTAACAGCGTGGCTTTGGCGTGTGACCTATTCTACGGATAATGTGTCATAAACATTCTTTGTATCTGGACATGTCCCGACAGCAGTGATCGAAGTATCTTTGAATGTAAATCTCTTAGAATCAGTAGAAAGGCATACGTATCGAATGTCCTTTATACCCATCTCAACACCCTCTCTTTACGCCAGTGGTTATGAAGCTATTTGAGAACTGGAACTTCTAAAACCAAAAACAATTCCCCCTTTCCCCCCCCCCCCACCCCACCCTTTCCCATTTTAACAACTGCTATTAGAAATTAAATAAAAAGGTCGTAATTCTAGAATTTGTTCCCTGGACCCTTGCTTGACTAATTGTTACAGTTTAAGAACCACTTCTGTAGATCTTCTGTCCCTAACCTGAGATCCGGAAAAAAGTCCAGATTTAACAATTATTTTTATTTTTGTACATAATACATTTGTAGAGATAACAAATTCTCAAAGTACCAATATTCGAGAGATATTTAACTTAATGTCACATGGAAGGGAAACACCTTTTCTCGCTCCTCTCTTTCTCTTTCTCTCTCTCTCTCTCTCTCTCTCTCTCCATGTGTGTGTGTATGTATGTGTGTTTGGTGGGGAGGGGGGGGAAGAAATGGAGAATGGGGGGAATTATGGTTAGTTTCCAGGTTCTTCTTCTTCTTCTTTTCTCGTCTTCTTCTTCTTCTTCAACTTTTTCTTCTTGAAACATTCTCAGATGTGTATTATCCCAGAAGAATGGAGCTGCCTGGTCTGGGCTGGTGACCGTATGTGTCTTGCTACAACCTCGAAAGTAGGTCAGTCTTGTAATAGATGCCACGTTACCAATATTTCGTGCCACCCGGTGATTTTCATGAGCGTGACATGTCGAAGAAGTGACAGATCTAAGAAGTGATACAACGAAAGAGTGATATATCTAAGAAATGATACAACGAAAGAGTGATATATCGAAGAAGTGATACAACGAAAGAGTGATATATCTAAGAAGTGATACAACGAAAGGGTGATATATAGAAGGAATGACATATCTAAGAAATAATACAACGAAAGAGTGATATATCCAAGAAGTTACATATCTAAGAAGTGATACAACGAAAGAGTGATGTATCGAAGGAGTGGCATATCTAAGAAGTGATACAACGAAAGAGTAATAGATCTAAGAAGTGATACAACGAAAGATAGACATAATAAAGTAGTGACATATCAAAGAAGACATAACGAAGGAGTGAAAATTCGAGATGAACTTCAACAGAGCGGCAGGAATATAATCATAACAAAGGAATGGCATATCTTGTATTAATCTGCAGATTACATGATTATGGATATAATTTGTTTAACCTATTTGGCTATATCAAAAATACTAGACGTCGATAGCGGGTTCAGATTTAGAAAATCAGTGATAAAAGAGTTCATAAAAGACCACCCACACAGATCAAGACTTAGGACGACTTGTTTGATTTGTTTCTTCACTTTGACAAACTTTTAAAAGAAACTTACTTTTCACACCTTTAGTTATGTCACTTCCTCGTTATGTCAATTTTCATTGTGTAACTTCTTCGTTATGTCACTCTTTCATCATGTCACTCCTTCGTTATGACATTCCTTTCATCATGTCACTCCTTCGTTATGTCACTCTTTCATCACGTCACTCCTTTGATACACCCTCCCCCAAAACTGGAAGCACTCATCAGCTGTCACCATCATCAGCTTGTCGTACTTTAGTTCTCGAATCTTTCAATTATTTATCTCAAAAGTCCGTCTTCATTTAGTAGATTTCTTTCAAACGATGTCTAGGTTGTAATTTTCCGGGCTAATCCGAATTGCCAGAGATGAAATGTTAGTTTCAAAATAATAGTACACGAAGAGTTTTTTTAAAAGTCATATACTCGTATCTTTCCTGGTAAAGCAGGAACTTAAATATGCAATTTACGGGACACTTAAAAGACTCGTACGTAAAACAGGCGGTTAACACAACGCCATAGGCGGACTCGTAGTAATCTGAGTGCCATTAGAAGCTTTGAAACGGGGCTCTAAAGATATGAAAAATACTCTATTTCTAAGGACTCACATCCGCTTACAAGGTAATAGTTGCCCAAAGTCTGGAATCTAGGATCTTATTTTGTGTAACAGATTAACTAAACCTTTCTTTGGGCTAGAAGATTTGGTTACATTTAAAACTGGCCCACTGGGTGTAATATTTTCACAGCCATGGTATTTCAGTTTTCTCATTGTCCACTCGCTTGCTGAAAGAGTGTGAAATTACTGGGGGGGGGGGGGGGGTTCCCCCTAGGCATTCTGATCACATAGATCTCCACTTAACCAGTCCTGAGCCTGTCATTCCCGAACTCGATTCAGACTTAGACAGGATGTTGTACTAAGCTGCTGTACTTTATGAATGCTTATCTCCCCTCCTCCTGTGACATATTGTTGCTGCAGTGATGACTTGTCTTCCGGGGTCATTGATGGTTCCAGGTGATTTACAGTTCGTTAATTGTTAAAAGTTTGTTTTGTTCCCATTTTTACAAATTGTGTATGATCACGTTATTTCCCCAGGTTTTCACTTTCTGTAAACTCCACTTCTTTCTCTCTCTCTCTCTCTCTCTCTCTCTCACTCTCTCTCTCTCTCTCACTCTCTCTTTAATTACATAATGTGGAGTGTATGGAAAGAAAGGGTTTATTAATTATTTACTTATTCATTTTGCTTTTTCATGCATATTATGTTCAATAACAAATGCTGAATATCTGTGACTGAATGAAAGTTGTATGATGAAGGGCAGAATGGTAGATGAGCCTGCGTGACCAATTCTTAACTCTTCGAAAATAAAACATGTTCTATCTTACTGTCTGATTATCTATCTGTCTTACTGTCTGATTGTATATCTATCTTACTGTCTGTCTGTCTATCTTACTGTATGTCTGTTTGTTTGTATATTTGTGGTGTGTACTTGCATTTGTGTGTGAATATATGTATCTGCATGTACTTGCGTATATGAAGAGTATAGGTATGTATATAGTGTCAAAGTCTAAATTATTTTAAAGTATGCCTTGATTGTTGTATTTTTTATACTGCTCTTTTATAAATGTGTTAGATTTGAATGAATGTAAGAATGTTAGTTTATTTCGTGTAGTTACATAAATCAGAGTGTGGAATATATGGACAGGGGATAGTGTATTATTTATTTATGTAATCATGTGATTGTTTCTTCATGTTTATTATGCTCATTAACAAATGCTGAATGACTGTGACTGAGTGAAAGCTGTATGATGAAGGGCAGAATGTTGGACCGGCCTGCGTGCCTAATTCTGAACCCTTCCCTTTGAAAATAAAGTATGTTCGTTCGTTCGTTCGTTCTCTCTCTCTCTCTCTCTCAATCTCTCTCCCTCTCAATATCTCTCTCAATCTCTCTCTTAATCTCTCTCTCAATCTCTCTCCCTCTCAATATCTCCCAGTCTCTCTCTTAATCCCTTTTAATCTCTCTCTCTCTCTCTTCCTGAACCTTTAGATGCCCAAGACACATGAAACTTCGCAAGGGTTTCCCATAAACGCCCTTTCTTCGCATTTTTTCCGCTCTTGCCCAGGTGAGCTCTCTGTTACTCAACATCCTCTCTGTGGTTCTTCTCCATGTCTCCTTTGATTACACCTTACTCCTGTTCCCCTGAGGTGTCCAATTCATTGCTACTTATGGTAATGAGTAAACAATCACCCGGAGTACATGCCATAGCCATCGTCAACGAATTTCCTCAGTAATCGAAGTCAATGGCTTCATCTACATATCTGCCAGCAACGTGTCATTTTTTATGGTATTTGGCCAAAATATTCGTTCAGTCCTACGTAAACATTTAGTCTGGGAAAAATTTAGTTTGTTTTCTACAGCTTTGGTGGTTTTCCAGTAGATGCAGGTTCCGACATAAAGCATAGTTGGATTTAACTGACGTAGTACGCTGAAACTAAATACGTGTTAAAAAAAACCATGAGGTCAGAGATGAAGCAGACAAGCGATAAGTTTTAACAATGGCTACTTGGCAAACACAACATCGCACATTCACCGTTGAAACTTATTTTAATCGTCTATTACTGTTCAACGAAAGTTTCGTCGCCATTTTGAGTTGCATCCCCGTGATAAAGTTACCGACCAGAGAACAATTTTGAGATGGGTCAGAACATTTAAGGGAATGCTTATTGCCTTAATAACATATTTACTGGTCGTCCAAGAACTCGACAGACACCTGAACGAAATCAAGAAGTTCGCAACGTATTGGTGAGTAGCCCTCGGCGATCAGCTGTTATGAACGCTTTGGCACTTGGTCTGTTGGATCGCTCGCTACGTCTTATCATTCGTAATCATCTGCATTTCCATCCTTATACGTTGCAAGTTGTGCAGCAACTGAATGATTTGGATAAAATTAACAGACTTGACTTTGCTACCGATTTTCTAGCACGCATTAAAGAAAATCTGAATGTTCTCAATAACCTCATAATGTCTGACGAAGCACATTTTGAGTTGCCAGGAAGTGTGAACAAGCAGAATTTCAGATACTGGTCAGATAAAAATCCACAATTACTGCGTGAGAAACCGCTCCATAGTGATCGATGAAACAGTGTGTGTGGCGTTGCATCATTCCGCGTCAATGTCTCATATGTTTTTTAAGACGGAGACGGGCATCCTCTTACTGTTAATAGCGATCTTTATGTGCAGATGATTTAACGTCATGATAATATAGAGAAAACTGTCTTGGAAGGGTACATAATGGGAAAAAAAAAGAGAGGAAGACCAAGGCGAAGATGGCTGCAAGACATCATTGATGATCTGCAAATGGATGCATCAGCAGCAGGCCATCTTGCTCACAACCGAGAGGCTTAAAGGAGTGCTCTTAGGGAGGCAAAGTTCCGCAAGGAACATGCAAATGAATGAATGTGCAGATGCTAACTGTATACTTCATTCCAGACTTGCCCAATAGAAATAAGAGACTAATATGGTTTCAACAAGATGGAGCAACTGCCCACACAGCCCGTTAATCCATGTCCACGCTGCGATAAGCATTTCCCAACCTTCTTATTTCCAGATTTGGGGATATTCATGGGGTGACTGGTTTACCGGATGTATCGGCCGCAGACTTCTTTTTGTGGGGGTACCTCAAGAACACACATCACACTTTCACGTGCCGAAGGTCATGGAAAATACGCGCCTAACACCGTATTCCCCAATATGCCTTAATGGCATGGAAACGGGGATCTTACTTTACCTTTACCTTTATCTCAAGAACACGGTGTATGCTGGTCGACCAGTCAACTGCAGACGTAAAGGATCGAATCCGACACTGCATTCAAAATATCCTTTTGAACATGTTAAATTGTGTTATGCAGAAATTTTCCAGACGCCTGGCTGAATGTATCAAATGTCATGGGGGGCATCTAACCGGTGTAATTTTCAAAACCTAAGTATGATTGTCAGTAATAATAAAATTACCCACCTTTCTGCGTTTCATTTCACTTTTTAAAAAATCAATAACATGTATGCCACTTAATTTATTTTCCATTTTTAAAATCCAGCTATGCTTTATGCCGAGCCTCTACTTCTGTATAGTAACACATATTGTAATAACCTTCACAGAGTTTTCTACGAGGTGCTCATATGTTAAAACAAGGATTTATAAACATTAGCCAATAAAATAATAATGGAGATATAATGAGGGAAATTAAAAGCAGTACATCTATCGCTCTTCGGAAAGTAAAACAACAAAAGAATCTGTGGAGAGGAGCAGACAGAACCACAAAAATAAGATTTTTAAGGACATGGATCTTTCCCATCGCAACATATGCCTGTGAGACCTGGACACTTAACAAAACAGCGGAAAAAACATAAATGTCTTTGAATGTAAATACTACAGAAGAGTTCTTTAAATATGGACACAAAAAAGAACAAATGTATCCATACTACAAGAACTTAATATTGACGAAGGCTGGCTAGTAAAGAGGATTAAATAGAGAAAACCTAAATATTTTGGACACATTAAACGCCATGATAATCTTGAGAAGACCATCTTGGAAGGGAACATAATGGGAAACAGAAGGAGAGGAAGACCAAGGCGAAGATGGCTGCAAGACATCATTGATGATCTGCAAATGGATGCATCAGCAGCAGGCCATCTTGCTTACAACCGAGAGGCTTACAGGAGTGCTGTTAGGGAGGCGAAGCTCCACAAGGGACATGCAAATGACTGACTGAGCCGAAAAAAAATAAGGCTAATCAAGATATAAGAACATATTATACAAGCCAACATCAAACCCGAAAGATAAAACCAGATTACATAAAAAAAGAGATTTTATAGGCTGACTGAGGGGGAAGCTTCAAGAATGTTATTTATTTAATATCCAATTTCCGGTTTCTACAGAGATCTAATCTGAATTTTAAGAAGAGATAGATAGATAGACAGATAGACAAGACAGACAAACAGATAGATAGATAGATAGATAGATAGATAGATAGATAGATAGATAGATAGATAGATAGATAGATAGATAGATAGATAGATAGATATCAATAAGAACATTAGCGATGAAAGTGAGAGAGAAAGAGAGAGAGAGAGGGAGGGAAGCTTGTATTCTTGCTCGTATATTTATTCATACGTTTAAAAAAAAACGCCATTCTTCCAGACTTAAAGAAAAAGCCCCTGGTCAGATTAAATCAGACGCCACGTCCTAGAGAACTTATTTATGTTTCTGGAGCCAGCATGCGGAATTACAGGCCCGCAGAAACACGTAAACGTGAACACGTACAAGACGTACGGCTTTCACGTGACTGGGACACCACGCCAGTACGTCACCTCAATATTTGTCATTTTATTTTTTAAAAATATTCTGAATATTGGAGTTAAAAAAAAAACAACTTAATATACACAAACATCAAAGCACTAAAAGGAAATGCGTATTTTAATGGGTTATATACAAAGGTCATATTGCTATTAAAGGAAAAATCACTCAAAACCTAATATACCTGTCATAAACGCCTTCAAAAAACGGAAGTTGACGTCCACACATTCACCTGAGTACAGGTAGGAGGAGTTTTATGGTGCATAGTCTAATAAAAACAGGTAGAGAGAGAAAGAGAAGGAAGAAAAACGACAACAACCCAATATTTCGGGGAAAAAATGTCTTTTTCGAGGACGCGCTGTCCATATTGGCTATCAGCAACTAACAGCTTACATGATAACGTCAGGGTTGGAGACCATAGCTGACCAAGACCCTGCCCAACCTCTCCGTTGGTACCCTAGTAACGGGACTGTATTCAGGGAATATAACCCACTTCCAAGCCGACACGATGCTGTGCCTCATCATCCTTACAGCATCGGCTGCAAAGAACACTAGCTCGTAGTTCCAGGTAGATTGAAGAAGAAGAAGATCAGAGATTACAGAGAAGACAACAGATAATACTACAATGGGTTTTTGTAGAACTACAGCATACTTACACCATAGTCTAACTCTACTAGTATCATTTTTACCACAGCCGCTATCACATTTACCCTTATACGTCTTGTCTCCTACCCCATACACCTTTCGGTGTTGAGGGGATAAATAGACATCTTGATAGAGCTCAACGATTTGCTACGTATAATGCGATAACTAATGCTTCTGTAATTTCTTCTCTCTCAATCTCCTGCGTGGGCGGCCCCTTCCTCTGTTACCCACAAATCTTAGTGTGAATGTTTTATGTGATATACTGCCTGGTGGTTGCCGTGTAACATGGCCAAACCATTTGACTTGCTGTTTCTGGATATAGTGTAATACTGGTGTTACTCCAACCTTTGCCCTGATGGCGCCATTTCTTATTTGGTCTCTTCTTGTCACATTTAGTATTCTCCTTAAACATCTCATTTCTGTCGTGATGATTTTTCTTTTGTTCTTGGTTGTTAGTGTCCATGTTTGACATTGATAGCATAGAGTTGGGAGGAAAATTGTGTTGTACAGTGCCCTTTTATTTTCGGTTGTGATGTATTTGTTTTTTTTTTTCAGTAAAGGAGTCATTTGTCCAGTGACCTGATTTGCTTTATTGGATCTGTTCTCAGTCTCAGCGTCAATCTTCCCTGAGGATGATATTATGCTACCCTAGGTATGTGAAATATTTCACTTGTTTCAAGGGCTGGTTGTCTAGGAAGATTTTTGATATGTAATGTTAAGTTCGTAAATGAGAATTTTTATAAACCAGGGCTTCTCGAAGTGTGGTCCGCGGATCCCAGTGGGTCCGCGGGATATACCTTAGTGGTCCGCGAGATTTCTGCCAAGATTCTAAAAAAAACCCGTTTAATAAACTGGATGGCATGTGAAAATGTTCCCGTCCCCGGGGCTTCCATGCTTCAGTTTCCGAGGCTTTTAAAGCTGGATGACTAAGACAGTCATAAAGTGAAGTTATTTCAAACACTCGTAAAGAGCCATAAAGGAGAATCTCTCGTTCTGGAGTCTCCCTGATGGGTCCTTCTTCTTTTCTTTCTCTCGTCTGGGTCCCTCTTCCTTTCCTTCTCCCTGCTGGGTCCTTCTTACTTTCCTTCTCTCTGCTGGGTCCCTCTTCCTTTCATTTCTTCCTTTCCTTTTCCCTGCTGGGTCCCTCTTTCTTTCCTTCTCTCTGCTGGGGCCTTCTTCATTCATTCTCTCTGCTGGATCCCTCTTCCTTTCCTTTTCCCTGCTGGGTCCCTCTTCCTTTCATTTCTTCCTTTCCTTTTCCCTGCTGGGTCCCTCTTTCTTTCCTTCTCTCTGCTGGGTCCTTCTTCATTCCTTCTCTCTGCTGGATCCCTCTTCCTTTCCTTTTCCCTACTGGGCCCCTCTTCCTTTCCTTATCATCTGCATGAGGCGATGAAGGTGAAGCTTCTCGTTTGATTGTGCAGCACTATACGACTGGCTTGTGGGTGCCCGAAGTCAAGACAGCGAGTCGCGGTCTTGCCTGCTCATTTGAATTTGCGAAGTCGATAGAGAAGCTGCTTCTATAACGCTGAAGGGAGGTGCCTGTACATGCGCTTGATTTTACAGTTCAGTTGGAGTTTTACGTGAAGTCACAGCATGCCCTGTAATTCTGCATTTTCTTATTTATTATATATATTAGAGATGGGCCGTCACAGTGTGATTAACGTTCCCATGCCACTTCCGTCGCCTTCTCACTTTATTAACGCCGTGTCTTGTGATGAAAAATGTCTTCTGAGATCCGCCGTGCTAGCTTAAGCTGAAAACGGCTCCACGGTCCAAGAAGTCTAAGAACCGCTGGTATAAATGAACTGAATAAAGAAAAAAAGCCTGAATATGCTGTTATTGTTAACAGAGTACTTACGGTACAGTTGGTTTCTCATGTGAAGTAACCGCATGGCAGAATAAAGATCGCTAGTTCTGTCCTGGTTGTTCGGGCTTACGTTTAAGCAAGCGACCACAACGAAGATGGCTGCAAGACATCGCTGATGATCTGCAGATGGATGCAGCAGCGGCAGGCCATCTTGCTTACAACCGAGAGGCCTACAAGAGTGCTGTTTGAGAGGCAAAGTTCCGCAAGGGACATACAAATGAATGAATGAAGAGCGATAGATGTCCTCCTTTTAATTTCCCTCATTGTATTTCCGTTATTAGTTAGTAGTGATCCAAGATATTCAAAACTCTCCACTTCTTCCAGTTTTTGATTATTGATACATATTTCAGCTGCCTTGTTTGTTTTGTCAGTTGTCATCAATTTAATTTTCTTCGCATTAAGAAATAGGTTTTGCTGTTCACTATTCTTACGGACTGACATAATTAGTTTTTCCATTCCTTTTTGTGTTGCGGACAGTAATACTGTGTCATCAGCATATGTAATCTATGGTATTTCATAACCTCCAATTGTTATGGCATCATAATATTCTTTGTCTACATCTTCTCTAACATTCCTTATTATATTTTCAGTATACAAGTTAATTCAGTAAGGCGACAATATGCACCCCTGACGGAACCCTTGTTTTATGTCAAACCAAGTTGTTGTTTCACCATTTATTCTTACTGCTGCTTGCTGGTCTAGATACAGCAGTGATGTTAATTGTATCAAATGTGTTGGAAATCCCATTTTTTCCATTATTTCCCAAAGTTTCTGGTGTTGTACAGGGTAAGCATCTAAAATAAACTGCATAATTTACATCCAATTTAATATACTACAATTTAGTACAGTTAATTTTGTTTTTATAATTAAACACAAAATCCAGTTATTTATTACATTTTACACCATGATACTCTATTAAAGATGATTAAAGAGAGAAAACTTAAATATTTTGGACACATTAAATGTCATGATAATCTAGAGAAGACCGTCTTGGAAGGGTACATAATGGTAAAAAGAAAGAGAGGAAGACCAAGGCGAAGATGGCTGCAAGACATCGTTGATGATCTGCGAATGGACGCATCAGCAGCAGGCATCTTGCTTACAACCGAGAAGCCTACAGGAGAGCTGTTAGGGAGGCAGAGTTCCACAAGGGACATTCAAATGACTGACTGACTGACCATGATACTGATACATGTTGAGTTTTTTGTTTTTTTTTGCACCCACATCAGACGACGGCCTGTTTGGCTGAGTGGTTAGGCGGTAGGTCTACTAATCCGGTGGTAGCAGGTTCAAGTCCCGGCAGTGGCGTTTTTTATGGTAGCACTAGACCACGGAGGAGAACAGACCACACCACGGAGGAGAACAGACCAGACAATGGAGGAGAACAGACCACACCATGGAGGAGAACAGACCAGACAATGGAGGAGAACAGACCACACCACGGAGGAGAACAGACCACACCATGGAGGAGAACAGACCACACCACGGAGGAGAACAGACCACACCACGGAGGAGAACAGACCAGACAATGGAGGAGAACAGACCACACCACGGAGGAGAACAGACCAGACAATGGAGGAGAACAGACCACACCACGGAGGAGAACAGACCAGACAATGGAGGAGAACAGACCACACCACGGAGGAGAACAGACCAGACAATGGAGGAGAACAGACCAGACAATGGAGGAGAACAGACCAGACAATGGAGGAGAACAGACCACACCACGGAGGAGAACAGACCACACCATGGAGGAGAACAGACCACACCACGGAGGAGAACAGACCAGACAATGGAGGAGAACAGACCAGACCACGGAGGAGAACAGACCAGACAATGGAGGAGAACAGACCAGATCACGGAGGAGAACAGACCAGACAATGGAGGAGAACAGACCACACCACGGAGGAGAACAGACCAGACAATGGAGGAGAACAGACCAGACCACGGAGGAGAACAGACTAGACAATGGAGGAGAACAGACCAGACAATGGAGGAGAACAGACCACACCACGGAGGAGAACAGACAACACCATGGAGGAGAACAGACCACACCATGAAGGAGAACAGACCACACCATGAAGGAGAACAGACCACAACATGGAGGAGAACAGACCACACCATGGAGGAGAACAGACCACACCATGGAGGAGAACAGACCACAACATGGAGGAGAACAGACCACACCATGGAGGAGAACAGACAACACCATGGAGGAGAACAGACCACACCATGGAGGAGAACAGACAACACCATGGAGGAGAACAGACCACACCATGGAGGAGAACAGACCACAACATGGAGGAGAACAGACCACAACATGGAGGAGAACAGACAACACCATGGAAGAGAATAGACAACACCATGGAGGAGAACAGACAACACCATGGAAGAGAACAGACAACACCATGGAAGAGAATAGACAACACCATGGAAGAGAACAGACAACACCATGGAGGAGAACAGACAACACCATGGAAGAGAATAGACAACACCATGGAGGAGAACAGACAACACCATGGAAGAGAATAGACAACACCATGGAGGAGAACAGACAACACCATGGAAGAGAATAGACAACACCATGGAGGAGAACAGATAGACGAAAATGATGTATGCACAAGAGATGAGGGAAACAAGACCATGGGGTATACCAAGACAGAGATGGAAAGACAACATACAAGAGGATATAAAAGAAATTGGTGTCACCAACTGGAGATAGAAGATTAAGAATAGAGAGGAATCGAGGCGAACTTTATCTGCAACAATGAGCCTTATTGGCTCGGAAAGCTGAAGAAGAAGAAGAAGAAGAAGAAGAAGAAGAATGAATGAATGAATGAATGAATGAATAATTTTTATTTTTCAAGGGTAAAGAATTGGGCACGCAGGAAGAAGAAGAAGAAGAAGAAAAAGAAGAAGAAGAAGAAGAAGAAGAAGAAGATACCACCACACCAAAAAGCCCCCGGGGTTCACCCAGCCTCTAAAACGGGTACCAGAGAAACATGGGAAGGTAAATACGGCCAGGTGTGATACTGAGCACATCAGACTTTCATGTGCCGAAGGTCTTGGATACACGGGCCTAACACAGTATCCCCGACATGTCTTAAAGGCGCGGAAACGGGGATTTTACCTTTTTTTTAACTTTTTACCTTTTCAACCCCTTAGATGTCTTCTTGTTTCCTTTGGGGTGCGCCTACTCCCCACTCCCACCTCAGGAGAGTATCCTTGACCTGTTTAATACATCTGTCATCAACCAGGCCTGAGGTTTTAGGCAGGGTAGGAACACAACCTGTGTTTCAAAGTTCATAAAGAGTAAGGTAAAGGTAATCCTGTCATGCCTTAGAGGCACATAGGGGATATGGTGTTAGTGCCCATATTTTCCTTGACCTGTCAGCACACTAGAGGGTGATATGGTCAGTATCACGCCTTTCCTTCCCCAACTCCAGAAGAAGTCGGGTACCCATTTCTACAGCTGGGTGACTGGGGTGCGTCCGGCCGGATTCGAACCCCCGACCTTCACCATGAGAGACCAGTACCACTGTAAAAAATATTTTCATTTGTCTGTAGGCTATAAATCCTTGTTAACTGTTAATTTATTCTTAATGTACTCAAGCTACAACGTTACAGCAAAATACCTCGATATTCAGTCCGCTCAGAAAACAAACATACAAACGTTATACTCGTCTTTTTTTCTGGATAAATGATAGAATTTTATCATCTGTCCACGTGGATCCGTTTCTGAACTCTTGCTGTTTAGCAAAGGGAACTGTACTATTTACAATAGTTGATTTATAGGGACTTGGGGCCAGTATGTCGTCTGGAAAATGAAAGATGTATCTAAGACGTGGTCTTTCAGGAAAAGAAAAAAAAATCCTAGTTCCCCTATGTCCATTTTACTAGTGCATAACTATTCATTATACTAGAAAGAACCCCATCTTGGGTTGCAAACGTCATAAATGAAATTGTCCATAGCAAGATTCATGAAGGAAATGAAGTTGCATTAGCATTTTATTTTTTACTACGAGTGAAATTGTACGTTTCTGTTCGACTTTTGTTCTACTTTTAATGGTTACAAGTGGTGTGGGCTGTGAGTTGATGGGGTCCAATGTTCCCTCTAAGCTGCGCAGCAACACGGGCATGCATACTAAAAAATCATGCCTCGAAAGAAATTACATGCAAACATAAATAAATAAATAAAATTTGCTATTTTCTGATGTTATTCTGTACTTTAGTAGCGCTGAAGAAAAATGTGATAGATCTATATGAGTTTGTTTTCCTCATTTATTTGGGGAAAAGTATTCTTTTAATGATAACTTTAGATTATCCTCTTGTAATTTGACGTTATGACGCATTATTTGACCACATTTTGTTCCCCTTCTTTCTTTTTTTTTTGCTTGTTTTTTTTTAAAAATATATTTTACACACCGGTTCAAAATTTGGGCATAAACCACCAAATCCTGGTAGAGGGTCTTCCATTTTTCTTGTGGTCATAACCAGTGCTGGTGATATGTAACTTAGCACACTCTACAATTATATTGGAGATATTTCACCCATAAATTGCTTCATGTCGTTGTTCTATCAAATTTCAGGTAAGGTTTGCTTCGGTTGCGGTGGGTAATATGTTCATTTTCCATTAATCACAGCCGGTATTAGTCTTATAGTTTCATGAAGAAGCCGTGCTAGTGTAAGTGTAGAGAGGTTCTCAGCAGGGCACACACATGTAGTTGTCACAGAAAACTAGATTCCACGTATCAGTGTCTGATCACTTTATTCTCTCATCAGTTACCTAACACACTGTCACTTACTTCAACTGTCAGTTTATTTAATGTATATGACGCAGGCGTATGAGTTTTTTTTAAAGCCAATACTCGGATTAGTAACAGCCTGTATAACTGACACACATTGCTAGTGGCCGCCATGCATATCTCTCTCTCTCTCTCCCTCTCTCTCTCTCTCTCTCGGAAGTCACATTTCCCGCCAGTCGCTCGCAGTCACTCGACACTTTCATACGTCCCGGTTACATAAGGACCATGTAAGAGTATTCAGAGTTTTTTTTTTTTTTTGGTGGGGAGGGGGAAGGATGTTTATTCTATCACTGATTGTGGGTTCTTAATCTTTTTTTTTTTCGAATTAATCATCCCCACCAGATGACTGAAGCCGGTCAGTTCTACAGGCGACATAGTATTTACCCAGATCGGAGTCTGATACTCTTGTTAACTAGATTACATCACATGGTCCGGCATAAAGCATAGCTGGATTTTCAAAATATAAAGTAAATAAGAGCTACACATGTTTTTGGTAAAAAAAAAAAGTGAAATGAAGCTAAGAAAAGTGGGTATTTTTTATTATTACTGACAATCATATGTAGGTTTTGAAAATTACGCTGGTTAGATGACCGCCATTACATTGGATACATTCAGCCAGGCGTCTGGAAAATTCCTGCATAACACCATTTAACATACTCAAAGGGGTGTTTTGAATGCAGTGTCGGATTCGATCTTTTAGGTCTGCAATTGACTGTGGTCGACTACCATACACCGTGTTCTTGAGATACCCCCCACAAAAAGAAGTCTGCGGCCGATAAATCCAGTGACCTTGCCGGCCAATGAATATTCCACAATATGGAAATAAGACGATTGGGAAATGCTGGTCGTAGCATGGCCATGGACTGACGGGCTGTATGGGCAGTTGCTTCATCTTGTTGAAACCATATTAGCCTCTTATTTCTATTGGCCAAGTCTGGAATGAAGTATTCAGATAACATATGCACATAAAGATCACTATTAACAGTAAGAGGATGCCAGGTGCCAAAGCGTTCCTAACAGCTGATCGCCGAGGGCTACTCACCAATACGTTGTGCACTTCTTGAATTCGTTCAGATGTCTGTTGAGTTCTTGGGCGACCAGCAGACTTATTATTAAGGCAATTAGCGGTTTCCTTAAATTTTTTGACCCACCTCAAAATTGTCCTGTCCTCCGATCAGGAATATTATCACGGGGATGCAACTCAAAATGGCGACGAAATTTTCGTTGTACAGTAATAGTCGATCTCCACTTTTAAAATAAGTTTCAACGGTGAATGTGCGATGTTGTGTTTGCCAAGAAGCCATTGTTAAATATGACCGTTTGTCTGCTTCATCCCTGACGTCATGTTTTTTTTTCACACGTATTCAGTTTAAGCGTAATACGTCAGTTAAATCCAGCTATGCTTTATACCTCTATTACACGTGAAACCATAGCCATATTTCAGATCTTACTAAAGAGAAGACCAGAAACCAACAGGACGTCGTACAGAGAACATATGTTGTGAAAAAAAGACAACTGTGGCATGTGGAAGGGACTTGAACCCAAGCGACTTTGCTGGAAAAGAAGAGATCTCCTCCAGTCTGGTCTCTGACCTGATATGGCAGTTAGTGCTAAATAGCTAACAATACCTAATATTTAAAATGCATTCTTCCTCCCATATGGGGCCTCCGTGGAGCATAATAGACAGACAGATACATAAGACATTAGATAGACAGAGAGACAGACAGACAGACAAACAGACAGACAGACAGACAGATAGATAGATAGATAGATAGATAGATAGATAGATAGATAGATAGATAGATAGATAGATAGATAGATAGATAGATAGATAGATAGATGGTGACCGAGGAAGAGATTATTAGGAAAATATTTTTTTTATTAAAATTAACGGGGGTGAAGACACCCGATAAGGTAATCAGCGACCCATAACTGGCCAAGACCCTGTCCCACTTCTCCGTGGTACCCCCCCCCCCCCCCAGTAACAGGCATAGCCTGGCTAACGGGGCAGGGATCGCCATAGTCCCCATGGTGGTGGAGTCTGCTAAAGAAGCATTGCACACCCCCTGCTTTTTTTAGTTGTACTCCGGGACGGAAAAAGTAGCAGCCATAACCCGCTCCCACACCGATACGACACTGTGCCTCAACATCTCTACAGCACCGGCTGCTCGCAGTTACAGGGAGTTCGTACAAGTACAAGTATTAAAATGAACACTCTGCCACAATAAATTCCACTGGAAACCACAGAAGAACTGAAACAATGAGGCTCTCTTCTCTGTGCCTAAGGCAGGAATAAATGATGAATGAATAAAACGGCATATAAATCTTTATCTCAAAGTTAAATGTCGTTTGATTCGTTTTGTGCGCTTGCTGACAGGCGTAACAGAGCTGTAGAAGGCAGGCATTGACACTGAATAAAAAATAAAGGTAAACTTAGTAAAATACAATGTCAAACTTGTTTTCCGTTGTGAAACTTCTTTGGGGAAATCTTTGTTTGTTTTTCTCTCTGCTTGTCCAGGTTATCTGCTGCATCTTTCTCAGAGAACGACGTATCTGTAAAAGGGCGTTTTGTGACAGACAGGAATAAGATCAATGATGTTAAGGGGCAAAATGTATGGCCTGTCAGACACCAGGGTCGAGGCAAGAGTTTTGGTGGAAGCAGGGAAGAGACCATGAAGCACTTGGAATGAAAGGAAGGATAGATTTATCACCTTATCGCGTTTTCTTGAAGCTAAAAAAAGGGAAACAATCAGAGAAGTCACATAGAGAGAAAAAATGATTTCGGTATATTGAGAACAGCCAGTTCCAAAGCAGCAGTTGTGAGAAGCAAGTAACGCAGAGTGTGCTTCTTTTATTAACCCTTTCACGCCTGAATTAATTCCCATGCTCAACTGGAATAAATTTCGATGACAAAATCTAATAGAAAGAAACTGGAAGGAAGGTGCTCCAAAATTCACAAACATGTGTTGGTTTAGAATTGTGATTTTTTTTTTCGCGTTTTGTATTTAAACTATGTCCAAATATCGCTCCTTGGATTGATTCGCAAATGTGCACAAGAACTACCAAAACTGCCAGTGTTGTATTGGAGTTAGTAGAGTCAGTCAGTCAGTCATTTGCATGTCCCTTGCGGAACTTTGCCTCACTAACAGCTCTCCTATAGGCCTCTCGGTTGTAAGCAAGATGCCCTGCTGCCGATGCATCCATTTGCAGATTATCCACGATGTCTTGCAGCCGTCTTCGCTTTAGTCTTCCTCTCTTTTTTCCCATTATATTTCAAGATGGTCTTCTCTAAATTATAATGACGTTTAATGTGTCCAAAATATTTAAGTTTTCTTTATTTAATCCTCTTTTCTAGCCAGCCTTCTTCAATATTAAGTTCTTGTAATATGGATATATTTGGGTTTTTTTTGTGTCCATGATATTTGAAGAACTCTTCTGCAGCATTTACATTCAAAGACATTAACTTGTTTCTCAGCTGTTTTATTAAGTGTCCAGGTCTCACGGGCATATATTGCGATGGGAAAGATGCATGCCCTTAAAATCTTTTATAGTTCTGTCTGTTCCTCTCTACAGCTTCTTTAGTTGTTTTACATTTTGAAGAGCGATAGGTGTCCTACCTTTAATTTCCCTCATTACATATCTCCTTTATAAGTTAGTAATGAACCAATATATTCAAAACTCTCCACCTCTCCGAATTTTTCCTCATTGATGCATATTTCAGCTGCCTTATGTGTTTTGTCAGTTGTCATCAATTTAGTTTTATTCTCATTAAGATAGAGGTTTTGCTCTTCACCATTCTTATGGACTGACATAATTAGTTTTTCCATTCCTTTTTGTGTTGTGGACAGTAACACTGTGTCATCAGCATATCTAATCTGTGGTATTTCATAACCTCCAATTGTTATGGGGTCGCAGTATCCGTTGTCTACATCTTCTCTAACATTCCTTATTATATTTTCAGTATGTAAGTTAAATAAGTCTGGCGACAATATGTACCCCTGACAGACCCCTTGTTTTATTGTCTTGAAGTAAAAGAGTTAAATAACATGGTTTGGACATTATTTCCGCTATGATCAATATAGCTTACATTGTGTGGTCTCATAAATAAAAAAAAACTTTCCCTGTGATAATCTCTGCCCTTGCGTTAACAAGGTGTGCGCCAGCAATCAACTGAAACAAAAGTCAGTGTGGTCTAACAGGAACAACTTACTTCCCTTTATGACTATAAATATTTTTGCAATTCAAGGAGTTAATGCCGTATATAGTCATAAGCTAAATATGGTACAACTTAAAGTCTAACAGACCACGGAGTCTCATTATAATTATTATTATATATTACAAACTGTAATCTGATTAGCTGAGTGGTTAAGCGCTCGGTTTACTAACCCTGAGGTACCGAGTTCAGCCCCAACAGTGGGAGTTTTTGTTTCTGGTACACACAAATAAAAGGGCCCCGGGGTCGACCCAGCCTCTAAAAATGGGAACCAGAGAAATCTGGGAAGGTAAATGCGGCCATGCGTGACACTGGCCACTTCACACTTTCATGTGCCGAAGGTCTTGGAAAAACAGGCTTAACACCGTGTCCCGAGTATGTCTTAATGGCATGGAAGCGGGGGTTTTACCTTTACTTTCACAATCTGTGACCGATATTAAAAACAGAGAAATAAAAAAATGTACGAGATCTGTTCGCAAAGTTCCGGAGCTGTATCTTCTTTTTTTTTTCTTTTCCAAGAAACAATAATACGTAGAGAAGCGGTGCCAAGGCATGAGTTGTAGTAACCATTCCTGAGAGTACATGCGATATCTGAGCTCATTCTATTTTTTTACTTTAAATATCTTGCTGTAAAATAATTAAAAAGGCATATGTATATTGTCTTTTTCTATTTTGTTTTGTTTTGACGATCCAAGGTTCTGTCTTGATGCCCACTTTTGTGGGATCTTCTGATGTATTTTAACCAAAATTGTTCCAGCTTTATATTAGATTAGGGCCCCATCAAGTCTAAATGCAGCGCCCCCCCCCCCCCCGGGAGAACAAAATCTGACTAAATAAACTGTCTACGTCAGCCACAGATAAAATATTCATCATGGCCAACACTACGCTTGGTCCAAACGTAGTAGGAAAAGATATACACGACGCACAGCAGCAGTTATGATGCTGGGGCAGCTTATAATGCTGGGACAGCTTATAATGCTGGGGCAGCTTATAATGCTGGGACAGGTTATAATGCTGGGACAGCTTATAATGCTGGGACAGCTTATAATGCTGGGACAGGTTATAATGCTGGGACAGCTTATAATGCTGGGACAGCTTATAATGCTGGGACAGCTTATAATGCTGGGACAGCTTATAATGCTGGGACAGCTTATAATGCTGGGACAGGTTATAATGCTGGGACAGCTTATAATGCTGGGACAGCTTATAATGCTGGGACAGGTTATAATGCTGGGACAGGTTATAATGCTGGGACAGGTTATAATGCTGGGACAGCTTATAATGCTGGGACAGGTTATAATGCTGGGACAGCTTATAATGCTGGGACAGCTTATAATGCTGGGACAGGTTAAGCCACTGTATTTGTACAAGCGGCTTGCATGCCTACATGTCATCTACAAATGAAGAACTACATAGATCATTGACATTTTGTTCATTTATTAGGTCCGTGTCGATAAGCTTTGGAGATCAAATTTCCCAGTTCGATGTCATCCTTCTCATTTCTAGTCATAGAATACCTTTCTATTTGTGTGGCACTTGGCAGCGTATTTAGATATTTTTATTTTAATATCTCTCTCTCTCTCTCTCTCTCTCTCGTTTTCTTGTCTCTCTAAGTTTATTGGTGATTGTAAATATCTACGACCTCGCTTTTCTTACAAGAAAGCTCTGCCAAAACGTTTAGTTTTCTTGTTTGAACTTATAAAATTAATTGTAACTGTTTCAGCAACTTTCTCCTAGAACTTCATTATTAATTTTAATGACTGTTTGGAGTGTATCTTGAATCTTTTCCTAAAACACGTTTCTGTTCTGCCTGGTTTCTGTTTTATCTGTTTCTTTGTGCCAAAGTCTCACTAGCGTGAAATGATACTGGTTCCATATATCACAGAATGGTAAAAAGAAAGCGAGGAAGACCAAGGCCAAGATGGCTGCAAGACATCGTTGATAATCTGCGAATGGGTGCATCAACAGCAGGGCATCTTGTTACAACCGACAGGCTACAGGAGAGCTGTTAGGGGGTCGAATTTCCACAAGGGACATGCAATATATATCATGACATCACTGTTTTACTTCTTTTTCACGGATAAGTAACTCTCTTTTACTCTATGTAGCCTTTACTACAAATTTTACCTCTATCTGGCTTTTTTTTAAACCATGCATTTTAACTTTATGCGACTTTAAAGTACGTATTTTTACACTGTGTGATTTTTAATATATATTTCAATTCCATGTAACGTTTATCATGTATTTTAACTGGATGAGATTTCTACCTCTTACTTTTAACAGTGTATGATCTTATTGCTGTTTTGCTGAACTCTCCTGTATTGCTGTCCTTAATAATTCTATAAAAAAATATATTAGTTATTTACTGAGCACACAGTTGTAACGTTTCAATTCATACCAGAACTTACTGGAACAAAACTAAGTCTATTTATTTTTACAGCTTTATTGTAGCGGAATCCCCATTTCCAAGTCATTAAAGCTTATTGAGAGATACGGTGTTAGGTCTGTATTTCTAAGACCTTCGGCACATCTGCCAGCATTTACCTTTTCATATTTCCCTGGTACCCATTTTAAGAGACAGGGTGAACCTATGGGCCTTTTTGGTGTGGTGGTACCAGAAAAAAAATCTCCAGTTCTGGGACTTGAACCTTGCACCACCTGATTAGTAAACCTAGCGCCTAGCCACTCAGCCAACCAATTTGTTTGTATATACTTATACCCAAAAGGCTACTGATAATTTATGTTAACTGCTGTCATCTTCTGCTCTCAGCTCTATGTAATCTGCATATCTCAGGTTTTTTTTATATTTTGACTCCTTCAGTTTTATTCATCATCATCATCATCATCATCTGGCGCTGGCTATTATGCTTCTCCAGAGTACACGATCCTCCATGCAGGCCGTCAGCTCAGTTGGTATCTCCTCTCACACCATCCCGTCAGACTGTCCAGTATCATTTCTCTTGGTCTTCCTCTTGTTCTTCTTCCTTCTATTTTTCCTGTTGTTATAATATTTTCAATGCCCCCTCTTCTCATTGCATGTCCTATGAAAGTACACTGTCTCTCTCTTATCTTTTTGACAGGATTTTTTGTCTCTCCACCTCTTCTCATACATTCTTCATTAGTTATTTTTGCTGTCCAGGGGATTCGTAAAATTCTTCTAATAAACCACATTTCTGCTGCTTCCAATGATTTTTGTGCAGACTTGCCTATTGTCCATGATTCACGTCCATACAACAAGATAGGTTCAATATAGCATTTTAGGTCTCGTTTTCTAACAAGGATGTGATGGCTAATGTGTTTCTCATTCTCTGAAATGCAGTCTTTGCTTGACCTATTATTTTATTATTACATATTTTTTATTAAGTTGTGACTATTTTTACATGATTTTCTATTGTTTTTTTATGACGATTTTGCTCTCCTTTGTTTTCTAGTACACATTCTGCTGTGGTTATTCTTTCATATTTCTTCTTATCTGCCTGCTTATGCCATTACGTCGAAGGGAGTTCCATACATCGGTCGAGAGCAAGGCGAGAGGCCTGGGTAACTGTCATATTATGTTTCCTCGGTGTGTCTTTCACCCCATCTGTCCATATTTTTCCTTGGTCTTCCTCGCGCTCTATATCCAGAGGTTCTCCAGTTGTACAGCGAGTGCCGCTGGTTGTTCTGGATTTATGCGTATCAAATGCCTGAGCAACTTAACTCTCTGATTTTCACTGTTGTCCTTGGCAGATGTTGTTCCCACCATTTGCCGGATACTTCATTTCGCACTTCATCCATTCTTCGGGCCCAGCAAAGCCGGTAGTGAAGTTTTGAATGCTCCAGAGAAATATAAGAGAAATAATAGAACAGATCTTTCCTACGACACTCTTTATAAACCTTTTCTCATGAAACTGTTTGCCACAGTCACACTGCCTTAAAAACTACCACATCCTTCTGGAAGTCGTCTTTCGCCTCTTAATTTCACCAATATTTCAAAATGAAGTCACTCAGCCACACCAGATCGAGGAAAGCGCCAAGATATTGTCATTCTCGAAGGAAAGTCATAGGTTATGTTGTCCGCGTTGTATTATCACAGATTGTCCTTTGCAAAGTTTGTTTCAAAAATCCCGTAACGTATATGTTAAAACACTCTCCGCATTCTGATTTCTATTGGGAAATTGCTCCAGCCAGGTCAAAGTTTTTACGTACGTCATTGTTTAGACTCGTTCACATTCATGGCCAGAGATAAATGGTTGCACGTGCAGCGTATCCTAGTAAATTGTGAGGATAATTTAAGCCCCATTTGATAGATGAGACATGATTTATTCAGTCTCTAAGGAAACTCGTGTATAAAGCCGCTCAAAGGTCGTGGATTATTGCGATTAGTGGTAATGGGGCGTGCTCATGAAGGCCGTCAGATAGTCAAAGCAGAACAAGGCAACATCATTATTTAGCTCAAGAAAAATCAATATTACAGCACATTAAATCAATATTATGATCAACTAAGCTAGTGAGGCGTGCCTTACAGGCACTTGGAAAACTTTCAGGAGCAGCCAGACTGGAAGCGAAGATTTAAGCGTTCGTTGGCTTTTAGACAGAACAGGTGCGTCAATCGATCTTAGGAGTCTGTCGAATGAAACCGGAATTCAGGATTCAATGATTTATATGTGTGGAACTTACATTCCCAATCCTGGACTCCTTAATAGAACTTTGGCAAAGTTTTCAGGATTCAATGCTTTATGATTGGAACTTAAATTCCCAATCCTGGACTCATCAACAGAACTTTGGTAAAGTTTTCAAGATTCAGTGTTTTATGATTGGAACTTACATTTCCAATCTTGGACTCCTTAACAGAATTGTGGTAAAGTTTTCAGAATTCAGTGCTTTATACAATCATGTGTGGAACGGAACTTACATTCCCAATCCTGTATTCCTTAACAGAACTTTGGTAAATTTTTCAGGATTCAGTGCTTTATGACTGGAACGAGAGAAAAAAAAAACAGGGTGAGCTGTTTGCTGCCTACTGTAAATGCAAATGTAAACTGAGCCTAGCTCTACTGCTGTCCTGGGGGAGCTGCCTTATTACACTCGGGGCATGCTCAAAACGTGTTCGACCTTTGACATCAGGATGTCCTTCAGTACTTCTTGAGAAATGATTCCAATGCGCTACTGGTTGTGTTTTGCACGTGATTCAGCATTTAGCTGGGATTTGCGTCCCCTGCCCGTGACTACACGTAACGCTCAAGCCTCGTGGGTAGTCTGGAGGCAGTTACTTTGTGATTGTTCCTTGAGTTGTCATTTGACGGATTTGTATAAGTCCAATATGTCAATTTTTATGAAGACTTCCGATCTGGCCATTGCTGATGTTTGGTCAGCTCTGTCGTTACCCGTCCACTCCGGCATGACGTGGGCAGCCATGTGATGTTTTATTTCTAGCACTTTTTTATGGCTTTATGTCCCACATTACCCAGTAGGTTTAAGAATCGGTGATGATGAGGATGTGGTGCGTTTTATGGGTCAGCACCCATTTTCATTCTTGCGTGACCGGCCTTTATTTCCATTCGCATACTTGAGTCTTGGCTTGTGCTATCTCCCTTTAACTGTGAGTGATAATCTTTGCAGCCGGTGCTGTGGAGGTGTTGAGGCCCAGCATCCTATCGGCGTGGGAGTGGGTTAGGGCAGCAATTCTTTCAGTCCCGGAGTAAAGCTAAAAAGCGGGGGGGGGGGGGTGCGACGCTTCTTTAGCAGACTCCACCACCATGGCGATCCCTCCTCCGATATCTAGGCTAGGCCTGTTACTAAAAGGTAACAATGGAGAGATGGGACAGGGTCTTGGCCAGCTGTGGTTCGCTAACTCTGGCGCCACCGCATCAACTATGGGTTGCTGATTACTTAATCGGACAGCATGCTCACCCCCGCATACATGAGCCTGTGTTTGTAAAAGTCCCGAGCCATGAGTTTGAGTGTTTTACCTCTTTGATATGCTACAGAACCCCGCCCACTTCTAACCCCGTGTTCACTGATCACTTCGTATAAATGGTTACATCCTCATGAGTTGTGTGTTTGTTAAGTTCGTTTATTTTTCATCTTGTGTTTTTTCCCCTTTCCGTTTTCGGTATTATTTTTAGTAAGGATTATGCGTACTTTAAAGAGATTTCGGCGGAGCTCGCTGCTAGTAGTCTATTCAGGTTCGGCTGAGATATGTTGTGGAACAGTAATTATATAAAGTTTGCTGGTTCTTGCGCTATAATCATTGATTACCTCGTCGTTTAGTGCCTACAATGCGAAATCGACGAAAAACTCGAGCGAAAATTAAGAGAGCTGGCTGCTGGTATTTAAAATGGAAAATTCTTTCCAAACATTCGTCGTATTTGGTTGGTCAATTTCAAATGACGCTAAAAGTGAGCCGGCAAGAGTTAAAAATAAACCAAATTATCTGCCTTAATTTGAACAAATGACGGGAGCGAAGAGGCACTAGTCAAGCGGTCAGCAACCCATAGCTGGCTGGCTGCTTGCCTCAAGGTTGGCGAACCATAGCCGGTCTACCTCCCAGTGGTACACCTGGAAACAGACAGTAGTCTGGCCAAAATGAAAGGGATCGAAGTGGGAAGACGAATCCGGCCCCTAAAAAAAAATGTATGGAGCCGAAGACGGCTTTGTTGAGCCAGAAGGCGACAAAACGCGACCAACACTCTTTTGAGGACGAACAAATAACAAGATAAAGAGGAAGAAACGATGAAAGTACGTCTTCGTAAAGTGAAGGTTACAAGCTTTGAAGAATGCGACTGCAGATATGTCTGTCCATGTGCTACAACCACACAAAGACTGCTGGGGCTTCAGACACACTAGATGTGGCCAAGACCCAGCAGATATGATTGACCTGCTGCTACAGACAGTCTGTTTTCTAGATCTAGCAGGGTTTGTAATTTGAGCAATGCCGAAAACATCAGATAAAACAAAGTCATGGCTGTATGTTGATAAGAAGTTGTAAATAAATTTCCTTATATCGTATTTATTCTTAAGAAAGGAGTCCTTTAAACTTTATATTTTGAATTTTCATCGTTTCCTCCCTTTGAACACTTTCCCTATTTCTTAACGCTTTCGCTGCTATGTTCAGTTATAAGCATCTTATTTTCAAGGAGGAAAAAAAAATCTGCTGCTCAAAGTTAGACTTTTTCTTTTTTTTGCAACGGCTCAGCTTCAGAATTTGGGTATTCGCTCTTAGTGTAGACGCACATGTTCCCTTACACAAATGTCAGGGACCAGTTTTCCCAACTATTGGAGTCCCCCATTTAAGCAGAACTAAAAAAAAATCTTTCCCTGGCATTTTAATCACGTTTCTTTAACCGTTTCTGTACTCCTTCCTTCCATAATCAGCGTTTTTTTTCTCATCATCGTAGTGGAAATCACTTACAATATGCGGTCATCCGACTTTCGTTTCTCCTTATATTAGCTTCTACTTGTATTTCTCTTTAATGTTTTGTTTTATATATGTTTTAGAAATTGGCCTACATTATTTGACGCTTGAGGGCAGAATATCACGATTGATACAGGGATAGCCGGAAGGAGAGAAATAGCCACATGAACTAGCTTCTTGGTTAGACTTGTCGTTTGCGTCATCTCAGCTAGAGAGATTTCCAAAATTAACTCTTTGATCCCTTTCCTTGATTATTTTAATATCCCGGCAGGCACTGCTCGTATCAAATTTTATGTTTTCCATTTATAACTAGGAAAAACTAAATGGCGCCACGTTGAAAAATGTTCAGTGAAAAAACACTTCAGTTCACGCACGTGAAAAGTGAAATTTTTACATTTGTTCATAAAAACAGCGGTTCTAAAACTGACGTGCCAGAACACATGCCACACACACCTCAGCATGGTGGCCGGCTGATTCTGAGCTACGGTAAATCTCAAAGACAAACACCGTCTTGAAAATACAAAGTGCTACATATCTTCATGTACTGTAATTTACACCTGTAATTTATACCTGTAATTTATACCTGCAAACACTTTAACAAACAAGCGTATCAGTTCAAATACGTCGATACTGTATTTACTTAAAACAGAGATTTAAAAAATGAAATAAGTAATCCAGTTAAAGTGATTTTTTTAAATGATAAAATCCCAGTTTTAAAGCTATTAAGGAGTATTGGGGATAGTTTTAGGCCCGTATTTTCAGTATCTGCGGGACATGAACGTGTGATGTGGTCAGTATCACGCCTGGCCCGTATTTACTTTCTCAGATTTCTCTGGTACACATTTTGAGAGACTGAGTGGACCAGACCCTGACACCTTTTTTTTTAGCTGTGGTGGTACCAGAACGTATGCCTGTGAGACCTGGACACTTAACAAAACAGCCTTATAATAAAATATGCCTTTGGATGTAAATGCTACAGAAGAATTCTTCAAATGTCATGGACACAAAAAATAACAAATATATCCATACTACAAGAACATAATATTGAAGAAGGTTGGCTAGTAAAGAGGATTAAACAGATAGAACTTAAATAATTTGGACACATTAAACGTCATGATAATCTAGAACAGACCGTCTTGCAATGGTACATAATGGGAAAAAGAAAGAGAGGAAGACCAAGGCAAAGATGGCTGCAAGACATCGTTGATGATCTGCAAATGGATGCATCAGCAGCAGGCTATCTTTTGCTCACAGCCGAGAGGCCTACAAGAGAGCTGTTAGGAAGGCAAAGTTCCGCAAGGGACATGCAAGTGAGTGAACGAATGGTACCAGAATAAAAAAAAATCCCACTTGAACCGGGTACCACTGAATTAGTAGACAGATCGCCTTACCACTCAGCTAACAAACCGCCTGGTGGTGCCATGAACGTTTTTACAAATTCAGCAAATTAGTATAGGAAATAGAGACACGTCAAGAACTACATTCAGTGAAAATCTTACCTCTCTCTTGTGACTGGCCTATAGATCCTAACAATGAATGCGAGTTTCAATAACAAAAAAAAAAAGCAATAAAACTCACATATCAACGACAAATTTATTCTTACTTAAACATTTTCCACAGCGAGTCAGGGGCGGAGAAAGAGAACGCAACGATAACATGAAAGATAAATAGAATAACAGAAGTTAATCTCATCACACTGAACGTGTGTAGACAGCCTACATCAGAACCAGTTCACCCAGACAGAAGCCACTGGAATAGTTTTTCGTGTCTCTTGGAGCGCTTACGTTAATTATTGCTATCCCCTCAGATGCCCAATAGAATGTCAGCAATTTAAATTTACATGTTATTTCTGAGAGTCCTACGTTATTTTTTTTTTTCTAAAGCCGAAAGTTAATGTTTTCAGTATTTCAGACAAAATGTATTTTTGCTGATTTATGAGTATCTTGTCATTTTTAGGTAGTCCTATTTAATGATGTGTGGTTCAGTTTTACCAAAAAAAAAAAAAATATATATATATATATAGAAAGAATGAGGAAAGTGAGCAGAAATAAGAATGCCAGAAGTAAAGTGGTACATATGTACGAAGAACGTACAACAGTTCAGTTCAGTTCAGTCCAGTTCAATTGAGCTGAGCTGAGTTCAGTTCAGTCCAGTCCAGTCCAGTTCAACTGAGTTGAGCTGAGTTCAGTTCAGTCCAGTCCAGTCCAGTTCAACTGAGTTGAGCTAAGTTGAGTTCAGTCCAGTCCAGTCTAGTCCAGTTCAGTTCAGTTCAGTTCAGTTCAGTTCAGTTCAGTCCAATTCAATTGAGCTGAGCTGAGTTCAGTTCAGTCCAGTCCAGTCCAGTTCAACTGAGTTGAGCTGAGTTGAGTTCAGTTCAGTCCAGTCCAGTCTAGTCCAGTTCAATTCAGTTCAGTTCAGTTCAGTTCAGTTCAGTTCAGTGCAGTATTAGATTTTCAGTATCATAGCGAACGAGATTCTCCCATAATCGCTTCGCCGCCTGTGCCAGTGAATATCGCACAGAATGTTGATGGATGGTCACTTGTATCAGTCCTTGATGAATACGTCATCCAGTGAGGACGCCATTTTAGAAACTACAACAGTCCACATGCGAAGCAAGTCAGCGTCGCTTTCGACACGAACTCCGTAGCTAAGGCGCCAAGCCGAATCAGGACACACAGAGACCACCACAGTTCACCACTGGCCGGATAGACATAACTAAGAACCATCAATTTTGTTTATGTAAAGTTTCACATTTCACACTGGTGCCAAAGCACTGAGCTCAGTAGCTCGGCACACAGAGCACACAAATCTAATATTTCGGCAAAAGCACTTTCAATGATCACAAACAAAAACAACACAATAGATTTTTTAAAACCCACAAACGATATATACATAAGAAAAATTAAACAGTTAATTTTTTTTGGTTTTCTCTTTGTAAGACATATTGTTATTTCCCTTGTCATTCTTACAATCATAAACTAAATTCAATCAATCAATCATTTGCATGTCCCTTGTGGAACTTCCCCCTCCCCCCCCCCACCCCACCCCCAACAGCTCTCCTGTAGGCCTCTCGGTTCTAAACAAGGTGGCCTGCTGCTGATGCGTCCATTTGCAGATTATCAACGATATCTTGCAGCCATCTTTGCCTTGGTCCTCCTCTCTTTCTTTTTCTTGGTACTCTTCCAAGATGGTCTTCTCTAAATTATCATGACGTGTCACGTGTCCAAATATTTAAGTTTTCTCTCTTTAATCCTCTTTACTAGCCAGCCTTCTTCAGTATTAAGTTCTTATATTATGGCTATATATTTTTTTTATCCATAAACTACATTACTGAGGACAAAATACATTTTGTTGTGTTGAAGTATCGAAACATGCAGTTATTTCCTGCTGAAGACAACACTCGGACAGTGGCAGGCACATAATACGTGAATTAACTTCAAACCATTCTTCTGACCAACGGTTCTCAACATTTTTAAACCCTGTTACACTTGATTTACTAAGGCGACACTTGTCTTGTCTCCGTCCTTACAGTATTGAGGGGACAAACAGACTTCTTAATGGGGCTCGGTTATAAGAAAAAGATCAAATTTACCTTTCTATGCCATTAAGGCATATGAGGATTACAGTGTTAGGCCCGCATGTCCAAGACCTTCGGCACATGAAAGTGTAACGTGGTCAATGTCACGCTTGACCGCATTTACCTTTCCAGATTTCTCTGGTGTACAATTTTTAGAGGCTGGGTGGACCCCGGGTACTTTTAGTGTGGTGGTACCAGAAAAAAAAAATCCCCACTGCTGGGATTTGAACTCGGTACCACCAGATTAGTACACCAAGCGCTCAACGACTCAGCTAACCAGGCTGGAGTTTAGATTTATACAATGGGATATTTATGTTTTGTTTTCTTTAATTTCCTGTCTCCACGACACTTAGAAATAAAGACTTGTCTTTTTTAATGTGAAATCAGCGGTAGATGTACTCCATACAACCTGCCTACTCCACACAAACTGTCTACTCCACACGGCCTGCCAAAAGTGGCTTCATGGATGAAGGATATAGATCATACGGTTGAAATAAATTAACTTCCCTGTTTCCATGTCCTTCGTCGGTGATTAGCTAAGCAATCACCGCCTTGTACATACACCCTGTTGCGTTGTGCAGAACAACAAACAAATTCTCTCTACCTCTCACGATCTGCGGCCAGCTTTTGCATTGATATCCCAGTTTTCTTCTTCTTCAGCTTTCCGAGCCATTAAGGCTCACTGCTGTAAATAAAGTTCCTCTTTATTCCTCTCTATTGCTAATCTTCTATCTCCAGTTGGTGGCACGAAATTACTTTATATCCTCTTCCATGTTGTCTTTCCATCTCCGTCTTGGTCTACCCATTGGTCTTGTTTCCTTCATCTCTTGTACACAGATATCCCAATTTAGACATCATAATTTCCTAGACAGAAAGCACTCATTTACACTCCTAACATATTTACTTGCGAGTAAACTATTCATCGCCTGCTCGCTGCTGTCATTAGATAATTACCTTTGTACATAAAACTTTAGAAATAAAAAAGAAATAGCCTACACACTTTTCTTTCATTAAACTTTTCATCGATAAATCAGTTACTTAGTGTCATTCATTGAAATCAGGTCAGTGTTTTTTTTATAAACGAGAAATCCCAGAAGAGAAAACTACGGATTCGACGCTTTTAAGTATCGAAGGTGTCTCACTGAGGTTTTCAATGGGCGTTCCCGTGTCTTGAAATTAATTGTCTGAGGTAGCCTCTTTCTCCCTGTCGACTTGAAGCTATTCAATCTCCAGTACCTCCACTAACCTGTTCTAAATCTCTGCGTGACCGACAAGACTCACCTATTAACCACCTATTTCAGATTTATTCCTTGTGTATGTAACTTACCGACTCAGCCTCGTAAAAGGAAACAAAACGCGTGCTAAGGTAGAAAAGTTTTGAGTAGTCTCAGTATTCAGAGAAACAGAAGTGAATCAGTTTTAAAGATCTGCTAATCCCAGAAATTCAACAAAGGAACACTTCCAGGCCAAAGTATCTCAACATTATCGAGCAGCACATAATAGAACAACAAGTGTGAGAGGCTATAAGCAAGAGCCACAACAAGAAGTGTGAGAGGCTATAAGCAAGAGCCACAACAACAAGTGTGAGAGGCTATAAGAAAGAGCCACAACAAGAAGTGTGAGAGGCTATAAGCAAGAGCCACAACAAGAAGTGTGAGAGGCTATAAGCAAGAGCCACAACAACAAGTGTGAGAGGCTATAAGCAAGAGCCACAACAAGAAGTGTGAGAGGCTATAAGCAAGAGCCACAACAAGAAGTTTGAGAGGTTATAAGCAAGAGCCACAACAAGAAGTGTGAGAGGTTATAAGCAAGAGCCACAACAACAAGTGTGAGAGGCTATAAGCAAGAGCCACAACAAGAAGTGTGAGAGCCTATAAACAAGAGCCACAACAAGAAGTATGAGAGGCTATAAGCAAGAGCCACAACAGGAAGTGTGAGAGGCTATAAGCAAGAGCCTCAACAGGAAGTGTGAGAGGCTATAAGCAAGAGCCACAACAAGAAGTGTGAGAGCCTATAAGCAAGAGCCACAACAAGAAGTATGAGAGGCTATAAGCAAGAGCCACAACAAGAAGTGTGAGAGGCTATAAGCAAGAGCCACAACAAGGAGTGTGAGAGGCTATAAGCAAGAGCCACAACAAGGAGTGTGAGAGGATATAAGCAAGAGCCACAAGAAGGAGTCATCATCATCATCAGGTGCCGTGCCAACTGGCGTTGGCTATTATGCTTCTCCAGAGTACCCGATCCTTCATGCAGGCCATCAGTTCAGTTGGTGATCTCCTCTCACACCATCCCGTCAGACTGTCCAGTATCATTTCTCTTGGTTTTCCTCTTGATCTTCTTCTTTCTATTTTTCCTGTTGTTATAATATTTTCAATGCCCCCTCTTCTCATTGCATGGATGAGGCTATAAGCAAGAGCCTCAATAAGAAGTGAGAGAGGCTATAAGCAAGAGCCACAATAAGAAGTGAGAGAGGCTATAAGCAAGAACCACAATAAGAAGTGAGAGAGGCTATAAGGAAGAGCCACAACAAGAAGTATGAGAGGCTATAAGCAAGAGCCACAACAAGAAGTATGAGAGGCTATAAGGAAGAGCCCCAACAAGAAGTATGAGAGGCTATAAGGAAGAGTACCAACAAGAAGTGTGAGAAGCTATAAGAAAGAGCCTCAACAAGAAATGAGAGAAGCTATAACCAAAAGCCCCAACAAGAAGTGAGAGAGGCTATAAGCAAGAGCCTCAACAAGAAATGAGAGAAGCTATAACCAAAAGTCCCAACAAGAAGTGAGAGAGGCTATAAGCAAGAGCCTCAACAAGAAATGAGAGAAGCTATAACCAAAAGCCCCAACAAGAAGTGAGAGAGACTATAAGAAAGAGCCCCAGCGATAGAGCCCGAAGTATTGATAGTGTAACAACTGACGCAGTCTGAGGCCTGTGGAGAACTGGAAGTAAAATGACTGACCTACAGCTTCAACAAAGCCTGGCATGAAAGAGCGATACCAACAGACTGGCAAAGAGCTGTAACAGGGCCAGTCTGGAGAAACAAACGAGGCTGTAAAAGTTATATAACTATGTCGAAAATCAGAGAATCGATTGATTCGGACATTTGATACGCATGAATCCACAAAAACCAGCTACATTCATTCATTTGCATGTCCCTTGTGGAACTTTGCCTCCCAAACAGCACTCCTGTAGGCCTCTCGGTTGTGAACAAGATGGCCTGCCGCTGTTGCATCCATTTGGAGATTATCAACGATGTCTTGCAGCCATCTTCATTTTGGTCTTCCTCTCTTTCTTTTTCCCATTATGTATCCTTCCATTACTGTCTTCTCTAAATTATCATGACGTTTAATGTGTCCAAAATATTTAAGTTTTCTCTCTTTAATCCTCCTTACTAGCCAGCCTTCTTCAGTATTAAGCTCTTGTAGTATAGATATATTTGTTCTTTTTTTGTCCACGATATTTGGAGAACTCTTCTGTAGCATTTACATTCAAAGGCATTTATGTGTTTCTCAGCTGTTTTGTTAAGTGTCCAGGTCTCACAGGCATATGTTGCGATGGGAAAGATGCATGTCCTTAAAAATCTTATTTTTGTAGTTCTGTCTGCTCCTCTCCATAGATTCTTTAATTGTTTTATTTTCTGAAGAGCGATAGATGTAAGTAAAGTAAAGATAGTCCCATAGCAAAGTGCCGTAGGGGGTGAAGCGTTAGAGACCTCATTATGCTGGGTCATCAGCGTATGAGGTAGGGTGACCAGTTCCTTTCCTCGCTGCTTTTACTTCCCAGATTTTCTCTGGTACCCATTTTACGAGGCTGGGTCGACCTCGGGGCCGTATTGGTCGGAAAAAAAATCCCGCTCAGCTGGGGATTCGAACCCTCGACCATTTGGTTGCTAGACGAGTGCTCTAACCACTACGCTAGCCGGCGATAGATGTCCTCCTTTTAATTTCCCTCATTGTATCTCCATTATTAGTTAGTAGTGATCCAAGATATTCAAAACTCTCCACTTCTTCAAGTTTTTCCTCATTGATACATATTTCACGCAAATCTAAAACATCCGAATATAGGGCGCGAGGACCAACAAGGAAGAAGTGGATGGATCGGGTGAAAGAGGAAACATAACTTGACAGCTACCCAGGCCTTTCACCTTGCTCTGGACCGATCTCTGAAATCCCTAATGCCATAAACAGGTAAGAAGAGGTGGTTCAGATAATTGACTGCCCAGCGGTAGTCTTGAAAACTTTTGGGCAAAAGCATGAACTTACAACACCACCTGCCCCGGTATTCTTTCTTAATCCTGAATCAGACGCCGACGGTAATCCCAGCTTATTCCAACACTTCTCCCGATTGGCCGCCAGCGGATCACGTGGGAATGCTTGAATCTGAGCCTGTATAATATATACCTTCAGGTCATGACACACGCGACGTATAATCTATACCATCAGGTCGTGACACACACGACGAATAATCTATCTGCACCAGCTACTGAACGTGAAAACTGCCGGAGGTTCACCTGATCTACAGCACAGGTCCAGAACATACAGCACAGGTCCAGAACATACAGCACAGGTCCGGAACATACAGCACAGGTCTGAAACCTACAGCACAGGTCCGGAACATACAGCACAGGTCCAGAACATACAGCACAGGTCCGGAACATACAGCACAGGTCCGGAACATACAGCACAGGTCCGGAACATACAGCACAGGTCTGGAACATAAACGAATTACAACGAGGAGAACGCTGAGGAAGAGACAAGTCACGGTCAAATTTATTTATAGGTGTGACACACTGCCCCAACAGGGGAACGAACTCTTTCCGTGCTTCCGGGTACTGAGGTAGCCCTTCCATTTTGTGTCTTGAGTGCCAGCGGGTACTACGGTAGCCCATGTTTGTTTCTGTAAAAAACGGTGTAACTTTTTAATTCTACACGTTTTATTTGCGCATGTCCGGTGACCTGTCATAGTTCCGTCGGAAGCGTGCCTAACGACCGAGTGAAAATGTGTGTTTTGATGTAGTAATTGCAGTATTTTGTGTGGTTTCTGAGGCATACGGACATGCCCCACGACCAGACTACTGTTCTTGAATATGCCTCAAGTAGATTTTTACCATAAAACGGACTTAAGAAGTAGTTAGAAAGTTATTTCAGACACTATTGTACTGAGTATGCCACATACAATGACACGACGAGATCGGATGAAGTTACAGGTAGGTCTAGACATCGCCGATGATAAATAGTGCACCTCTAGATCTACCCGATGATAAGCAGGACACAATTATCAGCTAAAATCATCACACTACTTCTTTGTTTCCTAAAAAAAAATTCTCTTCATTCTTACTTTTTTTTATTTTTGATGCATAACACGTATACTTATAATGTGGAAATACTTTATTACATTCAATTTTACAACTGTACCCCCTATGCAGATCAAGACCCGCGCTTTTAATTTGGCACAAACAGAATGTCGGCATTTTTTGTCCCTGCGGCACGGAAAGAGTTTGAGAAAAGCTTTCTTGTATTTGGGAAAGGAGTGAAATTTATCAAAGTGAACTTAATGAAAAAAAACTTGCAATTTTGTTCCCATCAGCTCCTGGTTTATAAAACACGATCCCACTTTTTTTTTTAATAATGTCCGACCCTTGGATCCATGGTTATAAAGAATGCTTGTCTACGCTAGGGGGCCCAGAGAAGACACTATATACCCTGCTGCCAGGGGGCCCAGAGAAGACACTATATACCCTGCTGCTAGGGGGCCCAGAGAAGACACTATATACCCTGCTGCCAGTGCAGTAAAGAGATCATTCACGTAGAAGTAACTCCCAGTGATTTGGACAGGGCAAGGGCAATACCTGACTGCCAGCGAAACAAACATACGCACACGCACGCACAAATACGCACACACACACTCGCGCACACAAAAGGGAGCATACTCAAACGAGAAACTAATGACTTCATTCAGATGGCCTTGTTGCTGAACTAAAATAGTAACTTGGATTTCCATTGACGGAATATCTGTGAAAGCTTTCGAGACCTAGAAAACATGACCTGACAACATCGATCCCTGCATTAGTGTAGTCGCTCCATTAACAAGTATCAGGCGGAATCGAAAATATTTATATGTATCGATATTTTATTATTTTCATTCATTCATTCATTCATTGGCATGTCCCTTGCGGAAATTTTGCCTCCTTAACAGATCTTCTGTTGGCCTATCGGTTGTAAGCAAGATGGCCTGCTGCTGATGCATCCATTTGCAGATCATCAACCATGCCTTGTAGCCATCTTCGCCTTGGTCTTCCTCTCTTTCTTTTTCCCATAATGCGCCCTTCCAAAGGCGGTCTTCCATGACGTTTAATCGTTTAATATGTCCAAAATATTTAAGTTTTCTTTGTTTAATCCTCTTTATTATTTAGCAACGACAATATATAACGAAACAATCATTAATGAAGGTCACACAGTTTCAAATTTCTTGTTATAAAATAACTGCATTTCAGGTCCCCAAGTAGATCTGTCGGCTAAAGAAAAGAAAATCGGTTACCAGAGTATAGAGCAGCAGTTTTCAAACGAAAAAGGAAACGCACTTCTTCTTCTTCTTATTATTATTATTATTAAATAAAATAGAAGGAAGAAGATCAAGAGGAAGACCAAGAGAAATGATACTGGACAGTCTGACGGGATGGTGTGAGAGGAGATCACCAACTGAACTAATGGCCTGCATGAAGCATCGTGTACTCTTTAGAAGCATAATAGCCAACGCCAGTCGGCACGGCACCTGATTATTATTATTATTATTATTATTATTATTATTTGTCTTCTTCTTCTCTTCCCTGGAACTGTTCTTTGCAGCCGTTGCCGTGAAGATGTTAAGGCACAGCAATCGTGCCGGATTGGGAGCGGGTTTTAGTAACTAGTTTTTCAGTCCCTGAGGGCAGTTTGGGGGAGTGTATGAGCAATATTTTGTTTTTCTTAGCAGACTCCACCACCCATGGAGAATAAGGCTATCCCTGGCCTGGTAGTCAGACTAAACCTGTTTCTGTGGGTACAAACGGAGAGGTGGAACAGGGTCTTGGCCGGCTATGGTTCGCCAGCCCTGATGCCGACACGCAAGCTATGGTTCGCCAACCCCGACGCCGGCATGTCAGCTATGGTTCTGTTGTTGTTGCTGCTGCTACTGCTGCTTTTTTTTGGTTTATGTTGTTATGTCTCTCAAGCGCTGCACACAAGATGTTCTTACCAGCAACGTTGTGAAAGTGTTGGAAAACAGGAATCTATCGAACAAGGAAATGGCTTCAGATGACAAAACAGGGATATATCGAACAGGAAGTGGCTTAAGGTGACCAGGGGTGACTAGCAGTGACTATCTGTGACTAGCGGTAACTAGCTGTGACCAGTGGTGACAAGCTTAAAGACCCCCCCCCCCCCAGAAAAACCCGAGCTTTTCTACAACATTCATCACCGCAAGAACCAAAATGAGTCCTGTCTCGCTATCCCAGCGAAGCCTGTCACTAGGAGCACCAACGAAGAAGTAGGACAGGGCTTTGACGGCTTCTGTTCTGCTGTTCCTTATGACTATGACATCATTTCCGGGTAGCCATCTTTACTCCCAGCAGCTTTTGGTAAAGATGAAACTGGAAAACTCACTTAAAAAGGGTACAGTATTTCCATACAGTCATTTTTTTTTTGGCCTGAGATAAAAGGATACGTTATTTTAAAGACGAGATAACTATGTATAACTTATTAGAAAGGTATTACCTACAACATAATTTCCTACGTTTGCGTGTTCATCCTCGCTCCAGTAATACAGTAGCTGTTAGACATTCAGATATATTCTTTACATGTATAGAAAATTATGTATTTAGAATGATGAATACGTATTTCTGTATTTCTTGCAAAAATTTCGTATTAGCCCTAACTTCAGTCAGTCAGTCATTTGCATGTCCCTGCAGGACTTTGCCTCCCTAACAGATCTACTGTAGGCCTCTCGATTGTAAGCAAGATGCCCTGCTGCTGAAGCACCCATTTGCAGATCAACGATTTCTTGAACCATCTTCGCTTTGGTCTTCTGCTCTTTCTTTTTCCCATTATGTACCATTCCAAGACGGTCTGTTCTAGATTATCATGACGTTTAATGTGTCCAAATTATTTAAGTTCTATCTGTTTAATCCTCTTTACTAGCCAGCCTTCTTCAATATTAAGTTCTTGTAGTATGGATATACGATGGGAGTTGAGAAAGTAATGCACCACGTCGTTTTTCTCAGGTGCTGCTCATTCAAAAAGCATGAAATTTATGCACAGTATACATGGATATGTCATGTAAACATGGTATTATTCAACATAATCCCCATCAACTTGTGCGGCTTTACGCCAGTGCGGAACAATTGCATGTATTCCTAGCCCGTACCAGAATTTCTCTTGATTATGTAGCCATTTATTCGCTGCATGAATCACTCCTTCGTCATCTTCAAATCTTACCCCTCGGAGTGCATCTTTCAGTGGACCAAGCAGGTGGAAATCAGAGGGTGCCAAATCGGGACTATAGGGTGGATGGGGTAGTACAGTCCAACCCAATTTGGTGATTGCTTTCCGTGTTGCCAGACTTGTGTGAGGGCGGGCATTGTCGTGAAGGAAAAGCAGGTCTGCTGGATTCTTGTGCGGCCGAACTCTGCCAAAATGTTGATTGAGGTTTTTCAATGTCTTAATGTAAGCTTGTGAAATGAATGTCTCTCCTCTTGGCGTAACATCCACAAGAATCACACCTCCAGTTTCCCAAAAATGAGTGATCATGACCTTTCCAGCTGAAGGAGTTGTCTTGAATTTCTTTCTTTCTGGTGGATGCGGATGATGCCACTCCATTGACTGTCTTTTTGTCTCAGATTCAAAATGATGTGCCCAGGTTTCGTCACCTGTTACGATCTTAGCCAAAAAGTTCTCTTCCTCAGTATTGAAACGCTCCAACAATTCAGAATAAATTTCTTTCCTTTGCAATCGATGGTTATTTGTAAGACTTCGAGGAACCCATCTTGCGCAAACCCCAGAAAATCCGAGAGCTTTTGTAACTGCATTTGCACTATCATTGCTGAATGACAGCTTTAAGGCCAATTGCTGAGTAGTGAAAGAAAGGAGTAAGTGAAATAATCAATAGTCTCGAGGTCAGGACTGCTCAATTCACGGCACCTCTGCTCTGGAGATCGGCCACGTCTCATGTACACTCATACCAGGCGAATTGCCTGAACCGGCTTAACCCAGGGGTTAAGACGCTGCTGGCAAGACTCTTCTGATGCTGCGCGTGGAGTGAAATTCCTCCCGGCCAATGAATAAAATGAGGAAAAGCAATCAGGGTTGCCTTGCGGCGCCGATGTGAAAAGGTGGTGGAAAGTATAAATTGAAGCTTAATCGGTATGCCCAGTAGTCTCGCGGCGAGAGCTACTCATACCACGGCACCTCTGCTCTAGAGGCCGGCCACGTCCGTTCTACACTCATACTGGTGAAATATGCCTAAACCGCCTTAAGCCAGGGGTGAAACTTGATGGCTACTCAAGTTACGGTACCTCCGCTCTGGAGGTCGGTCACGTCCTAAACATGACCATATTGGGATAATATGCCTAAACCGGCTCAACCCAGGGGTGGAAGTCACTAATGGCGAGGAGTCATCCTCCTGGACCAAAGCTCCGTCCTGATCACAACTAGGAAGGGTAGCGGCCACGGCCACAAAATGCTGAAGTAGAAGACACTGGACCAGTACAGTCCAGATAGGCAACCACCTCTCACCCGGCGGGGATGTATGCGTATCCTAATCACGCTGAGGTTTTACGGTGGGAAAGTCCAACGCTGTACTGGATGGGCAACCACCTCTCACCCGGCGGGGATACACGGGTATCCCAAAACACGTCGAGGTTTTCCGGTGAGAAAGTCCAACTCTAGATTAAACTGGTACAACGAAAACCACGGTGTCACGCAATCCCGCTTCTGAGACCCACCAAGAATGCAAGCTCAAGCCCTGCGATACCCTGAACCTCTTGTGATCCTCTCGGGATCTCGTATGGTCCTTTCGGGGACTATACGAGGACCACGGGATCTATTGAGGACCACGGGATCTATTGAGGACCACGGGAGTAAATTCAGTAGGATCACGGGGCGGTCTTGGTGGTAGAAGGGAACGAAGAAGAAGAAGAAGACGAAGAAGAAGAAGAAGAAGAAGTCCGAGAAGCTCCAGGAAAATAACATTACAGAAGAATGTCTACACATAACAAATGTTTCTTTTTTTGCATTGGATTTCTGCACATTGCAGTGTCCCTAGCAATGAGGTAAAGACTGATTAGAAAAAAGAGCAGCAAAGAAAGCGCGAAATGGTCGCAATGCGCTATCAAACTAAAGCAAATCATGAACGGTATGACTCTGTATCAAGAAATTAGAACAAAATATGAGTACTACCACTTAAAATATACAACGTACCTTCTGTTTCGAGGAGAGAGCGGGAGGGTACTAACAGTTCCGAGTACCAGGCACTGTCGATCTAAGGCACACGTGCACAAGACGAAAGCTGCCAGCATTCCAGAACCTGATAGCAGACTCCTGTTAGTGTCGTGAACAAAGACTTTCCGTCCAAGACAGACATGACGTATAATCTAGACCTTCAGGTCATGGAACACATGACATATAATCTAGACCTTCAGATCATGGCATACATGACGTATAATCTAGACCTTCGGGTCATGACACACATGACGTATAATCTGTCAGCACCAGCTAGTGAATGTGAAACTATTGGATGTTCACCTGATCTACAGTAAAGTTCTTGAGCAGAAACGATTACAACGAGAAGCGCGATGAGGAAGAGACAGAAGCACAAGAAACTAAAGAGACAGAGAAATTAAAAGAGAAATAAGATGACCTTTAATCAGATTTGGTCGCATTTGTTATTGCTTGGAAGTTACACAAATTTAAGTCTTAGCCTGTCCGATGAGGCAATCACCGACCCATAGCTGATATGCTAGTGTCAGGGTTAGCGAACCATAGCTGACCAAGACCCCTCTCACCCCCCAGTAACAGACCTAGCCTGACGGGATCGCCATAGTCTCCATGGAGATGGAGTCTGCTAAAGAAGCATTGCACCCCCACCCCCGCTTTTTAGCTGTACTCCGGACTGAAAAAGTAGCTGCCATAACCCGCTCCCACGCCGATACGATGCTGTACCTCAACACCTCTACAGCATCGGCTGCAGAGAACACCAGCTCACAGTTACAGGGAGTTCATACAAGTACAAAGTACAAAATCCTACACACAGAGTAGAATGTAAGGGCTAAGAAAACAAACTGAAAGAAATAGTAGGCATTACTGAGTCTTAGCTTAAAGAAAGACAATTTGTGAATGTAAGTTAAAAAAAAAAACACACACAGGACGTAAAGTAGCGAGTAACAACTTGTCATCATCATCATGTGCCGTGCCGTCTGGCGTTGGCTATTATGCTTCTCTAGAGTATCCGATCCTTCATGCAGGCCATCAGCTCAGTTGGTGATCTCCTCTCACACCATCCCGTCAGACTGTCCAGTATCATTTCTCTTGGTCTTCCTCTTGATCTTCTTCCTTCTATTTTTCCTGTTGTTATAATATTTTCTATGCCCCCTCTTCTCATTGCATGTCCTATGAAAGTACATTGTCTCTCTCTTATCTTTTTGACAAGGTTTTTTTGTCTCTCCGGCTCTTCTCATACATTCTTCATTAGTTATTTTTGCTGTCCAGGGGATTCGTAACATTCTTCTAATAAACCACATTTCTGCTGCTTCCAATGATTTTTGTGCAGACTTGCCTATTGTCCATGATTCACTTCCATATAACAAGATAGGTTCAATATAGCATTTTAGGACTCGTTTTCTAACATTCATTGATAAAGATGTGTTAGCTAATATGTTTCTCATTCTCTGAAATGCAGTCTTTGCTTGGCCTATTCTGTTCCTAATTTCTGTTCTGCATTTCCCATCTAAGTTATTACTGCTCCAAGGTATTTGAATTTCTGCACCTGCTTTAGAATAGTTCCGTTTAATTTAATACTGCATGCTGGTGGATTCTGTTTCTTAGATATAACCATAGTTTCTGTCTTTTTGATGTTCAAAAACAGCTTGTACCCCACAAAAAAGTCTGCAGGAAATGTGAAGAAGTCTGTTTATTTTTATTAGTAAACGCTTTTTTATTGACTGCAGGGTCAGACAAGTGTGTTGCAAAATTAACATTGTTTCTTTTTTTAATCTTTCATGTGTCATAAACATGACAGTTTGGTAACCGCCGGCGTAAAGTGTTTGGTAACCGCCGGCGTAAAGTGTTTGGTAACCGCCGGCGTAAAGTGTGAAACAAAAATTGAAGGGGAAAGACTATAACCAACGCTAAAAACCAAACAAAGGCAAGTTCGAAACAAATGAGAAGAAATGTGGGCAATAAAAATGAAGAGAAGGCGACAGATGGTAGAAGTGAAGCTCATCAGAAATTGGAGACAAAAATAGCAAATGAAAAAAACATAGAAGGAAAAAAAAAAATTTTAAAAAAGGAAGAAATATAAATGAAGAAAATAGTTATAAAAGGAAAATGCACAGAAGAAGGAAAAAACAAATTAGAAAGAAATTGAATAAAATAAATAAAAAATTAGAAATAAACGGATGAGATAAAACATGCAGTACCACCACACACACACACAATTCAGAAATTGAGTAGTCTTCCTTCTTCCTTTCATCACGTTAGAAAAAAAAAGCAAATAGAAAAGGAAAATAAACTAAACAAAGAAGGAAAGATGGCGACAGGAAAGGAAGACAAGAATATGAGAAACAAGGACAAGAAGTTTCTTTTGACAAGAAACCCCCCCCCCCCCTCCCCCAAGCTGAGGCCTGTGAAATCGCTCTTTCCCTGGCTGAAATAATTCAATTTGCAACTGCCGTCCGGTCTGGAACCAAATTCCAAGGTTTATCAACGACCATGGAAATAATAGTTCCTTCAGAAAATATGTATGTCTTCAAGGCAACAGGAGACTTCTAGAATATCAGCCTTTCTGTTCTTTTCATGTATGCCTAAAAGGCAACAGGAGACTTCTAGAATATCTACCTTTCTATCTTTTCACGTGTGTCTTCAAGGCAACAGGAGAATTTTAGAATATCTATCTTTCTATTCTTTTCATGTATGTCTTCAAGACAACAGGAGACTTCTAAAATATCTACCTTTCTATCTTTTCATGTATATCTTCAAGGCAAAAGCAGACTTCTAGAATATCTACCTTTCTATCCTTTCATACAACACAAAAAAACACACATATAGGAGAAACAAAAAGTGAATACTTATTGTGAATCTACGACAAGATGGTAAGTAGATTGTGAAGTAACACAAAGGACAAACACTCCGTAGTAGTAACTGAAACAGCAGGTAATACACGGAGTGGTAGAGGAAGTAGTAGTGGACATACGTAGTAGTAGTGATTTCATGTAAATCCGATAACAGGAAAATTAACACTTTAATCTAGCGTACCTGTCATGCTCTGACACCCGTGTCATCCTAGAACTAGTGTGAAAATAGTTTAGATCACAACTTTCGTTTCTTCACCGAGTGCTCGGATGAGTTGTAAAGCTATGTAGAGAAGATAGGACCTACGTGAGTGTCTTAGCAACGCGTAAACGTCTAAAGCCGAACACAGTCTAAACGCTTTCCTTCTAATGAGGACGCAAAGAGAAAACTGATATGCTTGGATGTAGCACTCTGTTACCACACGGTACTGTTGACAACTATAGATAATTGTTGAGACAATCGTGAAAATATCTGTTTTTAAGGATTATGACCGCATAGTTGCCAGTAATCTTGTTGTCAGATTATCTGCCCCTTGAGTTGAAACTATCACTCTGCACGTTTTCTAGGTGTATCATATTGAGTGGGAGAAAGAGAAATTTTGAGATTTCGATATAGTTTTAGTTAGAATGTTGTGAGAGCAAGCAGTATTAGCTTTCGTGCTGTGCTATCATGTAGTTTAGTTTATTTCTGGTATGAATGTAAAGTAAATAGACTCATATGGCGGCGATAGTCTGTTGATGAAGTGCAGCAGCCGGAATTGTTTCTTCATGTTATTCTGAGTCTTGAGAGATATCATGTGCCACTTATTTGTGCACATCATCTCGTCCATCGTCATCATGTTTCATTTAATAAACATCTCCATGTGTAACTTATGCCGCTGATGTAGCACTTTTGAGTAAAAGTGTTTCTGGGTGTTATTTAGTCTGAAGGGTACATAGTCTACGCATGCGCATGTACGACCTAACTTAACTTTAGCAACTGTAGTATTTTACAATGTTAAGCAGAAATAATTTAACAGCCATATTTAACGACAGTAATCGGCAACTAGAAGTAGTTACTCACATAGCCGCATACATATACATGCGTGTATGGTAATAGTTACGACAAAGACACATATATTCTGTCATATTGATACCTATTTGTATTATTGGTGCCTGTGACCGGTATGACAAAACATACTCCGCTATAGTATGAATACGTCGCCACAATCAGTCAGTCATTTGCATGTCCCTTGCAGAACTTTGCCTACCTAACAGCTCTCCTGTAGGCCTTTCGGTTGTGATGTCCTGTTGCTGATGCGTTCATTTGCAGATCATCAACGATGTCTTGCATCCATCTTCGTCTCGGTCTTCCTCTCTTTCTTTTTCCCATTATGTACCCTTCCAAAACGGTCTTTTCTAAATTCTCATGACCAAAAAAAAAAATGAGACAAAAATATAAAACAACGAAAGAAGCTGTGGAGAGGAACAGACAGAATCACAAAAATAAGATTTTTAAGGGCATGCATCTTTCCCATCGCAACATATGCCTATGAGACCTGGACACTTAACAAAACAGATGAGAAACACATAAATGCCTATGAATGTAATTGCTACAGAAGACTCCTTCAAATATCATGGACACAAACAAAAATAAATATTTCCATACTACAAGAACTTAATATTGAAGAAGTTTGGCTAGTAAGGAAGATTAAACAGAGAAAACTTTAATATTTTGGATATATTAAACGTCATAATAATTTAGAGAAGACAGTCTTGGAAGGGTACATAATGGGAAAAAGAAAGAGAGAGGACCAAGGCGAAGATGGCTGCAAGGCATCGTTGATGATCTGCGAATGGATGCATCAGCAGCAGGCAGTCTTGCTTGCAACCGAGAGGCCTACAGGAGAGCTGTTAGGGAGGCAAAGTTCCGCAAGGGACATGCAAATGACTGACTGATTAACAAACAGTTTAAAAGACACTATATATATATGAGTGAAGACGCCCAATAAAGTAATCAACAATCCATAGCTGATATGCCAGCGTCAGGGACCAAGACCCTGTTCCACCTTTCTGCGGTACCCCCAGTAACAGGCATAGCCTGGCTAACGGGGCAGGGATCGCCATTGTCCCCATGGGGTGGAGTCTGCTAAAGAAGCATTGCACACCCCCTTCTTCTTCTGCATTCGTTGTTGTTGCCCGCAGTCCTCTCCAGATCTTGATAAAGCTTTTGCCCCCAACCCTGCGTGTAGTCCGGGACTGAAAAACAGAAACCATAACCCGCTCCCACGCCGATACGATGTTTTGCTTCAACACCTCTACAGCACCGGCTGCAAAGAACAACAGCTAGCAGTTACAGAGAGTTCGTGCAAGTACAAGTACAAGATATGTATATATATATATTTGATACCTCATCAGAAAAGCATCAAGATCCGCTGTATCGTAGTAGGAAAGAATTCTTCGTTATGTCATCTTGGCCGTATATACTTATGTATGTCATGAACACATTTTTCCCGCTTTACGCTTTTTTTTTTTTTGTTCACTACAGTGAACTTCAAGTTATTAACGAAGGCTGTTCACCGTAATATGATATGAACTCATGGTGACAGCTGTTTAACGTTCTATGAGTATTTAACATTTGTATTTTACTTTCTAGTTTTCATCCAGTATCAACCTACTCAATACCTTGCTTTTATGTTCTTATATTAAGACATAAGGAACAAGACAAATCCATAGTGAAAGACTGCCGGACACACACACACCAAGTTACTGGCCCTGCTTGCAGAGTTCAGGTACTTGGTGTGGAGGTGCAGGAACAAAGCTAGATTTAGTTTCTGCAAGTTCAGTCCTAGATTTTTCTCAGATCTGTTTCGACAAAGGGAATCCAAAATTATGACGTGATCCTGCAAGAAATAAAGTATCAGAGAGAGAGAGAGAGAGAGAGAGAGAGAGAATGTGTGTGTGTGAGTGAGAAGAGAGAGAGAGATTTACGGAATGTCCTAGATGAATGACACTACTTCAATATTTTTCAAAAACTTACTCTGTTCAAGTAATCCACGCGAAACCCACAATTTTCGAACAAAAGATTAAGAAAGTATACCCCAGAAACCCCCCCCCCCCCCCCAGTAGGTAATCGAAAGTGAAGAATCATCAAAACATTACGGCACAAACTGCACCAAAACCTTGGCGTGACAGGTGTCGCCACGTGTATGCTGGTAAAATGCTCCTTTGTGCCCATCCCCTGGCTGATCCAAACCGAATCCTTTCAAAGCTGTATGGTTTTCTCCACTCTTCAGTATAAGATAAAAGCATTATCTCACTTGTATGTAGTTCAATGTTAAACCACTCTTATATTAGTCCCCCGTAATCACCCACCAGACGTTGCCCGCCTCTAAACGGAGTGACGAAGACCGCCAGGCAAATCCAAAATATCATCTAAATATCTAAACAAATATTTCAAACATTAATGTTTTTTTTTCCATCTGCACTCACATCAAATTTGCGTCTCTTTAGCAAACACTTCCTTTCACCACAGTTTATATGTTTAGTTTCAACCACTTTTTTTAGTACATAATTATGCATGTATATGTACAATTCCATTTGAATGAGACACTTCTTGTAAAGTTGTTTATGTACACATTTATACATGTTATGACGGATCCTTGAACAAATGTCACGAGACTGGATTAACCTGACCAGACAATGACCGTCAGACAGGTCTAACCTTCGAAGCGACAAGCAGACCAGGCGACATCTTTACCCTTGAGGGGTAATACAAAAGCCATGTTTAGATAAGACGACACAAACATCGACGCCTGGCTAGAGATAACAATAACCGACCACGACTTTGGTCACCTCCAATACACAGCCATGGCAGTATCAAGCATAAACGTATGCATGTGAGTGTGTGTGTTTGTGGGTGAGAGAGAGAGAGAGAGAGAGAGTCATGAAAATTTATGGAATCCCCCCTTGTTAAAAAAAAAAAGTTTAATTTTCAACGTACATGTATCACACTTATACTCCACACCATCATCTCATGTTCTGTAAAAGCCCACCATTTCATTATTTCATTTCACGGGCAGTCATCCCCACTTCATGTCATTTCAACTGACTATGAAATTGTTGCTTGTTGAATGTAAATAAACTTTATTAAAAAAAAAAAAAGACTGCCGTGGGGTCGATCAGAAAAGAAAGGGAATATATTGGAAGTTGTAAGGTGTTTTTTTTTTCAGAAAAAGAGAAGAAATATATGAGGAAAAGTCAAAATGAATATGCCCCTTTATCAAGACATACAAGTAAAATCAAGCAGCTAAAGATGGTAGGTCATTATATATGTACAACTGGAGGAAAAAATAATAAAACTGGAACATGTACAAATGATAGTCAGACAAAGATGGCCTCCACGGAAGTGATAAAAGGGGATAGAACAAGAGAAGGACCTGAACAACGATGGGGAGACGACCTAGAAGAGACTGTACGCTCTTGGAATAGACAGTTGGCAAGAAAAGATCAAGAACAGAGAGGAATAGAAACGTGTCTTGTTTGCTGCATTGAGCCTCAATGGCTCTGATAGCTGCCGAATTCAGCAGCTGCTCAAAGAAGAACAAGAAAAAGAACAAGAAGAAGAAGAAGGAGAAGAGCAAGAAGAAGAAGAAAGAGAAGACGAAGAAGAATAAGAAGAAGGAGAAGAACAAGAAGAAGGTCAAGAAGAAGAACAAGAAGAAGAAGGAGAAGAAGAGCAAGAAGAAGAAGAAAAAGAAGAAGAAGAAGGAGAAAAAACAAGAGGAAGAAGGTCAAGAAGAAGAAGAAGTACAACAACAAGAACAAGAAGAAGAACAACAACAAGAAGAAGAAGAAGAAGAAGAAGAAAAAGAACAACAACAACAAGAACAAGAAGAAGAACAAGAAGAAGAAGAAGAACAACAACAACAACAAGAACAAGAACAAGAAGAACAAGAAGAAGAACAACAACAACAACAAGAACAATAACAACAAGAACAAGAACAACAACAAGAACAAGAAGAAGAAGAACAACAACAACAACAAGAAAAACAACAACAAGAAGAGCAAGAATAAGAAGGAGAAGAACGAGAAGAAAAAGAAAGAAAAGAAAGAAAGAAAAGTTAAGAGACAAGAAATGAGACAAATCCATAGATGAGAAGTTGCTTTTTGAGTAGAAAATGTAGAAATACGTGAGAAAATGCCCCTTTACCTATAAATACACTTAGAAATAAGCGACTGATGATGGTTTGTATGGAAGACAAAGAAATGGAACATGTATAAATGAACGAGGAAGCGTACACTTCAAATGATTAAAATTTGAATTCTCAGAATTACTTCTCATCCTTATCTGTTTTTAAATGTATACCCTCTAGCACACGCTTTACATCAAAAGATCCGAAATGGACACAGAAGCAAGCTTCTCAAAAGAGTCCACTACCATGAAGATCATGAGAATCCCCACACCATTACCCAGACTGATGGAGCAAATCAGACTTGCTGGGAGCCCCACGGATTATAAAAAAAAAACATAGAATACGGTCTTGGCCATCTTTGGTCTTGGCAGTTTCGATTACTACGCCATGATATGTTGACATGTTTTCATTCAGGTTTATGCATACACCCTTAATCCCCCGAAAAATGTAGTTCTTCCACCATGTTGTTGAGGTTATCAGCTTCAACAACATGTCAATAACGGAACCTTAAAGCTATAAATAAATTAACAAACACGCGATGGCATTTCAACTGGTTTAGCTGTCTGCATTTTGCTGTCTAGACACTCATTCCGGTTTCCGATGGCAAAATTTCCTGTAAAAAGAGAGTGAGACTTTAAAAAAAGAACCCCTTCCTTTCTACCAATTTATAATCTCTTTTCTCGTGGCTTACATCACGAGCTGGGGATGATAATCTCATCATTACCTTCTTCTGCATCCGTGGGGAAAAGTTGCTTGTAACGTCTCCAAGAGTGGCCTTAGGGGAAGGATATGTCTGGGAAACGGTGATGGTTGTTGCTGTGATTTATACAAACTGTGGATTATCTGAGGGTTTAAAGTCGTACCTGAGCAGCTGATATCAACACAGTTCACATCGGGTTATTTGTGATCCTTCCCAAAGCATGCGTCTTACAACAGTGCCCAAAGATCCTTCTCAAGACAAGTATGTTAGAAAAGTGCCGAAAGATCCTTCTCAAGACAAGTATGTTAGAAATGTGCCCAAAGATCCTTTCCCAAAACAGGTATGTTACAAAAGTACCAAAAGATCCTTTTCAAAACAAGTAGTCACAGATCCTTGTCAAGACAAGTGTGTTACAACACTACGCATAGATCTTTCTCAATACAAGTATGTTAGAAAAGTGCCCAAAGATCCTTTCCCAAACAAGTATGTTACAAAAGTGCCAAAAGATCCTTCTCAAAACAAGTATATTACAAAAGTGCCAAAAATCCTTCTCAAGACAATTATGTTACAAAAGTGCCCAAAGATCCTTCTCAAGACAATTATGATACAAAAGTGCTCAAAGATCCTTCTCGAGATAAGCATGTTACAAAAATGCCCAAAGATCCTTCTCAAGACAAGTGTGTTGCAACAGCGGGCGTAGACAACCTAGGCACAAACTAAAAGGTAACGAGATCTGTTAAGTTCAGCACAACCTAGGCACAAACTAGGAGGTAACAAAATCTGTTAAGTTCAGCACAACCTAGGCACAAACTAAAAGGTAACGAGATCTGTTAAGTTCAGCACAACCTAGGCACAAACTAGGAGGTAACGAGATCTGTTAAGTTCAGCACAACCTAGGCACAAACTAGGAGGTAACGAGATCTGTTAAGTTCAGCACAACCTAGGCACAAACTAGGAGGTAACGAGATCTGTTAAGTTCAGCACAACCTAGGCACAAACTAGGAGGTAACAAAATCTGTTAAGTTCAGCACAACCTAGGCACAAGCTAGAAGGTAACGAGATCTGTTAAGTTCAGCCAGTGTCTCATGAATATACAGCCTCTCTTCCTCTCTAAGTGACAAGCCCGCAGATAATAAAACTGAGAAAACTCAAGCCCAAACAAAAGTCACCCACATGGTGCAGATAATAAAACTGAGAAAACTAAAGCCCAAACAAAAGTCACCCACATGGCGCAGATAATAAAACTGAGAAAACTAAAGCCCAAACAAAAGTCACCCACATGGCGCAGATAATAAAACTGAGAAAACTAAAGCCCAAACAAAAGTCACCCACATGGCGCAGATAATAAAACTGAGAAAACTAAAGCCCAAACAAAAGTCACCCACATGGCGCAGATAATAAAACTGAGAAAACTAAAGCCCAAACAAAAGTCACCCACATGGCGCAGATAATAAAACTTAGAAAACAAGACGAGGACTGCGGGAGTGACCTAAGATTCAGAATAAAGAGGAACATTTTTCTTTCAACTTCACAAAAAGTAGTTAAATCCGGTCTCTTTTTCTTTAGCAACTAGTAAGTTCGAGCTCCACTTTTTTTATCTTCAAGTTCTTATATAGCACCCTTTTGTTGTTGTTGTGGTTGTTGTTGTTGTTGTTGTTGTTGTTGTTGTTACTCACGACCAGGCACGACCAGGTACACTGCGTGTTTTCAATGTCAGTCATTTATACTAGAAATATTCGAGAGTGCAACCCATCTTCTCATGACTCTCTTCCGATGAATTTGACTCTAGCTAGATTATAGATTACCATAATCACACTGTGGCTCAATAGATCTTTACCTTGATTTCTTTCTTGCTTTCACTATGTATAAACTAGGCAAAAAAGTAGGAAAGGCTTTATTATTCAACAATTACAAAGTTGTGACATTTCGGCGCGAACCTTCATCAAACAAAAACAAACAGGACGAAGAATCAGAGAGAAGAGACAAAGTATAGATTCACGTGAATTTTATATAATCTAAATAATAACAAAACGAAAAAAAAAGTAATGACTTATCTGAGGTTAAATAATTCGTTAAATAATAATGCTGTTCCTACTTTTTTTTCTAGTTTATGAATTTTGAACAGATGACTGAACAACAACCAGTCTCATGGGTGATCAGGAAAAGGAAATGGACATATGCTGGTCACGTGATGAGAAGAAACGATCAGAGAATCCCAAAACAAGCTATCAAGTGGAACACAACAGGCCAAAGAAAAAGAGGCAGACCACATGAAACTCTAAAGAGGACATTGTCAAGAGAGGCCAAATTAATAGGCGTAAAATCCCTTGATGAGTTTGAAAAGCTCGCGAAAACAGGAAAAATTGGCGAACTACCTTGCGAGCCCTATGTGATCTTTCCCTGTCCGTGTCTTGTCTTATATTACATTAACTCCACTTATCCTATTTATATATTTGCATATGCCTGTGAGACCTGGACACTTAACAAAACAGCTGAGAAACACGTAAATGCCTTTGAATGTAAATGCTACAGAAGAGTCCTTCAAATATCATGGACACAAAACAGAACAAATATAGCCATTCTACAAGAACTTAATATTGAAGAAGGCTGGCTAGTAAAGAGGATTAAACAGAGAAAAGATAAATATTTTGGACACATTAAACGTCACGATAATTATAGAAGACCATCTTGGAAGGGTACATAATGGTAAAAAGAAAGAGAGGAAGACCAAGGCGAAGATGGCTGCAAGGCATCGTTGATGATCTGCAAATGGATGCGTCAGCAGCAGGTCATCTGGCTTACAACCGAAAGAACGAACGAACATACTTTTTTCAAAGGGTTAAGAATGGGGCACGCAGGCCCGTCTAACGTTCTGTCCTTCATCATACAACTTTCACTCAGTCACACTCAGTCCGAATTTATTAATGAGCATTAACAATTATTATTAGAGAGGCCTACAGGAGAGCTGTTAGGGAGGCAAAGTTTCACAAAGGACATGCAAATGATTGAATGATCCGATTTATTCCGATGATATAAGTAACAACTTTCATTATCTCGTTGTTATTCTATTTCTTAAGATCTACCGATATCTGCTGTCAGAATTCACCAGAATGTTTAGACTTCTTCGAAACCATACGGTACGCTTAAACCAGACTGTTACCTCCCTTTGCTGGAGAGTCAATATTAACCAGCACAGATTTGTTCCACTGCCAGTTTGAGTTCATTGTGGGCGACTCTTTTGTTAAGATCTAAAAACACAGATCCGAGTCGGATTTGGAGTAGCCTAAAATTGGTGTATTCTACTAAGCCCTGGCTGCGAGGAAAATGCATCAAATGTGGACGATACACGCTTGGATCGAGGGGCGTAGGACCTTGACCGAAGAGTCATCGACCACGTGATTTGGTAGTTGATTTCAGAGGGGGGGGGGATATATTGAAACATTGGCTTGCATCAGTTTAGATAGAGGCAATGGCTTGTTTATTTGTGGTTATGAATGTGCTGTAAATTCTTATGTGTTATGGTGATCGTTAGTTATATTCTGCCCATGTTCACCTCAGGTGGTGTAGATTATGTAGGTATGCAGTAAGCTGTGATGTAGGGTTCGTGTCATTCCGTGTAAGAATATAATTTGTGTCTGATTTCATCGTGACTTGATTGGATTGGTAACATGTTTGCTTTTGCATTATGCCTTTTCAGGTAGATTCACCATGCGTTTGCATCAATAAAGATGCTGTTAATGTAGGTAATGGCAGCAGTGGCTGCGGAGATGTAAGTGCAGTGGCACATATAGTCATGGTGGATGCCACAGGTAGGGCCCAGTGAGCTGAGGGCCCCAGGTACATGGAGTAACAATGTAAATTTTGCTAACTCGAGAAGTTTCGTTATTAACTGATATTATGCTTGACTTAGTTTGTATTTTCACTGATTGTTCCTCAGATTGTTTGATTTTTATTAATGAATAATATCTTAATGTCATGTTGATTGTCACTGTCAGTTGTTTCTGGTTGTTGGGTTCAATGTGAGATTAAAAAACTGTTGAATTATTGAATTCAGACTTCGTGATTTGTACAGCATGTCAGTGTATTGTTGTGTTGAGTGAATGCTTGAGGATTTAGGCATAATTAGCATACACTACACCAAGGAAGGGAGAATCTGGGTTGGTGGTCATGACGGGGGGAGTTAGATTGGCCTCGAACGCGGTAGTATAGTGCCAAAGGAAATGTTGGTCTGTAAACCATGTGGAGAAAATATTCGTCCCACTAATTATAAACCAAGCAAGTTTCACACAATCTTTAACCCGTTCCTCACCACAACAGATGGACAGGCCACATCCGGCTTCCTGGCCCTGATATCTACTTCTCTGCTACATCATAGTCGTCCCAGCTTCGCCAGTCATCGCAGCTTCACCAGTCATCACAGCTTCACCAGTCATCCCAGCTTCACCAGTCATCACAGCTTCACCAGTCATCCCAGCTTCACCAGTCATCACAGCTTCACCAGTCGTCGCAGCTTCACCAGTCATCACAGCTTCACCAGTCATCACAGCTTCACCAGTCGCGGCTGAAGGTTTTTTTTTCCCCATTCTGACTATCACATTTACACCACAGACAAATTTATTGCCCAATCTATCCCAATTTGTTTCCTGGAACCCGGGAAAATAAGTCAATTTCGAAACATCAGACCCAGTTAACGATAGCTTTCCCGAAGTTTAAACCCAGTCATTAAGGGTTTTGAATGAAAAAACCAGCTATACGTCAAGAATGCGCCAGTTCGCACTTTGGACATGTTATCTGTATTTCATTGTTTCGAATCTAACATTGGCATTTTAAAACAAATGGATAATGTGCGAATAGTTTAGGACGCCCTACAAATATACCTCTATCAAATGATACAGATATCGTAAATAAAATCCAAGAGCACACAAATAACATCATCAAAACACTAAGAAGCATTAAATAAACCCAGTGAAAGAAAAGGGCATTTAGTGCTCACTAAAAAATAGAACCATAAAAGAAACTCTACCCGAGATTTCTTATGGAAATACCCCCATTGAAAGATGTCATAACCTGAAATACCTAGGAAGTAACTTGAACAGTATCTTTCACCAAACATATGAAAGAAACGGCATTTAAGGCAAGGCAGGGAGTGGCTGCCATAAAAGCCATAGTCTATCTTCTTCCATAACGCACTCTCTTCTTCTTCTTCTCCTTCTTCTTCTTCTTCTTCTTTTTCTTCCTCTTCTTCTTCTTCCTCTTCCTCTTGTTCTTCCTCTTCCTCCTCTTCTTCCTCTTCCTCTTCTTCTTCCTCTTCTTCTTCTTCTTGTTCTTTTTCTTGTTGTTGTTGTTGTTGCTCTTCTTCTTCTTGTTCTTTTTCTTGTTGTTGTTGTTCTTCTTCTTCTTCTGCTTCTTCAAATGATTAATCTATTAATCTATTAACTGGAGAGATCTGAAAGGAGGCCGAGAACGTCATAGGAGGGAGGATGACTTAGAGGCAGAAAGAACAGGACAGTTATCTTCGGCCCCAAGCGAACGTAAAAGACTGAAGTTAGAACTGGAAACAAGTATTATTGTTAACGATATCTTTCCCGAAGTTTAAACCCGGCCATTAATGATTTTGAATGACAAATCAGCTATACATCGAGAATGCGTCAGTTTGCACTTGGGGCATTGTTTCATTGTGTGGAATCTTACATTGACATTTTAAACCAACTGGATAATGTGCCAATAGTTTAGGACGCGCAACAAATACAACTCTATCAGATGATACAGATGTCGTAAATAAAATCCAAAAGTGAGTTCCTGCTAACAATTTATCCAACTTCAGGTAGTCGCAGACTACATATCGAGGAATACTGTCAGTAGAGAATCTCTGGAAAGTCGTATATTTCTAATCGACCAGGGCTAAACTAATATCTGGCGGGGTACCGTATACGTTGCGCTGTCCACAGTCTGTGGAAGAGTTCGGGCTCAATTCTGGCTCTGGTTTATCAATTGTCTTTTGGTTATTGTCGGGCGAACGCCGACTGCAAGGCGACGATTGATCGTTGACGCTAGTGATTCAGGTTTGGCGAACATTATCTGTTCTTGATTCGGACATTTCGGTCAAATAAACTCTGCCAAGTCCTATAGAGAACAGCGTTGTTTGTTTCGAATGTTTTCTATCTCAATAGCTTATTACTCATACTCAAGATAGATATCGCTTTTGTTCTTGCTTTCTTTATCTACACTGACTCAAACTGGCAACAATTCTAAATATAGCTATTACACACAGTTAAAACAGAATAAAGAAGGTTGGATTTGACACTAAAAAAAATTATCATAAATGTCAAAACAAGACTTGGTGGATGGACTTATTAACAAGAGACTTAAATGTGCCAAACATATATTTGTACTCTTCCAGTGGAGCCACATTGCAGAATTGCTTTATCTCTGTCACGGTCTTTCGCTAGTTTCTCTTCCTTGTTCCTTATAGAAAAATTTCCCCTGAATATCTTACAGATTTCATTGTATCTCATGTCCAAGGCTCTACTTTCTTTAAATCTAAAATTTAATTAATCATAATCTGTTTTTGTTTAAGATTTAGTGATTAGAAATCTTCCACAAAATTTTTACAAGTACAAAACGTTAGCCTGCAGACACATTTTCTTCGTACAGAACTTACAAAGTTAAACTGTAAAGAACGTAAATATGGCAGCAGCGAGTCTTGTCTAATTTTCAAAGAGCAGAAAGTATTTACGAATATGTGGTTATTTCTGTGTTGTGTCTATTTGATGTCTTTTCTTCTCATCATTGCAGCAACAGGTCATTTTTGCCGAAATATTGTTTGCCTTTTTCCCTAATCTTTGACTGCATATTTCCCGTTCCCATTTTTCAGCCATCAAATAAATAAGACTGCAGTAAAACTGGTCCTACTAATAAAGATAGACAGGTGCATGGTTTAGCTTTGCAAACAAAAGTGGAGAGAGTAAGGAAAATAGACAGGAACTAGAGTGGCAGAAAATAAGACGAAAATATACAGATGAAGGACGTACAATACTCCAAAATTATACGTAAAATAGTTGTTTCAAGAACCACATACTAAAACAATACAGTAAAATAAAAACACGAAAAATATATTTAAAAAAATTAAACATTTAAAATAAAAAGAAAATCTTTTTGTATCCTCCTCGAAAGACTACGAGGGCAATTTTTTTTGTGTGTTGCTTTTATATGTGGTCCGTGAAAAAAGGCATTTGCCGAAATATTGGATTGCTGTATGTTCTTCACTGCACGTGCACATCTTATTTTCTGTCACTTTCGCTCATGCCCCTATCCTCTCTATAACTCACTAATGTTTTATAAAACTGAACCATATACAGCTCTGTCTACTTTCAAATGACGATAGCACTCGTGTATATCAACTTTCGTTTTAAAAAAATGTAAAGTATATCGGCTTAATTCTGTGCCTGCTTCTCTCCTTGCCACATAAACTTGTTGTGTTCTATTAAATCTTTTGTCGACTCTCCATATTTGTTCCCAAAATATCGCTACCTTCTCTCTGTTGTGTTGCCGGCGTCTCTTCTCCTTTATTTTTCAAAAAAGTATTTACAGTTTTCCTGCTTTAATCTTTTCACGACATGGCAATAAACCGCTATTTTCTTTCTGATCTTTAGTTTTTCTTTTTATCTTTCTTTCAGCTTTGACCTCTTTTCTACACATTCATTAAACTCTTTGGTGCTGTGGATTTTGCAAGATATCCTCTGAGAATTCTTCATTATTTGCAACGTTCGTAGGGTGCCTTAATTGCTTATCTTAGTTTTTTAACTTTATCTTAGTTTTTCTATATATCTATAACTGAGTTTTTTTGTGTGATAAAGCGCCTTTTCTTTTCGCTTCCTGGATAAATAATTAATTCACACAATGTCTTCTGTTTTCTATACCTAGGTTCTTGTTATAGTGCCAAGTAAACGTCGTTATCGCCCATACATAAATTGATATTTCTTCTAGATTATTTTATCTTTTCCATGAAGAATTTGCTCCTGATAAGTGTGTTTTCTGGCAGCTTTTATCTGCTCAAGACCCTGCAATACAATCCACCAAACATTATTTCAGGGTAACTCTCTCTCTCCCCCCCCCCCCCCTCTCTCTCTCTCTCTCTCTCTCTCTCTCTCTGCATACTATAAAAGAATCTTGGCAGAGACTAAAGAAGCCCTAACTATGTTAGAGCTTAGTGACATTCTAACCTGGTTTATGCAGGTCCTGTGACATGATAAAGATCATCCCTGTTTTTTTAGCATATGAGGAATTTCATCCAAGATTTTCACATTGGGATATGACTCCAGAACACATCCTTCAAGAGCGCCCAAACCATGGGGATCTGAAGCGTGAGCCATGGCCAGAGGACACAAGCTTGGAGCAAAAGCTTTAGGGCTCCTATCAGGATCTGGAGAGGACTGAGGGCTTTGCCATGTCGACGCGGATCAGGATCTGATGTGACGAACAACCTCGAACGCAAAAGAAGAAGAAGAAGGAAATTCATCAAAAATTCTCATCTTCAGGTGAGAGAAAAGTTATTCAATAATATCGTTTTGGAATATGGGGAAATTCATACAACAAAATCGTCTTGTAGTATGAGGAAATTCGTACGATGTCGTCTTGGAATAAGGGAAAATACGTACAACATTCCTGTCTTGGGATACGAAGAAACTTAATCCAATATTCTTCTTCTTCTTCGTACGCATTTAGCGATAATGCGTGGTACCTTGATTTTTGCGACGCGCCTTCTGGCTGGGTACCTCCGACATCAACACTTTTCCTTGCTAGGGCAGACTGTGGTCTTGCTCTGACTGCCATGAAGACAGTGGTGTAGGCTGACCTGGCCAAAACGTCTTCCAGCCTACGGTGGCTGTACTTAAGACCTTCTCCACGTTAGGTCCAACGGCTTCGAAACAATTGCGCAGAGACACTCTGACTTTGGTATGAGTAATCCGGTGAGTGCTTCAGCGATATCCATTCCCCGCCACCTATAGTCTGCTGGCTCTGTTTTGTTTACCTCATTCAGGTAGCCATTGTTGTAGAGACCCAGAGGCTTGTCATGTGCTGGGTTCACTGGTTTCACACCAGATTTTCCTCATCCCTGCCGGCGATCTCCATCCACCAACTTGACATTACATTTTACAGAAATAACAATTACAATCAGTGTTGATTGCTACAGGTTTCTGGGCTACAGAAGTAGGTCAGAGTTTTTAAGCAATCAGATCTATGTTCCCTGTGTCTTAAGCAATCAGATCTATGTTCCCTGTGTCACAAAGACTATGTCAAGATAAGTGTGTTCTTTAACACATTTGTTCAAAAAAAGGGGGGGGGGAATTCAATCCAATATCCTTGTCATCTCTCGAGGCAGAAAAACAAGCTCCATAGTCCCATATTAAACACATACGCACGTACACACACAGACACACACTTGTAAAGGAAGGCCAGCGCTTCTCAACTTGTGTTCGGAGTTGGGCACCAGCAGTACGCCGGATGATCTTCTACTGGCCACAGAGAACACAAAAGAACATTAACTGCAGATGTTAACGTTCTTGTAACCATAACGTTAACTCTTTCACCCCGAAATAAATTTCCGTGTTCTGCCAGAATAAATATCAATGAACATTTTGAATCGAAAGAAAGTTGACGGGAGTTACCCTGTAATTTGAACATTTTGTTATGAGTTAAAAATACGCCTCTTTTCACTGTATTTATAACCCGAGCTTTGATTCGCCCTGGCATGCAAGATCTGTTTAACACTGACGGTGCTGTTTTGAAGTTAAAGAGATACTACAGTTTAAAACAAACCACTAGTTCTAAATTCTCTTGCACGCGTAGCTACAGGAGTGAAAAAAAAAGAAAACTGTTAGAAAATCAGTGTCAGTTTTAGTTAAAGTCAATCCCTGGGAATAACTGTGTTAAGAACATACTTATCTTAACATAGTTTTTGTGAGACAAGAAACGTAGATCTGATTGCTTAAAAACTCTGACTTACTTCTGTAGCGAAGAAACCTGTAGCAATCAACACTAATTGTAATTGTTATATTGTGTGTCCGTGCGTACGTTTGTGCGTGCGTGCGTGCGCGCGTGTGTGTTTGTGGACGGATGGGGACATGGAGATCTCCGACGCGGATGAGGAAAATCTGATGTGAAACCAATGAATCCAGGACGTGACAAGCCTATGGGTCTCTTCAACAATGGCTATCAGAATGAGGTAAACAAAACAGGGGCAGCAGACTATAGGTGGCGAGGAATGGATATCGTTGAGGCACTCATCGGATTCCTCATCCTAAAGTCGGAGTGTCTCAGTGGAGCTGTCTCAAAGCCGTCTGTCCAGCCAGTGTTGCACGCTGGGCCTGTCGTTGAGAAGGGGCTTAAGTACAGCCACCAGAGGCTGGATAAACAAAGATTTGACCAGGTCAGCTTAAACTACTGTGTTCATGGCAATCAGAGCAAGACCACAGTCTGCCCTAGCAAGGAAAGATGCTGATGTCGGAGGTACCCAGCCAGAAGGCGCATCCCAAAAATCAGAGCACCACGCTAATGAAATGTTATGCGTACGAAAAAGAAGAAGAAGAAGAAGAAGTTAAGGTCCAAAACATGACAAATTACAACTTCTACGTGCATTAGCCTTTTAAGAAGCAAAAACCTGTCAGTGTATGCCTGTTCAAACGCGCACTGTAAACAGTAGAAATTACAGAGATAAATTACGATATCTATTTCCAGTAAAACTGTCCTTGCATACTTTCTCCCTGACTTATTTATGTCAGTAAACAAGAAAACTCATCAGTAAAACAAGCTCGGAAATCGTTGAGAGAATCTCTTCAAAATCGCTCATAAATCGTTAAAAAGAAAGAATTTCCTAGACCGTTGGCAAAGCAAAAAACCTCGTAAGTCGTTACAGTACTAAACACCTCTTAAATCAATATAATAACGTCCAGTAAGTCATTAGAAAAAAAGAGTCGTAATTTATTCTCAGTCTGTCAGGCTAGCAGTAATCTCTGTGTAGAAAAGCGGTCTGCGTTACATAAAGTATGGGTACATACAAAGAAGAACGGGAGAAGTCTTCATAAGATATTTAAGAATGAATGTTTCTATCAGCCTGCAGAATCTCATCAAGTTTATTCATCCATCGGCCTGACAGGTGCTAGAGGTTTTACTCAGCATAATTTATAAAATATACTTTCATGTAATGCTTGCAGTAAAAACATATAAAACTGAGCCGAACTCGGAAAGAAAATAACATCCCGATGATCTGGCGAGAGGGGCCCGTGTAATATTTATTCAAATTCTCACATGTTCACTACAACATCACTCTCGGGCCCCCCAGCTTCTCACAACTCTTCCGTGATCGTCGGATCATACTCCCCGGTTACAGCTTGATCATATTCCCCGGTTACAGCTTAACTTATCATTCGTTAACCGTGGCCCAGTGAGTTTAATCAAAGAGACCGAATGACCAATCGGATGCATTCTTTAGGTCTCCGTTATCTAACCCCGACTACGCAAGATCAAAGGGCATTAGGAAGAGCTTTGATATACTGTAGTCGCCGATTCTGGTTGATCACTGACCTTCGTCTCTCCGATTCATGTGTTCGATTTCCTAGGCAAAATTACATCGGCACTGAAAGAAAAAAAAATTGAGAAATTTTAAAACTAGGTATTTCATTATTTTAATTATTTTCGTTAAATCGTCGTCGTTATTGTTTTGTCTCCCTGGAACTCCGAGCTGGTGCTCTTTGCTGCTAATGTAGAGAATGTAGAACATATCCTACAAGAGCCCCCAAACCATGCAGACCTGAGGCGTGAGACATGGCCAGATGACACAAGCTCGGAGCAAAAGCTTTGGGGCCCCTATCAGGATCTGGGGAGGACTGCGGGCTTTGCCATGTCGACAGGGATCAGGATCTGAAGTGACCAACAACCTCGAACGCAAAAGAAGAAGAAGAAGTGAATGTGTTGGGGTGCAGCATCGTGCCAGCTTGGGAGTGGTCTATGGCAGCTTTTTATTTAGTTCCTGACTGGAGCTAACAAAGAGTGGGGTGGTGGAGGCACGGATGCTTGCAATGCTTCTTTAACAGACTCTAGCACTATAGGGACTATGGGAATTCATGACCTGTTAGCCAAGTTAAGCCTATTGCTCTGGTACCGACGAAGAGGCTGGACAAGGCCTTAACTTGCTGCGGTTCGAGACCACGACTGGGTGGGTGGGGGTGGGGGAGGGGAAGAAGTGGAAGGGAAAACCGCAAGTGGAGAAAATGAAGAAACGAGTAGGAAACCACTTGGGCAGGTGCATGAAAGCAGAGGATAATGTAGATCCTTTGCAGCTAACCTTTCCTGTTGGCGCAACACATGACGAACACAGACCAGGTAACCCCGAGAAGTTCACACTAAGAGCACGGGATAAAGAAGTTTTGCAAGACAAAAAAAGACAAACCTGACTCACCCCTTCCCCCCCCCCCTCCCCCAGCCTTCGCCGCGACTAGAAATCTTTCAGCAACGTATAAACCACAACTTGCACACCAGTCTAAACAAGACCCCCCACCCCCGCCTCTTCCTTATTTTTCTTACATTATGTTGCCTATTTTCATTCCCTTCATTGGGAAAGGGGGCGGCGACGGAGATGCTGTCCGTCTTGGCAATCAGTGGCCCATAGCTGTCATGCTGGCGTCAAGGCTGTCGAAGCATAGATGACTAAGACCCTGCTCCGCCTCTCCGTTGGTACCCCCCAGTAACAGTCATAGCTCCTATAACGGGGCAGTGACCGACATAATCCTCATGGTGGTGGAGTCTGTTAAAGAAACGTTGCACCCACCCCCGCTTTTTAGCTGAACTCTGGGACTGACAAAAAAGTTGCAATGATCCGCTCCAAATCCGGCACGATGCTGTGCCTCAACATCTCCACAGCGTCGGCTGCAAAAGAACACCAGCTCGCAGTTACAGAGATAATAATAATAATAATAAGAAGAAGAAGAAGAAGTTTCACCTGCTTTGGTTCTTGTTTAAAAAAATAAATAAATAAATCCCCGCTGTATTTTTTTTTCTTTCTTCTCTCACTCTTGATCGACATAAAGCCTTACCACTCCTCTCCCTCTTTACTGCTCGGTAGCCAAGAATGTTTGAGAGCTTGGCTTATCAACGTACATCGGGCGAAGCTTTTCCACATGGCTCGAGAGCTTCCTCCACACACACTCACCACCATGTGCGCGACGCAGGTCAATAGAGCAGCCACTATCTAGTGACGCAATGCGTCCCGGGAGAGATTGACTGCGCATGTCCCGTCTATAAAACATCAAATATATGAGAATATTATGGCAGCCGATATTGCAAGTTTAATTCTGTATTCTTCTAAAGAGCGATGAGGTCAGAAAGATCATATTTATGCAGTGGAAAAAAAAAATCACTATATCCGAAAAAGAAATCTCATAAATCACTGTATCTCATTTCCACTCTGAGCTTTATTTCACTCTGTATCTGCATTTTTTTTCATTTTGTGAGTATAAATCCCAGGCAAGCGGAAAGGGATGAACATTTTTTTCCACTGAGGCAGTGCTTTCTGGGAAGTATGCTTCGCAGAACTCCTCCGCGAAGCAGGGAAAAAAACGTCACTGCAGGAACTCTCTCCTCATCAGACTTTAAGCCTCAAGAAATGTGTCAGATGAGTTGTGGAATTATCAGCGTGTACGAAAAGACCTACTCAAGCCCACCCCACCCTTTTTTTTCACCCATGCTAAACATAGCAAGACAAGCTGTTACATTCATCCTGGGCTTTACGGGACAGGGATTGACATAGCAGCCTTGGTGGCAGAGAAGCCTAAATGAGAGGAAGATTGCATGATTAGGGGAACTGGAGTGAGGGAAAAAAAAGCAACTGATGTGAAAGCAGAAATCAACAGTGAGAATTATTTTTGGAGGAGAAATAACCCGAACCGATAATTGAAGAAGTTTTATGGGCGATAAAGAATCTCAAAATTGTTAAATTACCAGGATGTGATGAGATAACAGTTGAACTTATTAAAGCAGGAGGAAAGGAATGTGCAACAATCTATCATCTTATCTCATATCTTATATCCTTCCCGTGCCGTTAAACGTCTCATAGGGCTCACAAAGTAGTTCGCCAATTTTTCCTGTCTTCGGCGAGTCTTTCAACCTCATCAAAGGATTTTATGCCTGTTAATTTGGCCTCTCTTAACAATGTCCTCTTCAGAGTTTCACGCGGTCTGCCTCTTTTTCTTCGACCCGTTGTGTTCCACTGGATAGCTTGTTTTGGGATTCTCTGATCATTTCTTCTCATCAAGTGACCAACATATGTCCATCTCCTTTTCCTGATCACCCATGAGACTGGTTGTTGTTCAGTCATCTGTCTTATCTCTGCATTGTTCTTGAATTCGTTCCACTTGATGCCGAGTATTTTCCTTAGGCATTTGTTTTCAAAAGAGTCTAATTTCTTTAGTTGTTTTCCAGTTTTCGCATGCATAAATGAGGGTGGATATTACATTTGAATTGAAGTCTTAACTTGGTTTTTGTGCTTATAACTTTTGAATTCCATATATTCTCAAGATTCTTGAAGACTGATGCTACTGTTGCAATTCTGATCCTAACTTCCTTTCTAGTGTCACCATCCTGGTCTATGTAGCTGCCAAGATATTCAAATTGATTGACTTCTTCAATATCTGTCCCTTCTATGTGTATTTTTCCATGTTGATGAAGGGGAATTTTCATTATTTTTGTTTTGTCCTTGTTAATTTCAAGTCCTATTTTGCTAGCCAATGAAGACAGGGTATCTGTTTTTTTCTTGCATGGAATTCACATTATTACTGATAAGAGTTATGTCATCAGCAAAATCAAGATCTTCTAGTTGGGTCCCATGTACCCAGTCAATACCTGTGTTACCTGAGCAGCATTTTTTCATTATGAAGTCTACTGTAATCCCAAAAAGTAAAGGAGACAGTATACATCCTTGTTTCACACCTGTTTCAATCTGGAACCATCACTTATTCCTTCTTCTGTCTTGACTGCACAAACATATCCATGGTATAAGTCCTTAATGATGTTGACAATTTTAGATGGTATTCCATATAGACTTAAAATTCTCCATAATGAATCTCTGAGTATGCTATCAAATGTCTTTTTAAAATCTATGAAGTTCAGTATTAATGGTTTCTGCTTTTCATTATGTTCTTCAAGTATTATTCTGAGAGTAAAAATCTGGTCGAGACAGCTTCTCCCTTTTCGAAATCCTGCTTGTTCTTCTCTCATTGAAGTATCCACTATATCTTTAAGTCTATTCAAAATTAACTTGCAAAATACTTTTGACACAACTGATATTCAGGTTACTCATTTCCAGTTGTTACAGTCACTAAGGTTGCCTTTTTTTTTGGTATTTTAACAATGATTCCTTTTTTCCAATTAGAAGGGACCTTCTCTTCTTTCCAAAGCTTGTTAAACATTCTCTGTAGTTGTCTCATGTTGTCACTGTTGATAGCTTTTAACAATCTATCATGCACTATGTAAAAAGATATTGAATTCTGGTTTTTTGGCCAAAAGAATGGAAAAGAACTGTATTCACAAGACTGCCAAAAACGGGTAACTGAAATTATGCACAAACTACACAACCGTTGCCCTGATTAGTCATGCCAGTAAAATTCTATTAAAAATCATAATGGTTAGACTTACTTAGAAAACAGAAGAAGAAGTCAATATGGTCCAAGCTGGTTTTAGACAAGGTAGAGGATCAAGGGATCAAATTTTCAATATAAGGTTAATAATAGAGAAATGCAGAGAATTTAATGTGAATCTCAATTTATCTTTTATACACTATTCAAAGGCATTTGATTGTGCACAACACCAGAAAAGTTGGGAAATAATGGGAAAATATTGGATTTTCAACATATGTGATACAATTAACATCACTGCTGTATCTAGACCAACAAAGCAGCAGTAAGAATAAATGGTGAAGCAACAACTTGGTTTGACATAAAGCAAGGGATCCGTCAGGGTTGCATACTGTTGCCTTACTTATTTACCTTGTATACTGAAAATATAATGAGCAATGTTAGAGAAGATGTAGAGAAAGAATATTACGATGCCATAACAATTGGAGGTTATAAAATACCAGAGATTGGATATGCTGATAACAAAAAAAAAAAATTATTACTGTTTACAACACAAAAAGGAATGGAAAAATTGATTATGTTAGTCCGTAAGAATAATGAAGAGCAAAATCTATATCTTAATGCGAAGAAAAATAAATTGATGATAAAATAAATAAGTCAACTAAAATATATATCAGTGAAGAAACACTGGAAGAGGTGGAGAGTTTTGAATATCTTGGATCAATACTAACTAATAATGGAGATACAATAAGGGAAATATTTTAAAAGTAAAACAACTAAAGAAGCTGTGGAGGGGAACAGACAGAACTACAAAAATAATATTTTAAGGGCATGCATCTTTCCCATCGCAACATATGCCTGTGAGACCTGGACACTTAACAAAACAGCTAAGAAACACATAAATGCCTTTGAATGTAAATGCTACAGAAGAGTCCTTCAAATATCATGGACACAAAAAGAACAAATATATCCATACTACAAGAACTTAATATTGAAGAAGGCTGGCTAGTAAACAGGATTAAACAGAGAAAAATTAAATACTTTGGACACATTAAACGTCATGATAATTTAGAGAAGACCGTCTTGGAAGGGTACATAATAGGGAAAAGAAAGAGAGGAAGACCAAGGCGAAGATGGCTGCAAGCCATCGTTGATGATCTGCAAATGGATGCATCAGCAGCAGGCCATCTTGCTCACAACCGACAGAACTACAAGAGAGCTGTTAGGGAGGCAAAGTTCCACAAGGGACATGCAAATGAATGAATGAATGAATGAATGAGTTACTGAGAATTGAGGCAGAAACCATGTTAAATGGGTGTGATCCCTTTACTTTAGACAAATGCTTCGATCTGTTAAACCAGATCTCAGTTCAATGTGGGTATTCCATATCTTTAGCAAGAACCCTGATGAGTTCAAGTGGTAGCTGCCCGAGGCAGAACCCACTACCTTCAGTCCGAAAACCTCTGATATACATTCGGCCAACCCGCTCCAAGGTGAAGAAGTTCCACTTTTGCAATTCTTTAGTAATGCCTTTTGTAAAATTTAGATGTTCAGTAATTATTAACAAACACATACACTCTGACAAGAAACAAACAGGGAAGAATGCACTCACAGAAGGAAATGTAACAAAACACTTTCAAGTGAAGATAAAAACACCAAAAGAAAACCCATTCTAAAACAGCCCAGATCTGTGCCGTTTATGAGCTTAAGTTCAAATTTTACGAGTTTACCTTAGAGCAGATGAAATAGATACAAGCAACAGAAATATGAACTGATGAAAACAGTTCTGTTTTCATCCACAGGAACAAAATAACAATGTAATTTTGGTATTTGCGACAAGCTCAGATGTCAAGAAAACTCATTATAACAGGGAAGAAGATAAGTGATGAAGTTTTGTGTTGAGAGTGGAGAACAGAGGTGAAGTCTAGAACAGAGCGACCCGATTTTTAACGGAAATGGTGGGGGTTTTATTTTATCTTTATCACCAGCTTTCCAGTTCATGACGTACAATCAGGCACCGACTTACGGCCGACGGAGTTACTGCCGTTCACACTTACGGCCGACCGAGTCACAGCTGTTCACACTTACGGCCTACCGAGTCACAGCTGTTCACACTTACGGCCTACCGAGTCACAGCTGTTCACACTTACGGTCTACCAAGTCAGAAGCTGTTCACACTTACGGCCTACCGAGTCACAGCTGTTCACACTTACGGCCTACCAAGTCAGAAGCTGTTCACACTTGCGGCCTACCAAGTCAAAAGCTGTTCACACTTACGGCCTACCGAGTCACGGCTGTTCACACTTACGGGCTACCAAGTCAGAAGCTGTTCACACTTGCGGCCGACCGAGTCACAGCTGTTCACACTTACGGGCTACCAAGTCAGAAGCTGTTCACACTTACGGCCTACCGAGTCACAGCTGTTCACACTTACGGCCTACCAAGTCAGAAGCTGTTCACACTTACGGCCTACCGAGTCACAGCTGTTCACACTTACGGCCTACCAAGTCAGAAGCTGTTCACACTTACGGCCTACCAAGTCAGAAGCTGTTCACACTTACGGCCTACCCTACCAAGTCAGAAGCTGTTCACACTTACGGCCTACCAAATCAGAAGCTGTTCTCACTTACGGCCTACCGAGTCACAGCTGTTCACACTTTCGGCTGACCGAGTTTACAGCCTTTCACACTTACAGCTGAGATCATATATGGCCGTTTGATGTGCTGTGATTCATTTTGGGATTAATTTTCAAACATTTGCTGTTCTACACATACCGTAAGTTCACCAGAGGAGAGGAATAAACAAGGGCGCTACATCAACATTTGATGAGTATTAAAAAGTATACATGCAGGTGTGTATGTGTGCTGGGTATGTACATTTGTATGTGTCATTACAAATTTATTACCATGTCAAAGAAAGGTGTGGTGGAATTTGTAAGTGTGGAGCCCCTGGCGAGCATGAGGTTATTCCTCCAAAACAATTGTTGAGACACTAGAGATATCCAAGGATTGCGCGTGATATATATATATATATATATATATATATATATATATATATATTGAAGATGAGGGAAAGGCAAATTAAAGAGATACACCAAGATTATAATAGTTCTGACAAGACTAAACTGAATGGTTAAATCAACAATATGGAGACAGACAGATGGACAATGTGTAAACAGATATCCCCTACAGGTATCGCAAAGTCTGATACTGGATAAGAAGAGTTTACCCCCGCCAGAAAACTGAATAAACGGATTTGACGCAGCAGACGTTTTGGCAGGTGACGTATGTCTGCTAATATTAAGACAGGCGCAGTTTTCACACATGAATAGTCCAGCGGACCAGTGAGCTGACCGAAGGGAGTGGACCGACTTATCCAGAGGTCCAATCAGTATGTAATCAACCAGCTGACCAATAGAAAGATCTAAAGGCGTGTTCTATTAGGCAACCGAATTACGATATATAAAACAGGGAGACAGAGATGACGGAGACAGAGAAAACGAAGGATAGAATGAGAGATAGGACAGAAACTACAGATAGAACAGATGGACAAGTAGAATAAATAGATATTCATGAGGCAGAGAAGTAATTTCGAACTTGAAGTAGTTTAGGACAGACAGAAAAGGTGTTTCAAGCTGGAAAGTGGTTATTTGTACTATGTGAAAAATGCAGAAGGTTTGATATTTTTGGAAATTTGTGTAAAATTCTTTCGAAGATGTCTTAATTTGACAACTGTAAGTTTCGTTTGGTGAACATTAAAGATGAATTATAATTTTATTCTGGAACGAACAATCTGAATTTTATAGCGACTGCGTGTGTTAAGATTTCAGTTTTGTGGTGAATCATGTAGTATCACGATTAGTGACATCAGGAACTTGTGAACTGAACAAAAAAAGAAGAAGTAACAAAGTGTATCATAAATTAAAAAGTGACAACGGAGAAAGATAATTTTGTCGCCGTCACAATGGGTTAACAATGACGTATGAAAGGGTATCAGGTAACTACCACAGTGTGCTGCTTTACGTGACAATCGCCATCACTCAAACTCCATCAATATCATCGATTCAACTGGCAGAAATATATACTTGTGTGTGTGTGTGTGTATATATATATATATATATATATATATATATATATATATATATATATATAAAACAAGCTGACTTCTTTCCAGACTAAATGTTTACGAAGAATTAAAAGAATATTTTGGCCAAACACCGTAAGAAATAACATCTTGTTGGCAGAAATACAGATGAAGCCGCTGACAGCAATTACTGAGGAAAGACGCTGGCGATGGTTGGGACATGTGCTCCGAATGACTGACGACTCACTACCAAAAATAGCACTAAGATGGACACCACAGGGGAACAGAAGTAAGGGTACACTAAAAGAGACACGGAGAAGAACAACAGAGAGAATGTTGAGCAATAGAGGGCTCACTTTACCAAGAGCGGGAAAAAGGCAAAGTACAGGCGTTTGTGGAAAACCCTTACGGAAACCCCATGTGCCCTGGGCACTTAAGATTCATATATATATATATATATATATATATATATATATATATATATATATATACACAGGTGTTCTTGGCAACCGATGCATTGAAGGTGTTGAAGCACGTCTTCGTGTGGGTTTGGGAGAGGGTTATAGCGGCTCATGTTTTTAGCCCCTGAGTGCAGCTAAAATAGCACGTGTGCAATGCCTCTTTAGCAGGCTCCACCACCTTAGGGCTATGGCGATCTCTGCTCCGTTTACTGCCCTGGGCCTTTTACTGGGTGTAAAAACGGAGAAGTGGAAGAGGGTCTTGCTCGGCTATGTTTCGCCAGATCCTGACATTAATATTTCGTCTAGGGGACGCTGTTTGACTGCGTTCTCGCTCCCTTCAATTTAAAGTAGAGAACGAAAATGAACGGTCAGATAACTAGGATGTGAACTAATAGAAAGCATGTAGATGAGCTGTGGCTGGAAGAAAAGAAAGATTTTTTTAAAATGAGATGGACATATGTCGGTCACGTGATGAGAAGAAACGGTCAGAGAATCGCAAAACAAGCTATTAAATGGAACTCAACAGGCCGAAGAAAAATAGATCGACCACATGAAACTCTAAAGGGGGCATTGTTAATGGAGGCCAAATTAGTAGGCATAAAATCCCTTGATGAAGTTGAAAAGCTCATGGAAAACAAGAAAACTTGGCGAACTATCATGCGAGCCCCATGTAACGTTTAACGGCACCGGAAGGATGTAAGAGATAGGGAGATACATTTACATTTATAGATAAACTTAGATTATCCTTTTTTTTCTCATTTAAGAATAAAAACAGACGTTATATTAGCGAAAACATTAGATGCTTCAGTCTTCTGACACCTAAAGTTTATTTGTAATTTCATTTTTAAAATATATTACTTTTTAAATGTTATTATATATTACGTCTTCCTAGTTTTTTTACCTTATCTGTCGCTATTCTGTGACTGTTCGTTGCTTTTATTTTCATAACATTCTGCCTTCTTACCTTTAAACACCGATCTTTTTAGATATGTGGGGGGGGGGGGGGGGGGGTCGATATCACAGAGAGGAGCTTGCACACACAAACACAACACATTAGATTCCATAAATACTAACATTCATCTGCTTATGTTTGGTCTTCTGTTATAACTGAGTTTTTGTACATGGTATACACAAAGCTGAGAAAGGGAGGGGGGGGGAATGCGAAATGTGGAGCACACCTTGACGTGACTCCCAAGAGTACGGCCAGCGTTAGACCAGATCTAAGGGTTCATAGATCTGCCACGTGATGAATTCTAGACACCAGATCCCTTACCTCCAACGGGAAGAGAAATTAAGAACTTTTCTGACGAGTAGACTAATCCACCAGGAAGGCATCTCATCACTTCCGTGACTTAATTCACAAGTCTGGCATCTGACTTTCTTTGACTATCCAACACTTTGAAATTGTTTTAACTATATAGATCACAGGAGGGAATATAGTTCATTTTGTTTTGACCAATATTACAAACCATTGTTTTTTCACTAGTTCTAGTACACGGAAGTATAACAAAATAAATAAATAAAAGTATAGTATAAATATTCGCTTCTCAGATTAACCCGCTGCAGTGGAGTATAAAAAAAAATGTACCTAACTTGGAAGCCACTGAGCATGTTTATAGAAGATTTTTCTTGGAAAGAAAAATATGAGAAACTACTGAACCAAAAAGACATTTGTATGGTAAATTAGAAAGGTCGGCTGCTTCTTTGCGAGCGCAAGAACGTGTTGCTTACAAGTCGGCTTCCCGGGTGCTTCCTTCAGTCACGAAAATTAGGTCAAACTAAATCTGTTAACAGGGCTCAGAAGAGTGCACGTTACACTGGAAAAATCACTAACCCTTGACTAATAAATGTCTCGCCTGCACCCCATCCATCTTAGAGGACTGTCTACGCCCTTGGCTGTCTTATCTGTCTGTTGGGGTGAAAAAAGTACGAGGTGTCAGCGTTAGAAAAGAATGTGTTTAAAATAATCAGCCCTTGCTCTTGTCTTGACCGATAGTTCTCGCAAGACGGCAGATACCGGCTTGTCCCATTCTCGGGGAGGGGGGGGGGGGGGTAGCAGTAGCAGGGTGAGACAATGAATGAATGAATGAATGAATGATCTTTATTTTCAAAGGGTAAAGAATTTGGCAAGAAGGCCCTTCTTACATTTTGACCTTCATAGCTCCATCTTTCATTCTTCCCACACATTCAGTTTAATAGAAGTGCAGAAATCTTGTAGGAAAAGAACAAATCTAAGACTGCAGAATGAAACTATTACATAAGATAATGAACTGCGTGAGAGGTAACTAATCTGACAAGAAAGCCCGCGCGCGCCCATCACACACACACACACAAATATATTTTTAGTGCAGTTCTTCTAACATCACATTCTTTCACATTCTTTCAGATTCATTAAGATAATATTTCCAACAAGATCTAATAAGAATAAGTTACGTTTAGATTAAGATCATTTCTAACAAGATCTACCGAGGACAAGTTACGTTTAGATTAAGATCATTTCTAACAAGATCTACCGAGAGCAGGTTCCATTTAGAACTGTGTTTCTTTAGGACACAGACCAGAACTTTGTGGCTGGCATGGCATGACATGAGAGACGCTTAGATATTTAAGGAGACAAAGGCAGTAAAGAGTTAAATCCGGGTGTATGTCTGTGTATAGGAAATATTTTAACTCTTTACTTCCTTATGTAGTATTGTTTTATATGTGCTATCGGAGGAAGGTAATAAAAGTGATTTAAAACTGTTGTTGTATATTTCCTTTTCATTCTCTCTCTTTTTTTCGCATAACAACTACATTCCATTTGTCACAGTACTCCCAACATTCGTTATTTGCTTTCGGTGGTGTTGCCTCTCGCCCGACTACTCATGACCGCCCTGCTGGACGAAAGAGCAAAGGGTTTGGTCTTTTAAACTTGAAAAGAGTGTACCTCGAAGAAATGATTTTGTGAGGTGGGCTACAGGACTAGTTCTTTACAAACTTTAAATCCAGCGTAGTTCCATCCAAAATAAATACATTTACAACGAATGATGAAGATCAAAACCTCTATCTTAATGCGAAGAGAACTAAATTGATCACAGATGACAAAACAAATAAGGCAGCTGAAATGTATCAATGAGGAAAAACTGGAAGAGATTTGAATATTTTGGGTCATTACTAACTAATACTGGAGATACAATGAGGGAAATAAAAAGAAGGGTATCTATCACTCCTCAAAACAGTAAAACAACTAAAGAAGCTGTGGAGAGGAACAGACAGAACTACAAAAATAAGATTTTTAAGGGCATGCATCTTTCCCATCGCAACATATGCCTGTGAGACCTGGACACTTAAGAAAACAGCGGAGAAACACATAAATGCCGTTAAATGTAAATGGTACAGAAGAGTTCTCCAAATATCATGGACACAAAAAAGAACAAATATATCCATACTACAGTAAGTCAGTCATTCATTTGCATGTCCATTGCGGAACTTTACTTCCTAACAGCTCTCCTGTAGGTCTCTCGGTTGTAAGCAAGATCCCCCTGCTGCTGATGCATCCATTTGCTGGTCATCAACGATGTCTTACAGTCATCTTCGCCTTGGTCTTCCTCTCTTTTTTTTTACTTTATTATGTACCCTTCCTAGACGGTCTTCTCTACATTATCATGACGTTTAATGTGTCCAAAATGTTTACGTTTTCTCTATTTAATCCTCTTTACTAACCAGCCTTCTTCAATATCCATACTACAAGAATTTAATATTGAAGAATGTTGGTTACAGAAGATTAAACAGAGAAAACTTAAATATTTTGGACACATTAAACGTCAGGAGAATTTAGAAGAGACAGTCTTGGAAGGGTACATAATTAGAAAAAGAAAGAGAGGAAGACCAAGGCGAAGATGGCTGCAAGACATCGTTGATGATCTGAAAATGGATGCATCAGCAGCAGAGCATCTTGCTTACAACCGAGAGGCCTACAGGAGAGCTAACAGGGAAGCAAAGTTCTGCAAGGAACAGGCAACTGACTGACTGACTGACTGACTGACTGATGTCTGTTTAGACAATGCTTGCGATTACTCCGCTTGCTTGTAGTAACATACTGTTTTGCTTATTCATTTACTTGCGAGATTGTGCTGAATGTGGCCATGTGGCCTTCCAGTTATGGAGGCTGCAAAGAAAGAGGAATAAAATATCTGGTTCACTCCGGCAGTTTTCCCCAAGCCACTGTTACCTATCCTCCCTCCTACTCCATTATCTTTGCTTCAAGATCTGTATCACCGCATCTGCCACAAAGAACTCCTGTTAAACTGTTCCGTGGGGATCTACAAACGAACAAGAACCATTCTGTGATTTCTTTTTTATGTTCTTCACCATCATCTGAGGCCCAGGTTGGCTGAGTGGTTAGGCGTTCGTTCTACTAATCCAGTGGTGTCCGGTTCTAGTCCCCACAGTGGGGAGTTTTTTTTTCTATTACCACCTCACCAAAAAGGCCCCATGGTCCACCCAGCTACTAAAAAATGGGTACCAGAGAAATCTAGGAAGGTAAATGCGGCAAGGCGTGATACTGACCATTATAGCAGTATAGGCTAGGGGTTATAACCAGGATTGGTATTTAGGAAATAATTAATAGAGTGAGTACCCTTGTTTGAGAGGTAGGTTGGTTGAGACCATTGAGCGGGGGTCTTGGGAAAAGCGTGCAGCATGGAGAAAACTGAGTGGGTAGGGATAGTATAAAAACCACTCACGATTTAGTAAAAGGGAGAGCCTTACTTGTTTTGTGTAGCAAGAGCCTTACTTGTTTGTTGTAGCAGGAGCCTTACTTGTTTGTGTTGTAGGAAGAACCTTAGTAGTTTTGATGTAGATGGAATCTCGTTTAGGAAGATTTTCTTTTGTTAAGGGCAGGTTTTATGTAGTTGAGATGGAAGAATTAGGTTTTCTTGTGATGGTTGAGGTTTTTGGTGGAACTTGTAAGTATGGTTTTATTTGTATAAGGTCATTTGTAAGGTTTTCGCCCATATGGCGTAGAGTTCTCTCACGCCGGGCATTTGTTACTGTGAATTTTGTTCAGCCTGATGGCTACATTCCCATCATCATGATTTCACCCCTCATTTTGTCCATTAATAAATGTGTGTTGTCTGATGATAAACTACACCAATTGACTTTGTTGGAATTCTCATTGTTGACCAGTTTGTTTTGGTTGGAAGACTGCCAAGTTATGTTTAAGTTGTTGTATCTGTACTATTCTGTGGAGTTGGAAGCCTGGGTGTCCTGTTGTATTTTCTCAGTGTGTAACATAGAAAATTAGGTGGTTTTAGAACACCAACAACAAGAAGAAATTTATAAGAAGAAACTGTTTTAGTACGGCGCAATACTACTTTACTTGGCGCCAGATAGAGTCATTCTGTTATACCATATCAGACTTTCATGTGCCGAAGGTAGTGGAAATACGGGCCTAACACCGTATCCCCAATATGCCTTAATGGCATGGAAACGGAGATTTTACCTTACCTACCTCACAATCATTTATATGTGTATGTGTAATCAGCTCCGCTTCCCCGACTCAGAGATTGCTCAACGACGGTCTGTGTTTTCCTGGAATTCAGGAATGAATCACAGATACTTTTCGACTATGAAGGCGATTTTGAAGTCGATATATGTTAGTAGTTGTAAGCTTTTCAGAACTTTTATCTTAGCTGTGAAGTTTCTCTTTCCTGATTCTACCAGTCTAATAGGCATGGTAACAGCAAGGAAAGTTTATATTGCAATGTTCATTCTCTTTGAGCTTGGAGTCTTTTATTTTCCTTTTCTTTTTAAATTTGATAATTTTTACTTCCTCATATAACGCGGCGCCGGTGCGGAAAGATAATCCAACTGACTCGGTCTTTCACCAGTTCTTCCCAGAACTGAGGGCTGGCGGGAAAAATCTCGCAATGATGACTTAATAAATATCCTTGTATCTCAGGTTTTGGTGCTTTCTCTTGGCATCTTTATCTTCGCAAGTTCGCCTTGTAGAATCTAGCTGCCGACGTGATTGTTAATCAGTTTTGCTACACAACTCTTCTTTCTTAAAAAAATACGTACACATGAACAAGAAGATCGCTGATATGTTTGGATGATATCACACAGTTTCATTACATATGCAAAACTGATTTCGCTAATGATAATTATTAGTCCACCTCTGACAGAGGCCTTAGAACCTGGAAAGAATAGATCACCTGTGACGGAATCATGTCAATGTTGAAAGAATACATCTCCTTTGTGAGAATCATATCTCTTTTGAAAGAATACATCATCTGTGACAGAATCATATTCGTCTTTTTAGAATACATCATATATGAGAGAATAAAATCCCTCTTGAAAGAATAAATCATCTCTGACAGAATCATACCACTCTTGAAAGAATACATCATCTGTGAGAGAATTCACATCATTCTTGAAAAAAAGAAAACACATGACCTAAAAGCTTGGGTTTTCAACCCTGTCATTCTCAAAGCCTTGTCATCTAAGAATTCTTAACTGCAGCTGTTGGTTGACTCAAAGTTCACATTATTGTGTGTACTTTCTTTTACTTTCTTTACCTCCCATCTTCCTTCTGTAACATAATTTAAGTTTTCAAAGAACAGGCGCACTTGAAGCCACTGACAGCTGTTTTCGTTTATAAAATCACACTCTCACACAGAAATAACTTTTACAGTCAATTACCATAAACACAAAAAAGAACATTGCCCTATATATCTGATCTTTCACTACCTTTATTCAGACAGTCAGTCTACTGTTAATTTGAAAGTTAGCTGAAAAAAAGAAGAGACCAGATATAGAACATTAGAACACCCACGCAGCCGACTGACAGAATCAGTTAATTTACTTTTGCACAAAGTGAAGCTCTTTTTGACTTTCAAGTAAGGACAGTATTAAGCTCGTGAATAATATTTAAAGTCATATTTAAGTTGTTTTTTTTTAAACAACTAAAGAAATAGAAAAGAAATTAGACTCTTTTTGAAAACAAATGCCTAAGGAAAATACTCGGCATCAAGTGGAACGAATTCAAGAACAATGCAGAGATAAGACAGATGACTGAACAACAACCTGTCTCATGGGTGATCAGGAAAAGGAGATGGACATATGTTGGTCACTTGATGAGAAGAAATGAACAGAGAATCCCAAAACAAGCTATCAATTGGAACATAACAGGCCGAAGAAAAAGAGGCAGACCATGTGAAACTCTAAAGAGGACATTGTTAAGAGAGGCCAAATTAACAGGCATAAAATCCTTTGATGAGGTTGAAAGACTCGCCAAAGACAGGAAAAATTGGCGAACTACTTTGCGAGCCCTATGTGACGTTTAACGGAACGGGAAGGATATAAGATATAAGATAAGATAAGCTGACTAGACATATTGCCTTGTGTGTGTCCTTCACAGGAACTTTGCTCATTTAATATTCAGACCTGGGGGTGAAGACGGTGTCCGAGGAGACAGTCAGCGACCCATAGCTGATATGCCAGCGTCAGGAGTAGCGACCCATCGTTGATATGCCAACGTCAGGAGTAGCGAACCATCGCTGATATGCCAGCGTCAGGAGTAGCGACCCATAGCTGATATGCCAGCGTCAGGAGTAGCGACCCATCGCTGATATGCCAGCGTCAGGAGTAGCGACCCATAGCTGATATGCCAGCGTCAGGAGTAGCGACCCATCGCTGATATGCCAGCGTCAGGAGTAGCGACCCATCGTTGATATGCCAGCGTCAGGAGTAGCGACCCATAGCTGATATGCCAGCGTCAGGAGTAGTGACCCATCGCTGATATGCCAGCGTCAGGAGTAGCGACCCATAGCTGATATGCCAGCGTCAGGAGTAGCGACCCATAGCTGATATGCCAGCGTCATGAGTAGCGACCCATCGTTGATATGCCAGCGTCAGGAGTAGAGACCCATAGCTGATATGCCAGCGTCAGGAGTAGCGAACCATAGCTGATATGCCAGCCTCAGGAGTAGTGACCCATAGCTGATATGCCAGCGTCAGGGTTAGCGAACCATAGCTGATATACCAGCGTCAGGGTTAGCGAACCATAGCTGATATGCCAGCGTCAGGGTTAGCGAACTATAGCTGATATGCCAGCGTCAGGGTTAGCGACCCATAGCTGATATACCAGCGTCAGGGTTAGCGAACTATAGCTGATATGCCAGCGTCAGGGTTAGCGAACTATAGCTGATATGCCAGCGTCAGGGTTAGCGAACTATAGCTGATATACCAGCGTCAGGGTTAGCGACCCATAGCTGATATGCCAGCCTCAGGGTTAGCGAAACATAGCTGATATGCCAGCGTCAGGGTTAGCCAACCATAGCTGGCTAAGACCCTGTCCCACCCCTCCGTTGGTACCCCCAGTAACAGGCATAAGCTGGCTAACGGGGCAGGGATCGCCATTGCCCCCATGGTAGTGGAGTCTGCTAAGGAAGCATTGCACACCCCCTGCTCTTTAACTGTACTCCGGGACCGAAAAAGTAGTTGCCATAACCCGCTCCCACGCCGATGCGATGGTGTGCCTCAACACCTTCACAGCATCGGCTGCAAAGAACACCAGCTCCCAGTTACAGGGACTTTGTACAAGTACAAGTTGCCAAAGTATGTAAAATAGTCTGTTTCCTCACTTGACACTCCCTCAACTTATATGGGTGTTATTGCATGTGGTATCTCTCATCTTAGGACACGTCCTAGGTTAAACATTGTTAAGTCTACGACGGAATGAGCGGGAACTCACAGGATTACTGCAGCCGGCTACGTCTCTGAGAATTATGAAATGCGATCATACAGAGAGTCAAAGAGACCGAATGGCCAATCGGATGCCTTCTTTACGTCCCGTTATCTAACCCCGGCTACCCAAAAATCAAATGGCATTAGGAAGAGCTTTGATACACTGTAACTACCGATTTTTGTCGATCTCTCCGATTCATCTGTGTGCTTAAAATAGCCAAAAAGGGGAGAGAAATCACTAAAATATCACGAACTGCAAAGCTGTTACATTTGTGTTTGCAGATTTACATAGTACACAGGCAGGCAGATTCTCTTGACAGTGATTTGAAATCACCAAACGGTCGACCTTTACTTGCTAAGTAAGAGGACGTGGAACGCTGTTTCAGAGCAACGCGTTGAAGAAGTTCGATGGTGAGGCCACATTAGCGTGCCCAAGAAGCTGGTTTGTTGACGTGGAAGCAATGAAAGAGGTGCAAACAGTTTAGACTTCGGAGAGATTCCACATCATCATAAAGAGCCTGTTCTATATTTTCCCCCCTAAGTCCAAAATGAATTGTAACTTTTGCTTCTTTCCAAAACCCGTAAGACGCCATCTGCTCCTATATCGCTTTCTGTGGATCCTTTCAGCATTCCTTGATATGGCCTGCTTTGAGAACCCGCGTTCTAACTAAGAAGATCTTGAAGAAACAAGAATCTGTGATGCTGATATAGCACGTGTTTTTCTTACCAATTAATTATCGAGACAATTAAAGACTTATACAGATAGATGGGGCGCAGCCAAGAGATCAGCGCCTGATTTATTGTTTAAAGGTTAGTGATTTTTCCAGTGGGATGTGCACTTTTTTATGGTAACCTCAGAGATAAGAGAAACGACGAATGCGATAAAACTGGTTCTAGTAATAGAGTAGATAGAGGCGTATGGTTCAGTTTTGCAAAAAGATAGGAAGAGTGCGGAAAAAGGGGGCGGGGGGGGGGGGGGTGGCAGACAGTAAGATGAGGGCGGGTATATGAAGAACATGCAACAAATCAATATTTCGACAAAAGCCTTTTTTTCAAGGATCACATACAAAAAACAACAACAACAACACAACAGATAAAAACAAGAAAAACAAATAAAACAAAATTAGCTGTATTCAGTTTTTCATCTGGATAGTTCTTGGATAACAGCGTTGTCTTCCTGGTTTTCAACGTGTGTTTCAACCTGTATCATAAATATTTTAATTTTTCTTCCCATGCGATGTAAGGAATCAGATACTACACTCCATCACGTGATGGAGATTTAAACGTCCTAAAATCTCCTCTATGTAAGGGAGGATTCTTGAAGCCACATCAAAGTATATTCCCCATCTTACTTCCCAGCTCTGTGTAGAAGATATACAACGGCTCTTTTCTTGAAGGCGATTTCTAAGTAGGCGGAAGCCAGTATCTTTGGAAAGTAGTTTCTGAGTAATCTCCCTCGTGGCTGATTCAATCAATTTTTGACCCATATAATCACATTCAGTAATAACAAATTGTGTTTGTGTTGTATGATTCAGTATATTTTCGCTTGCGTTTCGTGTCCAATAAGTTCGAACCATATAGCCTCCCTCGGCAAACACTAGTCCCTGTGCACATTAGTGCTCGGCCTGGCAAGGTTTTCCGCCATATCTTCCCATTTTATTTCTCTGCTGATGCAAAGGAGAGAGTAACATCTGTCTGGTAGAGCCCTTTGAGATATGCATGGCTCAAATAATATAATTAGTGTTCAGTTGTTTCGAGTTTTCTCAAAACCATCCAAGACATGGCGTAAAACCACATCATCATCATCATCATCATCATCATCATCATCACTATTTCCACTGCTAGATACATGTGATCATAATTCTCCACTCTGTGGGTCCTACATGTATATAACAAGATCTTGAAATCTGCAGCGATTTTGTGATTCCTAAATGTTCTATTTTCAACGCAGCCTAAAATAAAGCTATAGTTATCTTTTTTTTCTGTTTTTTAGTAATTTGTTTCGTTTCGTAAATTTTCAGAAATATTTTTACATCTTCTTTTTTTTTTCTTGCCATGAGGGAAGAAAAGTCTAAACTGCGTCTCCGTGCCGGGCAGTTTTTATTTTCTTGAAATCTGAAGATGATGTTGAGAAATATTGTCCATAAATACGACAGCAAACTTGTCTCGCTTTCACCATTTTTAGCTACACGTGTAAGAGCTTTTATCTTATCGTGTTGTTTTGGGCGTGTGTGTGTGTGTGTGTGTGGGTTTTTTTTTTATCTTTTGCGTCCAAGATTTCAGTCATGAACATGCAAGGCTGTTGTTTCTTAGTTTTGAAGGATTTATTTCCCTTTAATGTCTACACAGTTTGGATAGCAAAGGGGAGACAACGTGATTGGAAAGGACGAACCCCGTCTTACGCAGGGCGACATTCTGAGAGTATAGATCCTGGACAGGAGTGGTTACCTCCCTTACCCCCTGCTATCAAACTTCAAAAAAAAGTGTATTCATATTACACTCCATAGAAGACGCAAGAAATATATCCCCGCTGTGATGGAAGCTGAGGTCGAGGCACTAAAACGAATGAGAAGGCGATATTGTCATCTATACAGACGGTTCGGTGATTCGGGGAGCAGTTGTGCCTGGACGTTCATAGTCAACTCAAATGATTGGACGTTCATAGTCAACTCAAATGATTGGACGTTCATAGTCAACTCAAATGATTGGATGTTCATAGTCAACTCAAATGAATGGACGTTCATAGTCAACTCAAATGATTGGATGTTCATAGTCAACTCAAATGAATGGATGTTCATAGTCAACTCAAATGAATGGATGTTCATAGTCAACTCAAATGATTGGATGTTCATAGTCAACTCAAATGATTGGATGTTCATAGTCAACTCAAATGATTGGATGTTCATAGTCAACTCAAATGATTGGATGTTCATAGTCAACTCAAATGATTGGATGTTCATAGTCAACTCAAATGATTGGATGTTCATAGTCAACTCAAATGATTGGATGTTCATAGTCAACTCAAATGATTGGATGTTCATAGTCAGCTCAAATGATTGGATGTTCATAATCAACTCAAATGATTGGATGTTCATATTCAACTCAAATGATTGGATGTTCATAGTCAACTCAAATGACTGGACGTTCTTAGTCAGCTCAAATGATTGGACGTTCTTAGTCAGCTCAAATGACAGAACAGTGAAAGAAACCAGCTGTAAGATGGGAAGAACAGAACTAGTTACCTAGGTTGGTTGGCAACCCTAATGTAGAAATAATTGATCAGATACAGCCAAGTATCGGAAGTTCGCAATTCTGGAAAAAGATCCGTCTCCGGTCCAGTATATGAAGAAAACATGATAGAATTTTAATCGGTCGGGATTTGTAAGCTGAGCACGTTGGAGGCCAGCGGATCGGGGGAGTCGTGTTATTGTTCAAGCGGGAATGAGAATTTTATTCGTCGAACGAGAACCAATATGTATGTAAGTTAGTGTTTATTTTTTACACTCTGTGATGTGGATGCTTGCGAGCTGTGGAATCGACTCCTCCGGTGCAGTCCCGATCCACTTTGCAGTCGACTCCTCCGGTGCAGTCCCGATCCACTTAGGTAAATGCTTTGTTAGTGATTGTGTTATGAATGGTAATGAATAATCATAACTCAGTTAAGGTATAATTGTTCTATGTAGGGTTTTGATGTTTTTATTTTTAGTGGTAACGTGGAAGTGATGCTTATTATGTGCACTTATTTTTATATTACTGTTTGTGTGTGTGTGTGTGTGTGTGTGTGTGTGTGTGTGTGTGTGTGTGTGTGCATATGCCTGTGAATACATTCTTGCCAATTTACTAGGTTTGTTACAGTCTGAATCGAACCTAAATATTTAAGGAAATTGTTTTAGTGATTTTTGTTGATAACAATAAAAAATACGATATAACACCACATAAATTACAATAATCACTCCATTTTAAAATATAATAATTCCTACACAGCGCCGCACTTCTTCCAGCAACAAACAGCCCCACGATGGAAAACATGGCTGGAACAAAAGCTCTGATCTGGCTCATGTGACAGGACTACAGGCAAGAATCAGCCTTAAGGGATTAGATGAACATTGTAAAATAAATTCAAGCTGTCTCTCTAAGGGTACCAGTGGCTTGAATCCTTGCGGACCTCACAGATCCTTCGAGTTACTCGTACTTTCATATCAGGTCATGCTGGTGTATGGGGGGACACGAGAGAGCAGATCGGTTGGCTGGCAGAGCCGTCTTGGAGGAAGAGCAGACAATGGACAGAGCAGACATTATCAATGCTATAAGAGAAACTAGTCTAACAAAGGACTTCATTGACAACTTTGAATCAGCATCTTTGTCAGAAAATGTAGAAGCTCAAGGGAGAAACTTGGGGTGCCAATCAAAAAAAAAAAAAAAAAATGAACGATTCATCAAGAATCTGGATGACCAGACAACAAATAACGGATGTAATCAGTTCAGTATGCTGAAGGAATAAAGAATGCTGGATTTGAACACACAAAAAAACATTTGATTCTAAATGTAAAAACAAGACTTGGTGTATGGACTTCTTTCTGATTTATTAAGAAGAGATTTAAATGCACCAAACATATATTTGTACTCTTCCACTGGACCCATAGCTTTATTTCTGTCACGGTCTTTTCGCCCGTTTCTCTTCTTTGTTCCTTATAGAAAAAAATCTCTGCTGGATATCTTGCAGATTTCATTGTGTCTCATGTCCTAGGCTCTGCTTTCTTTAAATCTAAATGTAATTATATCATAATCTATCTTCATTTAGGATTTAGGGATCAGAAATCTTCCACAAAAGTGTACAAGTACAGAAGATTGAAGCATCCATGGATGTGTCCGGAGTGCAGGGTTGATGATCTTTCCTAATTAAGTACCTTCCCATAAGCATGCATGTACTATACTTCAGTATTTGATCTTTACTTAAAGTAGCAATTGTTCCTACTCTGATCATATTAAACTCAGATCCTCTTTCAGTTCTGTCCTTTAGGGTTGTTTTTTGTTTTTTTCAAAACTCTTATTTCAGCTACCTTGCTTTCACTTCCAGCCATTGACGGCTGCGTCATCAGCTTGTCTCACGTTATTATTTCGATCTGCCCCTGTCCCCCTGCCAGCAATAACTCTGACAGAACTAAACCGCTATAATCTGGACCTAATGTGACAAAAGTCTGATGCCCATGGCACTTTGAGACGTGCCTGATCCCTTGTTTCAGTCAACATTACAGCCAAAATTAATATATAATCTTTTCTCTGATAGATGTTCTATTTGCGGAGTTACGTTGGCGTTTAGATCTAGAACAATCAAAGCATTCTCTCTCTCTCTCTCTCTCTCTCTCTCTCTCTCTCTCTCTCTTTGTATCTGACCGATCTTTGTGAAAGTATTTAAAAAACTGATTATTGAATCGTATTCTGTCTGAAATGCCTTATGCTGAAGTTTTCACCGTTGTCTAGAGATGCAAGAAGCAAATACCCAGTACTCTTATCCAGATAACTGGACCGGGTTACAGATTTAATTTTTTTGCTATCCAGTTTACCTATACGCAAAAGAAAGGGGTTCCTGTCATTAAGAAATATGCTTGTGGAAAAAAGTAAATTATCTGACTACAAATTTGAAGTGCGCAAGATGACACAACTGACTCTTGTATCTCCCGCTATGTAAGATACCACTTTAAAAAAACCCACTGCGTTTTATACCCCGATGTTTATGTTCAGGTAAATCTTGGGGTAGAGGTTACCGGTAGTAGACTAATGCCTAAAGATCTATGTTTATGAGGTTCTCAGTCAATCAGTCATTTGCATGTTCCTTGCGTAACTTTGCCTCCCTAACAGCACTCCTGTAGGCCTCTTGGTTGTAAGCAAGATGGCCTGCTGCTGATGCATCCATTTGCAGATTATCAACGCTGTCTTGCAGCCATTTTCGTCTTGGTCTTCTTCTCTTTCTTTTTCCCATTATGTACCCTTCCAAGACGGTCTTCTCTAAATTCTTATGACGTTTAATGTGTCCAAAATAATTAAGTTTTCTTTTTCATATTTATTAACCAACCATCTTCAATATTAAGTTCTTGTAGAATGGATATATTTGTTCTTTTTTTTTTGTCCATGATATTTGAAGACCTCTTCTGTAGCATTTGCATTCAAAGGCATTTATGTGTTTCTCAGACGTTTTGTTAAGTGTCCAGGTCTCACAGGCATATGTTGCTATGGGAAAGATGCATGCTCTTAAAAGTCTTATTTTTGTAGTTCTGTCTGTTCCTCTCCACAGCTTCTTTAGTTGTTTTACTTTTTGAAGAGTGATAGATGTTCTTCTTTTAATTTCCCTCATTGTGTCTCTGTAGTATTGTTGTAAATGGTGTAGTATTTTTATATTTTACTTTACTGACGTGAATTAATTGTTCAATCTTTTATTACTTCTTGCCGCCGTCGTACTGAGTGATGGAAGAGTGACTACACCATACATTCCGACCTTACATATAAATAACAGGAACACGAAACAACAATCCTTTTTTCTTAAAATCACGATCCTTGTATTTATAAAATTCTGATCCACAAAGCAATGCGAATCAAACGAATCCTATGCGCATGAAGTCCATATATTTATACATTTCCACACGCGTTATGATTCATAAAAAAGGTTCCTTGAATAATATGATTTCAATCCTGATTACAATGCACATACTAAACTATACACGTCAGCTTCCATCTATCGAATGATCCTTCGTCCACGACTGGTCGCTGGACTTCCACGTGCTCAACTTATCCCCCTTTTCTTCTCTTCTCGTCTTATATACCTGGTCATTGCCGGACTCGAAGGCCTGGGGATTTCCATTCAAAACGTGGCCGTCTCTGGCCAGTGGGATTTCCAATCAAAACCGGGTCACTGCTTGCTTATTTTCCCACTCCTTACATCTCCATTATTGGTTAGTAATGATCCAAGATATTCAAAACTCTCAACCTCTTCCAGTTTTTCCTTACTGATACATATTTCAGCTGCACTATTTATTTTATCAGTTGTCATCAATTTAGTTTTCCTCACATTAAGATAGAGGTTTTGATCTTCACTATTCTTACGGACTGACATAATTATGAGGTTCTATGAATGATATAGGCCTGTGTCGCCTCTACAGTTCTGTAGTTTGTGAACTAGTCGATAAACTACAAGCCATTCAGTCCATACAGGTTAGCTATGAGTGCGTCTCTTTCTCTCTCTCTCTCTCTCTCTCTCTCTCTCTCTCTCTCTCGCTCTGTGTGTGTGTGAACCTTAAGTGCCCAAGGCACATGGGGCTTCTGTAAGGGTTTTCCATAAACGCCTGTCCTTTGCCTTTTTTTCCGTTCTTGCCCAGGTGAGCCCTCTATTGCTCAACATCCTCTCTGTTGTTCTTCTCCATGTCTCCTTTGGTTTACCCTTACTTCTATTCCATTACTTCTCCGGGTATACTAATATTTAAAAGATTACGTGCTTCTTTTGCTTAATAAGTTCAGCATGAAAATATCCAGTAGTAGCTACATCCATGGGGGAAAAAACACAAAAACCTACTGAGGGAAAGGCTATGAAGTTCATGGAAAATGCGAGGTTTTTGCTTCCTTTAAAAAATATTAATTTCGAAATTACTGGAGCGTCCCATAAACCGGTGAGCCTTGTATGGCAGAGAATATGGCACGTATCTGTCAGCGTATACAACTTAAAGGGACACTCAAGCAAAAATCATTCTACGTGTGCACGAGACCTCATCTCTAAATGAACATAAGGACAATGAACAAAGCATGCGGCGGGGCACTTCGTTCTGCGGTATTTTTCAGTCTTCTTTAGTTCACTTTCGTGTACAAGCCCAACGCTGAACTGGATGGGCAGCCACCTCTCATCCGGCGGGGATATACTGATATCCAAAACACGTCGAGGTTTTCTGGTGAGAAAGTCCAACTCTAGACTAAACTGAGGCAACGAAAACTACGATGTCACGCAATCCCGCTTCTGAGGGTCACCGAGAATACAGGCTCAAGCCCTGCTATACTCTGAACTTCTTGTGGTCCTCTCGTTCATCGGGGACCACAGGGGACCACGGGATATATCGAGGACCATAGGTGTAAATTCAGTAGGATCACGGTGCGGTCTTGCTGGTAGAAGCGAACGAAGAAGAAGAAGAAGAAGACTTTCGTGTAGGGAATTATTTTGCGAGAAAGAGGCGTAATACGGCACTTATGTGTGAACTTAATGACTGCTGCAAATCTATTGGAATAAAGTTAATGCAGAAAATGTAGGTGCTAGTTTTACTACAGAATTAAGACAGAAATATGTGGCATTTTGGCCAGATGCCTTCGTCTGACACTCAAAGAGATTATAGAGAAAGAGAAAGGACACAAAGGCGCTATAAGTAGGTAAAGACCGACGATCTTCTTCTTCTTCTTCTTCTTCTTCTTCTTCTTCAGTCTGCCTGGAACTGGGAGCTGGTGTTCTGTGCACCGACTGCAGTGTAGATGTTGAGGCACAACATCGTGGTGGCTCGGAAGCCATGGTAAGGAGGCTATTTCTTCAGCCCCAGAGTTGGAACCATAAAAGCAGGGGTGTGCAGTACTTCTTTACCAGACTCCACCCACCATGATGATACTGGCTATCCCTGACTCGTTAACCATGGTACGCCTGATATGCGGTGTCAACAGAGATGTGGGACAGGGTCTTGACCAGCAATGGTTCTCCAACCCTGACTCTAGCATGTCAGCTGTGGGTCGCTAACTGGCATATCGTCACCACCTAAAGACTGTCAAAGTCTCCATGTTTTAGAATGTGTGAGAAATATCCTTAATAAACGTCCTACAACCTTGCTACACAATTTTATACGCCTGTCAAATGGCACCCTATATCTCTTTACATTTCACAGGATGTCTACATCCTATTAATTTGCATGTCTGAGACGACAGTGCTACATTCTGTGTCATCTTATCTTAGAAAGGACTAAATTCCAAGTGTAGTCTGTAGAGTGTATTGATTGGTGGTCCTGAAATCTCCTACTTCAGATTTACATCCCTTTGTGGGCATTTCTGCCCAGACAACGCCATTTTTAGAGCTCGATACAATAAATAAGGGCAGCTAACCCTGTCACGAGGATTCGTAATTAGATTTACGGCGTGGAGTTACGACTCTTTGCTTGTCTTTCTTCAAACATTTCGCCGAGTTTTACCAAAACTTTATCTCAAGTCCATCGCCTGGGATGTACACATATACTAAAGTGCTCGTACTTTGGTGTCTTGAATATAAAAGTGAAATAGTGTGTCTTATATCAGTCTTAACTATGTGCAAGATGCAATTCTGCCAAATCACACAGAGATACGTAAAGGATACAGTGTTAACGGCACTGTATGCGGCTTCCGGTATGTCAAGACGCGTACAGTGAATAAAACCAGGACTTCGGTGTTAACGAAACAGGGAAGTCGTTTAGTCAGTAAAGATTACTTGTCTTGTAAGGAATCTTCAGGTTTGGAAATACACAATTATCTGCACATCAGCGGTTTCACCTCACAAACTTGTAGTTAGTTACCGTTTTTTTGCACCTAACGTTCTTGTCATAGTCGTCTCCTCTTGTTTCCATGGCCACACGCCCTTATATGGTCTGGTTCTCTTTTTCCCCTCTCTGCAGTTGTCTCCCTTATTTGTTTATACTGTTACACTGATGCCCAAATTTTACTTCACTATGTGGGTGAAGCAGTCCGATGAAGCAACCAGCGACCCTTAGCCGACATGCTAGTGTCAGGGTTAGCGAATCATAGCTAACTAAGACCCTATCCCACCTCTCCCTTGGTACCCCCAGTAACAGGTCTAGCCTGGCTGACGGGGCAGGGATCGCCAAAGTCCCCATGGTGGTGGAGTCTGCTAAAGAAGCATTGCACACCCCCGTGCTTTTTAGCTGTACTTCGGGACTGAAAAAGTAGCTGCCATAACCCGCTCCCACGCCGATGCGATGCTGTGCCTCAACACCTCTACAGAATCGGCTGCAAAGAACACCAGCTGGCAGTTACAGGGAGTTAGTACAAGTTTACTTGACCATGACGGAATACGGTAGTACAACGTGGTCAGCGTATCATGCCTGACTCTCTTTCCTTTACCAGTTTCGGAAGGATCTGGACGCCCAGTTCTGCAGCATGGTGTGACTGGGTTGCCTCAGGCTGGCGTAGAACCACCGAACTGACGGTGAAAGGCGAGCTAACTAACCACAGCGCCCCTTAGATGTTCCAGCTGTTTGAAGCTATGCCAAAACTGAAATGATCTAACGGAAGCGGAGAAGAAAATCGAGGCCGCGGTTTGCGTTAAGTTGAACAAGAAAATGAACATGTTGTAGAAACACTGCCCCTGCAGCCTGGAATAGTTCACGCGCGTCCCGATCTCAAATCTGGAGCATCTCAAACCTGGTCCATGTGCCCCGACGAAAATCTTAGTCCACGGGAGGGTGACGGCACGTCGGGGCAAAATCCACACCTTCCAACGCCAGAAGCCGTGTTGCTATCGACTGGACCACTGCCACCCGTAAGACAAGAAACGGAAACTATCTGTTGTTGTTGTTGTTGTTGTTGTTGTTGTTGATATAAGAGTATTCATCTTAGCCCAGGTTGTATGTTTATTTTCCTCGCTGATTTCGGCATTGAGTGGAAAAAACAAAAAAGAATATTATGATAATACAGACTGATGTTGCCATTGTTGAAGTTGTTTCTCTCCCTCCCCCACCCCCCCTCTCTCTCTCTCTCTCCCTCTCTCTCTCTCTCTCTCTCCCCCTCTCTCTCTCTCTCTCTCGTCCTGTCAATGCCCAAGACACATGTGATGTGGCTGCTAGTAGCCAAGAGATTTCCACTTTTTTTCGGTCCTTATCAATCTTCTTCGCTGTCTGCCACGTCAGTCCTCTGTTCATCACCATCCTCTCTTCTGCACGTCTCCATGTCTCTTTGTGTCGTCCCGTCCTTCTTTCACCTTGTGGAGCTTACATAAAATCTGTTCGTGATAAGGGTTTGAGGTATCTAGGAGTTAGATAGTGTATACATTTCCTGTCTGCAGTGATGTAGAATTCAGAACTAACTGATTATCACTGACTACGGCTGTTCAAAAGGTCAGGAAAGTGGTTTGAAGTTTGTATTCAGAACTGGTGTTTCTTCAAGGCGTTATATTTTTGCGATCTGAGCCCTACTCATAGCTCCCTTAAAAATGAACAGCCAGCAAATTTGAAACCATCATTATCATTATCATGATGCCTTTCATAAGTTAAGGTTAAAAGCAATAGACCCCTGGGATGATTTGAATCCTTCCTAGAGCTGCCAACCAAGCTGATAAACGTGAAACTCGTGACTGTTGTCTACCAGTCCATATCATTATTGTCAAGTCCCGAAAGCTGTTTGAACTGCGTAACAAATGCATAAGAAGCGAAGGCATAGCAGCGACATCGCGAACAATTTAAGAGCAATTATACGTTACAGTTCGAACTCAGTTATATTTTCTTATTTATAATTATATACTTTGCTTGAAATTAATTTGTAACCAAGTAGAAAAAACCGTATTGGAAGGATACATAATGGGAAAAAGAAAGAGAGGAAGACCAAGGCGAAGATGGCTGCAAGACATCGTTGATTATCTGCGAATGGATGCACCAGCAGCAGGCCATCTTGCTTACAACTGAGAGACCTACAGAATTGCTGTTAGGGAGGCAAAGTTCAGCAAGGGACATGCACATTATTGACTGACTGAACTGATTAGAGAAACTCGCAGTAAGTATAGACGTTAAAAGGTCAGAAGTAAAAATCACTTTGTACTCGAGAAAGGCTGGAGTATTACCTCTGCAGTAAGAACTTACTTTCCATTCTGACTCACTGAAGACCTTACGGACAGGACTCAGAATCATACCACATCCCGAATTCAGTTAATCTTCCTCTAAATGCTTCTCCGACCCAAAGAAACTTTCTGGACAAAAGTCCTAGTTTTCTAGAGTTCTAGATTATCCTGTCAATTATAAAAGGGATGGCGACTGCAGTAAAACTGGTTTAAATAATAAAAGTAGATAGAGGTGTATGGTATAGTTTTACAAAGTGGCAAACCTGGTTTTCCTACTTCTGGAGGAGGCCATATTAAGATAAGTTCTTCGTTTGTTTTTGTCTCGTTCGTGCATGTAATCCTCGAAAAAGGCTCACGCCGAAATATCGGACGATGTATGTTTTTCATTTATACATTCTCATAATTTCTATTCGTTTTTTTCTCACTTTACTCACTTCCTCTGCCACTTTGTAAAAGTACAGCACACACCTCTATCTACCTTTATTATCTGTCAATTATAACTCCTACCTATACACCAGTCCAGGATTAGGGTCAGTTTCCCAGTTAACTTGACCTCTGAAGTGAAATAAATCAGTGTCGACAATGCTAATAGACTTAACAAAGCAAACTCCAGAGACTGGTACGATTCATCCCTATAGATCAGCGGAGTCCATCTGGCAGCCTGCAAAGTTATTATAAAAATCTTACATCTTTTTCGTGCCGTTAAACGTCACGTGGTAGTTTGCCAAGTTTTCCTGTTTTCGGCGAGCTTTTCAACCTCATCAAGGGATGTTATGCACAGTAAACTGACCTCTCTTAACAATGTTCCCTTTAGAGTTTCACGTGGTAGACCTCTTTCTCTTGAGCCTGTTGTGTTCCACTTGACAGCTTATCTTTGGGATTCTCTGACTGTTTCTTCTCATCATATGACCGACATATCTCCATCTTCTTTTTCTGATCACCCACGAGACAGGTTGTTGCTAGTTCATATGCCTTATCTCTGATAAATAGAGGTGTATGGTGCAGTTTTACAAAGCAGCAGAGGGAGTGAGTAAAATGAGAAAAAAAAAACGAATAGAAAGTATGAGAGTAAGATGAGAATGTATAAATGAAAAACATAAAACATCCAATATTTCAGCGTGAGCCTTTTTCGAGGATAACATGCACAAACAAAACGACATATAACTTATCTTAGTGACGTCCTCCTGAATAGGAAACAACACAAGAATGCGTGTCCACCTTTGACTAGGCATAGAAATCACAGGGGTTCTCCACGTACAATTTCGGAGGGTCCTGCAACAGCGCCTTATTTTCCAGGCTGGAAATTAACTGTGTTCAACTTCCTTTAACGTCTTTAGTTTTGCACTTTTTTTGCGATTTATACTCTACTTTCTTCTATCTTTCTCTTAGCTTCCCACTGCCACCTTCTCTGGCGGCTTATAGGTGTTTATTTCCCCTTCCAGGTCTGGTCCTATTACCATGTTTGTTATCTCACTGCTTCCCTCCCCCCCCCCCCCACTACGATTTGTGTCTCTAATGTGCTAGGTGTGTTTATGGCACCTTCTATTCGTTCCTAGTTCGTCTTTCATTATCTCTTCGCTTCCCCTTCTTCCCCCCCCCCCACTCGACACCTGCGCTACAGGTTTCTAGTGTCCTTCCGTCTCTCCTTTTCCCCGCCTCCTATTTCCTACTGGCTTCTTCTGATTACCTTTATGACCCTCTGTAGTCTCTATGCCTAATCAAAGGGACACACATTCTTGTGCTGTTTCCTATTCAGGAGGACGCCGCTAAGATAAGTTATATGTAATTTTGTGTGTGTATGTTATCATCGAAAAAAGGCTCACGCCGAAATATTGGATGTTGTAGATTTTTCATTTATGCATTCTTATCTTACTCTTATACTTTCTATTCATTTTTTTCCTCATTTTACTCACTCCCTCTGCCGCTTTGTAAAACTGAACCATGCACCTCTATTTACCTTTATTATTTGAACCAGTTTTACTGCAGTCGCTATCCCTTTTAGCTGTCTTATCTTTGCATTGCTCTTGAATTCGTTTCCACTTCATATCGAGTATTTTCTTTAGGCGAAACTGCAAGGTTATGACCGTGAAACCATTGGTGAGTAGAAAAGAAGTCGTTTCCATGATAAAAATTGAAGTTGTTTAATTAAATTTATCGAACTTTTAAAAAAAAAGCATGTGTAAAAAATATTGTTAAAAGACAGGAAAAGTTAGTTAAAAACAGTCAGTAACTGTCACTTTTTCTCACCTTTATGTCAGTTTGCAAAAACTGGTTGATTTAGATTTCCCAGTTGTGGCCCGTGAGCTCGCTGAAGTTGGACACCGTAGCTATAAATAGTTTCAGAAAGTCAGTAGATCTAATCATAGATTAAGACAAAGCTGCCCTATCTAGCATCGGGAACATATCTCTGGGACCTCCGCCATCAGATTTTATTTCAGAAAATTACAGGACGCACATAATGTACAACAAACACAGGCTTTTGAACGTATTCACGGCGACAAGAAGTCTATCACACCAAACAATCATGACTGCGAGGTGATTATCTCTCTTTTACCATCTCCCTTGACTGTGTCGAAGTCAATGTTAATTATTTTTGTGCTTATCTCCCTTGACTGTGTCGAAGTCAATGTTAATTATTTTTGTGCTTATCTCCCTTGACTGTGTCGAAGTCAGTTAATTATTTTTTGTGCTTATCTCCCTTGACTGTGTCGAACTCAATGTTAATTATTTTTTTGTGCTTATCTCCCTTGATTGTGTCCCACTTCAATGTTAACTATTTCTTGTGCTTAAGTTTCCACGACAGATCACTTACTAAGCCTGAACGAGCATTCCTTCCTTTCTATGGACACGGCTGATAACCTAGTTATAGGGTATCTAGCTTCGAGGATCTCTAGGGCTACAACAGCACAGGGAGACAGTGGCGAACTGCATCTAAATCAAGTGGTTTTGCCAGCTAACATAAAAATGAGAAAATGTGACAGTTATGGAGTGAAGATGAATTGACGATATTTAATTAGCTGTTCCGTTCTTTTTACAATGTCCTTTTTCATGTTTTGGAAAAAAAAACGTTCCTCTTAATCCAGTAAATTACATTTTCATAATAATCTCTTCTGCCGCCAACTGGACATTCCTAGCCTAGTTCATATGCCTAGAGTATTTTAGTCCCTCTCTCTCTCTCCCTCTCACTCTCTCTAACCCTCTCTCTCTCCCTCTCTCTCTCCTTTCCTCTCTTTCCCTCTTTCTTTCTCCCTATCTCTCCCTCTTCTTCTTTCTCCCTCTCTCTTATCATCTCTCTCCCTCCCTCTCTCTTCTTTCTCCCCCTCTCTCTCCCTCCCTCTCTCTCCCTCTTTCTTTCTCCCTCTCTCTCACCCTCTCTCTTCCTCTTCTTCTTTCTCCCTCCCTCTCACCCTCTCTCTCCCTCTTCTTCTTTCTCCCTCTTTCTCACCTCTCTCCATCCCTCTCTCTTCTTTCTCCTCCTCTCTCTCCCTCCCTCTCTCCTTTCCTTTCTCCCTCCCTCTTTCTTTCTCCCTCTTTCTCACCCTCTCTCTCCCTCTTCTTCTTTCTCCCTCTCTCTCTGACCCTCTCTCTCCCTCTTCTTCTTTCTCCCTATCTCTCACCCTCTGTCTCCCTCTCTCTCTCTTTCCCTCTTTTTCTTTCTCCCCCTCTCTCCCACTCTCCCTCTCTTTCTCCCTCTCCCCATCTCTCTACCCTCCCCCTCTCTCCCTTTCTCATGCTTGTAACGATTCCTTAAACAGCATATCAGATAGTTTCGCCAATTACAGAGATTGCCACGGAGAGTATTCCACAGAAACCACTCGACTGGAAGTAATAGACACAGATTAAGAGGTTGGCCTCATCGACGATAAAAACAGATGGAACAACAGAAACCTTGACGAGTCGACGAATTCTGTCATTTGCCTTTTAGACATAGCAAAGCTCACGGAGAAAGAAGGACTGATGTCTTCTTCCGAGCACAGTGTAAAACTAGACAGACCCTTTCTGCAAGTGGGGATTCTTGGTGTGATGGAAGAAATCAACCTTGAAGAGAGGATATACCGGCTTTGGAACCAGCAAGCCATGACTGACTGGAACTCTGCTCCTTTTGGTGTTTCTGGCAGTGGGTTGTACAGATACACCAGACAGGATTTAGTGATTCTACGTATAGAATCCAATCATTTCAGTGTAGTGATACTACATTTAGAGTCCTGTCATTTCAGTGTAGTTATACCACAGGCAGAATCCAATCATTTCAGTATAGTGATACCACAGGCAGAATCCATCACTTCAGTGTAGTGATACTACATACAGAAGCTGATCATTTCAGTGAAGTTAGGTCGTAGGAATTTACATGTTACCTGCGGTGGTCAGAAGTCTGCTTTTGCTGGTAAGTTATTGACCGTTCTGTGCTTTCTGCTGTTGTCTCTGTAATGAAATTTGAGTTTGCCCGGAATAAGAAGTGTTTGATGATTAGAACAATGTGAGAGAGAGAGAGAGGGAGAGAGAGAGAGAGAGAGAGAGAGAGAAAGAGAGAGTGAGAGAGAGGTGAGAGAAACAGTGACTGAGAGGAAAACAGGGAGGGACAGAGAGAAGTAGGGAAAGATTGATTTGAGAGAAAGAAAGAGGAGAGAGAGAGAGAGAAATAGCAAAGAAAGTCATAGAGAGAGAGAAATAGAAAGACAGAAATAGGGAAAGAGAGAGAGAAAGAGAAAAAGAAAGAGGGAGATTGCTAGAGAGAGAGAGAGAGAGAAGCAGAGAGAGAAATAGAGAAATAAAAAGTGAGCAAAAGAGAGACAGAGAGAGAGAGAAAGAGAGATGGCGAGAAAGAAAGAGAGGGAGAGAGAAATAGAGAACGAGTGAGAAATATATATATATAAGGAAACAGAGGATAGGAAATAAAACGCCATAGCCGAGCATAAACATAAAGAAGGCTTAATGAGCTGATACAGTTCACAGAAAACTCTCTCTCCTATTCCATGGGCGTTATTATATTTTCATTAGTTAAAAAAAAGAACGAGGAGCTTGGGAAATGTACCTCTGCCGGCAGCATGACTCCAGCAAAATATATTTCATAGCATGTATGCATGAGCATACGTTGTTTATGTATTCTGTGCGTAACTCATAGTAATAGGGGCTCGTAGAGACAAGTGGATGTCGGCTGTTTATCATAGCTACGGCACAGCTTCTCTAACATGTTATTCTTCCAATACGTTCTTGATATAATCGACGATTGCAACAATAAATCTAGTATGTTTCCTGTGCGCATTTGCGTTTGTATTCCAATACGGCTCTCATCTTCTCTTGAATGGAAGATGAGTGGTGAAGGCCAGAATGTTAGACAAGCCTCCGTACTCAATTTGTTTTTCACGCGTTGATGAAAATAAAGTTTCTTCCTTCGATCGCTCGTTCGTTCACATGGACCCGTGTATGGGGCGTGCATAGCTATTCTTGGGTGGCTATTCCACCGTTCAGTTTGTCATCATTATCATAGTCGCATAGATATCGCAATCATAGCCTTATCTTTGTCTTGTCTTGTGCTGTCTCCCTATAACTGCGAGCTGGTGATCTTTGCAGCCGGTGCTGTGAAGGTGCTGAGATACAGCATCGTATCGGCGTGGGAGAGGGTTGTGGCATCTACTTTTTCAGTCCTGGAGTGCAGCTAAAAACCAGGGGGTGTGCAGTACTTCTTTAGCAGACTCCACCACCATGGGGACTATGGCGATCCCTGCCCCGTTAGCAAGGCTAGGTCTGTTACTGGAGGTACCAACGGAAAGATGGGACAGGGTCTTGGTCGGCTATGGTTCGCTAACCCTGACGTTAGCATATCAGATATGGAATGCTGACTGTCTTATAGGATAGTGTCCCCACCTCCATCATCATCATCATCATCATCATCAACAACAACCCATTCTTTTTCAAATGCATAGATCTCCATCAAAGACGAAAATTATATGGGAGTTCCATCTTCGATGGTGTGACGGGAGATCACCGACTTAGCTGATGGCCTCCATGAAGGATCGTGTACTCTGGAGAAGCATAATAGCCAACGCCAGTCGGCACGGCGCATGATGATGATGATGATCTTCGATTCTCTCAAGTTTCGAAATTTTTTATCTGATAGTAAAGTTACAGACAGCAGAAGTTCAGAATGAAAAGCGTATCTTTAACCTAACAAAACTGTAAACAAAATACTTTTGAACTGATAGAAATAAAAAAAAGTAAGAGAATGATCCGTGATCAAAGGTCAGACTAATAAAACTTTTATTTCTTTTTAGATCCTCATGTCAAGTTTACATTATTCATAAAGGAATTCTTGATTAGTTCTTCGGAACTTATCTTTTTTTCACTTCAAATACTGATATTTTATGTTCATTTATACTCATATTTGGGGTGTCTTTGTTTAATTGGAACATTAAGTCCCTCAAAGAAGATTTTGTTCTATCCGAATTCCTTTCACAGACAATCATCATCATCATCATCATTGCCCGTCACTCTCTTGGGAGCAGAAGCCACAGATAAAGTCTCCCCAGCCATCCCTGTTCTTAGATTTGTTATCTGCCTCCCTCCATGTGTATCCCTTGTCTTTGAGCATCTTCGTGATTTCCCTTCTCCAAGTAGTTCTGGGCCTTATAGTTGATTTTTATTTCCCTTGGGAGTTCCATGTTAGTGCCTACCTTGTTATGCTGCCGTCTGGGTTTCTTAGTGTGTAGCCAATCCACCTCCATTTCCTAGACATGATTTGTAGGTTCACAGGTTATTGTCTTGCACTTTCCACATATAATCGTTAACAGGAGAAGGAAGATTAGAAGAATTAACATATTTTATTGAGAAATTAAATGTTAGAAAAAATGTTAGAAAACTTAGATGCAAAGGGTCATTATCACGGAAGAACTGAAAGTCCTTAAGTGCTCCAACAGCCCCATGCACAAATGAATCTTTGCACGGGTGCACGGACTGCGTAGCACCAGAGACAATGCTGACGAATGGAAATGATTGTGGATCTGAAAAGAACCCACTGCCTTGAGGCCGAGATGGAGCCTCAAGACGAAATCTGCCATTCCAGATCCTTCTTCCTTTATAGAAAAAAAAAAAAAAAAACAGAGAAAAGTTGAGGTAACTAGAAAACAAAAACATACGAGGGGAAGTCACTAAGTAACTCGCAAATTGAAATATTTCAATTTACGAGTTACTTAGTGACTTCCCCTCGTAAATGAATGTTTATTTGTTACATGTTATTTGTAACTTTTTTTTCTACAGATTAGTTAATATTTTGTTATGAAAGTGAAATGCAGGCCTATCACAAAAATTACAGCATAGTATAATTATGACAGTAGTTCACCTCGTAGTGAAATGGAATTCCATGTGAAGTTAGTTTTAAGATTACTATTGTGAAAACTTGTAAATTCAATGAAGACGGGATACAGCCACTTCACGGTGGAACTTCCTCGCTAATTGGAAAACAGTTCTCTGCAAGGAATATACATGAACTAAACACGGTGTTATCGGTGCATTAAAAGATAAACAGATGTTCGCGTACTATTCCCTGTCTACATGAACCTACACGCCTGAAGTTTCACAGAAAGTACATTTCTAAAAAAACGAAAAAACCCCCATAAAATGTCATTCCTTTGTTGGTGTTTCTGTGTAAACTTTCTGCTTTTACTCTGTGAACTCTAAGATCACATTTCCTGGTTTAGAGTTCTATTTTGCTTGTTTCTGCCTTTATCACATTACTTGGTTTAGAGTTTTATTTTGCTTGCTCCTGCCTTTACCACATTTCTTGGTTTAGAGTTCCATTTTGCTTGTTTCTGCCTTCCTTTATCACATTACTTGGTTTAGAGTTCTATTTTGCTTGCTCCTGCCTTTACCACATTTCCTGGTTTAGAGTTCTATTTTGCTTGTTTCTGCCTTTATCACATTACTTGGTTTATAGTTCTATTCTGCTTGTTCCTGCCTTTATCACATTACTTGGTTTAGAGTTCTGTTCTGCTTGTTTCTGCCTTTAACACATTACTTGGTTTAGAGTTCTATTTTGCTTTTTTCTGACTTGTCTCGTGAGCCACGCAAAAAAGGCGGCTTATTCTACAGCAAGGCTGGCCACAATTGCATAAGATAAGATCCATATGCGGAAAACCATCTGACGTTTGAGAGCCGCAGGGCATGAACAAATATTGCACGCGCTTTTCTTTTACGTTTACATGCCCGCTTTGTTACAAAAAGTTTACACAAATATTAAGAAGTGCTTGAGCTCCATAATATTTATCTGTTGTCAGAACCCCCTTGCACAATTACTGATTCTTCAGCACAATTTCTCTGTAATCTTCTGCTGATTTGCGATTTCTATAATCCTTGATTCAGATTTAATCTAAAATTAGCATTCAGTTCTCACATATAATTTATTCACCATAAACAATGAACTTACGTTTTAAATCATTGAACTCTCAATTTATGAACGGTAAATACTTCTAAAACTTGAACATCTTTGAATTTACATTAACTGTGATGTAAAAAAAAAAGAAATCAACTCAGAAAACATTTACCCCGCAGACCCGCATGTGGCTCGCGATCCGGGGTTTGACCACAGCTTTACTAGAGGGCTACAGCACATCCGAGTGAGCCAGAAATAAAAGAACTAAGATCTTATCTTGGTTCCATGCAGCGTCCCTAAAAAAAAGAACTAAAATTTTATCTTGGTTCCATGCAGCGTTCCTAAAAAACAAGAACTAAGATCTTATCTTGGTTCCATGCAGCGTTCCTAAAAAAAGCAAGAACTAAGATCTTATCTTGGTTCCATGCAGCGTCCCTCAAAAAATAAGAACTAAGATTTTATCTTGGTTCCATGCAGCGTTCCTAAAAACAAGAACTAAGACTTTATCTTGGTTCCATGCAGCACCCCTAAAAAAACAAGAACTAAGATCTTATCTTGGTTCCATGTAGCGTTCCTAAAAAACAAGAACTAAGATCTTATTTTGGTTCCATGTAGCGTTCCTAAAAACAAGAACTAAGATCTTATCTTGGTTCCATGTGGCGTTCCTAAAAAACAAGAACTAAGATCTTATCTTGGTTCCATGCAGCGCCCCTAAAAAAACAAGAAATTCCATGTGGCGTTCCTAAAAAAACAAGAACTAAGATCTTATCTTGGTTCCATGCAGCGCCCCTAAAAAAACAAGAATTAAGATTTTATCTTGGTTCCATGCAGCGCCCCTAAAAAAACAAGAACTAAGATCTTATCTTGGTTCCATGTAGCGTTCCTAAAAAACAAGAACTAAGATCTTATTTTGGTTCCATGCAGCGTTCCTAAAAACAAGAACTAAGATCTTATCTTGGTTACATGTAGCGTTCCTAAAAAACAAGAACTATGATCTTATCTTGGTTCCATGCAGCGCTCCTAAAAAAACAAGAATTAAGATTTATCTTGGTTCCATGCAGCGCCCCTAAAAAAACAAGAACTAAGATCTTATATTGGTTCCATACAGCGCCCCTAAAAACAAGAACTAAGACCTTATCTTGTGTCCACGCAGCGTCCCTAAAAAAACCAGCCTATTCTGGTTCTGAGGACTTCCACTTATTGACCTTCTTCCTGTAGCTTTCCCTGAAGTATTCCATACAGTCTTCCCGAGATTTAAAGAAAGCCATAATTTCTCGCCAATCCAGAAAAATAATTGAGTTACAAAAGAGTCATCGCGGTATCAACAATCAAGACGGTCTAGTGGGTGGATTTGTTTTTCTTCTTTTTTTTCCGTAAGATGTGCTAGAAAAGAGAAGTCCATGGTGATCTGGCCTCTTAACTGGAAGGCTCTTAAGTCCACGACTCGCCTGCTATTTTATCTGCGTGTAGCACTTGATGTCCATTTCCTTTAGTTGGCTGTGGTTTTGTGTGTGTTTGTGGGCGGGGGTGTAGGAAAATATGATATTTGGATTGAAGGGGAAGATGTTCAATCTTTTGTGATTATACTATACGTTTACACCTTATGTGTTGACACTTTACACCAGTGAATAGGAACACGAATAACAATCCTTCATAAAATCAAGATCTTTATATTTGCACAATATCGACTTACAAGGTAGCAAGAATCAGATGAATCTTATGTACATGATGTTAAATATCATGCCGATATACATCATCAAATAATTAAAACGTTTCCTTGAACACTATGGGTTCAGCTCTGATTGTAAACGCACACAGTTAAACTACACACACCTGTTCCTATCTAACGAATGACTTCCCTCATTCACGCCTGAACAATGTCACGGCTCCCAACGGTCGCTGGCCTCTAACCTGATCAGCATATGTAATCCCGACCTCTTCAACTTCTATCTTCTCGTCTTATACACCTGATCAGCCTCGGACTCGCAGGACTGCGCATTTCAGTAAAAAGACCGTCTCTGGCCAGTGGGGTTGCCAATCAAATCGGGCAACTGCTTGCTTTGTTATCTACTCCTTACAGGGGGTGTGGGGGTGGGGGTGGGGAGGGGGAGGGGAGAAAGAGAGAGAGAGAAGAGATCTCCAAAGACGGAGAATTTCTGTTTTCTGGATGCACTCTAAACAAGACTCTTAGCGAATAATGACAAAAAACACGATATCCTGTGAATTTCATTCTTGTAAATAAGTGAATTCATCAACGTCCAGAACAGTTGAAGAAGAAAAAACAGATGCAATAATTTGCTTTTCTAAATCGAAATTCATGAACTACATTAAGCTGAATAAGAGTTCATCGCATTTAAGTCCATTCCTATTTGTAATACCCAGGCCCAGTGGAGAGAACGATCCAGGCAGCGTACCTCTCCCGGAGATCGGAAGTTTTTCCCTTGACTGGGCCCCGAGGGCTTCCACTGGGGCCTCGTTGTGGATGAAAACAGAATGGCTTATAAATGGCGAGGGAGGGGGGATAGTTTTGCATCACTTAACAAAACTTTTCTCCTAGACCCCGGGCAATCTCAAATCAGTCAGTCAGTCATTTACATGTTCCATGTTCCTTGCGGAACTTTGCCTCCCTAACAGCTCTCCTGTATGCCTGTCGGTTGTAAATCTCAAATACGAATTCAAAATCTACGTCAGTGGTTATTTACCTCATAACAAAATTACGTTATCCAATTGTCTTGAGGCCACGAGAAAATACGTTTAAAATTTCTTGTGAAGACATGAAAAAAATACCTTACCAAACGATCGTGAAACCGCAAGAAAATACATTACAAAAGTGTCGTGAAGTCGCGAGAAAATACGTTACCATATTTCGTGAAGGCACGGGAAAATACGTTACCATATTTCGTGAAGCCACGAGAAAATACGTTTCCATATTTCGTGAAGTCACGGGAAAATACGTTACCATATTTCGTGAAGCCACGAGAAAATACGATATCATATTTCGTGAAGCCACGAGAAAATACGTTACCATATTTCGTGAAGCCACGAGAAAATACGTTACCATATTTCGTGAAGCCACGAGAAAATACGTTACCAAATTGTCCTGAAGCCAGGTGGAGGAGAGAGACATAATTCGCTTTATCGGTGTTACATCTATAAATACACTCCCGAGGTAAGCCACATATATATGCCTCATATATTAAACCATCCATCAAGCAATCTTATTTCCTTCGACACTCACACGGGATTACTGGCTTCTATATTGACAATTCATCCCATCCTGTTTTCTTGCAGCGCAGTTTCTGTAGCCAAACGTAGGGGAAACGTTTTTTCTATTATTGACTTTAGAAGAAAGCTACCCACGCTTGAACTCTTCTTCTGTCATAATCTACAGAGTGACTGAGGAAAAAAAAAGACAAATAAAATAACTTCGTCCATAATGAAATCTCCATACTGTATCAATCAATCAAATGCCGTGCCGTGTGGCGTAGGCGATCATTTCTTTCCGCAATTCCCTGTATTTAGACTTGATTATGAGATACACCTGTGACTTTCATCCTAGCCACACTGACAGCCCATCCAGTAACTTCTCTCTCTCTCTCTCTCTCTCTCTTTCTCTGTGTGTGTGTGTGTGTCTTTCTCTGTCTCTTCTTCCCTCAATCTTTCCAGGTGCCACAATGTGTTCCAATTTTCCTTTTCTCAGAAAATGTCCTACAAATCTCGCTTGTCTGACTCTGATTTTTGCTGCAATTTGTCTTTTACCTGCAGCCTCTCTTAATACTTCTTCGTTGGTTTTCTTAGTTGGTTTTCATGGTACCTTTAACATCCTTCTTATGAACCATATTTCCATGGCCTCCATTTCTCGCTGTACTCTCTTATTCATGGACCATGCTTCACATCCATAAAACAAAACTGGCTCGATGTAACATTTAAATACTCGGAATCTTTATTCCATTGACATGGATCTGCTGCACAAGATGTTTCTCATTCTCTGCAATGCTGACTTGGCCTGAACACGTCTGCTTTTTTATTTCATTGTTACATTTCCTATCAGCTGTTATAATCGTTCCTAAGTACTTGAATCTATCAACTTATTTTAGCTCTGTCCCATCGATGGTGATGCTACACTTTGGTGATATTCTTCTCTTTGAGATGGCCATCACTTCGCAGTCTACGGTGCTTAAGATTTTTAGATTATGATGCAAGCAAAACAGAATTGGAAATTGGGTCTTTTTTTCTCGGTATAAACATGGCGGGCGGCGGTATATATATAAAGTTTTTTGTTATATGATGCTTAGGTTCTTGAGTCCAGTACTATTATACATTCTTCTGATGTGCTGTGAGTTTCCATAACAAATGCGCTTTTCCAAGCACAAGCAGCAAGCCCAGGATATTCAGCTCTTACGTGTGCATGGGAAAACTGGAAAACGACCAAAGAAATAGAGAGCAAACTGGACGCATTGAAAATAAACCTCTAATTAAAAAAAATACTAAGATTTTAAAGATTTTTCCCATCGCAACATATGCCTGTGAGACCTAGACACTGAACAAAACAGCTGAGAAACACATAAATGCCTTTGAATGTAAATGCTAAAGAAGAGTTCTTCAAATATCATGGACAAAAGAAATGAACAAATATATCCATGCTACAAGAACTTAATATTGAAGAAAGTTGGCTAGTAAAGAGGATTAAACAGAGAAAACTTAAATATTTTGGACACATTAAACATCATGATAATTTAGAGAAGACCGTCTTGATAGGGTACATAATGGGAACAAAAAGAGAGGAAGACCAAGGCGAAGATGGCTGCAACACATTGTTGATAATCCGCAAATGGATGCATCAGCAACAGGGCATCTTGCTTACAACCGAGCTGTTAGGGAGGCAAAGTTCAGCAAGGGACATGCAAAATGAATGACCGACTGAATAAAAATACTTTCTTATACAATGAAAAAAAAATCAAGACTAAAGCAGGGATAAGAGAAATGAGCGTGCAACAAAAGTTCTTTCAACGGCGATAAAGAAAAGAAAGTTTGTAGATGTGGGTCACGTGATGACATGAAACAAACAGAGAAATCACAAAGCAAACAATCAAATGAGAAAAGTCTGGAAAAAGAAAAATAAGCCGACCTGGACAGCCCTAAGCTCGCCAAATATAGAAAAACTCGGCGGGACACTCTGCGAGACCTGTGTGACGCCTGATGGCACGAGAAGGATGTAAGATGTAAGTATTATACAAGCTAATGGCTAACATTAATTAAGTAGTGTAAATTCTAGGACACGAACTTGCAAACTTTTTGTAAATCGTAAGTTGTAAAAAATAGTGAGCACTCAAATCTTTTATAGCTTTCTAGCATTGAAAAAGACAATGACAGATATTTACCGTATTTCCCGCCATACGGGGCGCTCGTTATTTTCCAAATGAAAGCTCCTCCAAAAGTCATCTTGTATTGTATAGTTAGGTTTGAGTAGAATGTAGGGTACAAGTTAGTGGTACTAGACTATCACTTAAACAATTGTATAGTTAGGTTTGGGTAGAATGTAGGGTACAAGTTAGTGGTACTAGACTATCACTTAAACAATTGTATAGTTAGGTTTGGGTAGAATGTAGGGTACAAGTTAGTGGTACTAGACTATCACTTAAACAATTGTATAGTTAGGTTTGGGTAGAATGTAGGGTACAAGTTAGTGGTACTAGACTATCACTTAAACAATTGTATAGTTTGGTTTGGGAAGAATGTAGGGTAAAAGTTTCTAGTACTACATTGTATTTTAAGGTTTGGGTAGAATGTACGGTACAAGTTACTGGCACTAGATTATCACATAAACAGTTGTATAGTTAGGTTTGGTTAGATTGTATAGTACAATTTACTGGTACTAGACTATCACATAAACAAGTATACAGTTAGGTGTGGGTAGACTATATGGTAAAAGTTACTAGTACAAGACTACCACATAAAAGAAGTTACTAGTACTAGACTATCACATAAAAAATCGTACAGTTAGTTTTGGGCAGAATTTAGGGTACAAGTTAGTGGTACTAGACTATCACATAAAAATTGTACAGTTAGGTTTTGGGTAGAGTGTAGGGCACAAGTTACTAGATCTAGACCATTACATAAAGAATTTTACGGTTAGGTTTGGGTAGATTGTAAGGAACAAGTTATTGGTACTAGACTACCACATAAACAACTGTACAGTTAGGTTTGGGTAGAATTTAGCTTAGACGTTACTGGTACTACATTGTGTAGTTAGGTTTGGGTAGAATGTAGGGTAGAAGTTACTGATACTAGACTATCACATAAACACCCACATTTAAAGAACCATTAATTACGATACTGGTTTTTTTCCTAGCCAGTTTCTAAGCATGTAACGAGTACATTGCTTGCTGTATTTACGGTACTATTCAAATAACAGTGGTAAATTAGAGACATGTACTGTATGGTTAGACCCTGAAGTTCGAGATCTAACCATACAACTCTGTATTCTATTACTCTACAGTAAGCGAGCCTCTTTGTCTTCTATTTGTATACATCGGAAGCAACATACCAGAATTCAGCGAATGTTGCCTTGTTACTGCCCTACAGCAGAGAAATTTGTCTGATTCGCCAAGTGTAACAAACAACAACAGTCCGCCCTCCACTGCTCGTAACATTAAAAAAAAACGGATCTTGGCTGTTACTTTTGGCGTTATTTTGTGCACGTTTTATGTTACAAGGAGGATTATAAAACAATCTAAGTGTTCCTCATCTATGTTTCGAGTTTTATGAAATATGTTGTTTTTATATGTGATTCTTAAAAAAAAGGCTTCGCCGTAATACTGCATTGTTGTATGTTCTTCATTTTATGCGTGGCTCATCTTACTTTCTGCCATTGTTGTTTCTGCCCAGTTTTGTCACCCTTTTTATCCTCTCTGTAAAACTGAACCATACATCTCTGCCCACATTTATCAACAGAATTACGTTTTATGGCAGTCTTCATTTCTCCTGCCTCTCACTATGTTGTGACTAGGGAGCTAGATAAGAGGACGTCCAGCAGCATAAATCTTGGACTAAAACCCTAATGGAGGAGAGGATTATGAAGTTCACGGAAAATGTGGATTTAGAAGAAAAAAGGTTCTGGTCTAAAATATTATTTGATAAATTATGTATGCGCCTTATACTCGGATGCGTGTTATATGGCGGGAAATACCGTATTTAAGCTTAAATAACAAATAATTTCCAACATTCCTTGTTGTAAGACATAAGTACAGATATCTCTCTCAATCTCTCCTCTTTCTCTCTCAATCTCTCTCAATCTCTCTCTCTCAATCTCTCTTCTTTCTCTCTCAATCTCTCATCTTTCTCTCTCAATCTCTCTCAATCTCTCTCAGTCTCTCTTCTTTCTCTCTCTCTCAATCTCTCCTCTTTCTCTCTCTCTCTCAGTCTCTCCTCTTTCTCTCTCTCTCAATTTCTCCCTCAATCTCTCCTCTTTCTCTCTCTCTCTCTCAATCTCTCCTCTTTCTCTCTCTCTCAGTCCCTCTCTCAATCTCTCCTCTTTCTCTCTCTCAATCTCTCTCAATCTCTCTCCTCTCTCTCTCAATCTCTCCTCTCTCTCTCTCAATTTCTCTCTAAACCTTTAGACGCATCATACTACATGAGGCTTCAGTCAGCAAAGGTTTTCCCTCTATTACTCACCATCCTCTCTCTCGTTCTCATCGATGTCTCCTTTGGTCTACCTTTACTCTAGTTTCCTGGATGTGTCCCATTTCAGTGCTGTTATTGGTAATGAGCCACCAGTCATCTGGAGTACATACTCATGCCCCAAGTATTGCCAACGTCTTTCTTCAGTAATCGAAGTCAGTGGTTTCATCTGCATTTCCTTGTTTCACTCGTGAACGTGACAGATAAAAGGAGATCGCGACTGCAGTAAAACTGGTCCTATTAATAAAGGTAAATACAGGTAAATACAGGTGTATGGCACAGTTTTGCACGCCGGCAGAGGGAGTGAGGTATAAAACAAATATCAGAAAGTACGAGAGTGAGATGAGAATGATTAAATGAAAAACATACAACACCCAATATTTAGGCGTGAGCCTTTCTCAGGGATTACGTGCACAAACACAAACACAACATATAACTGAAAGAAAACGAAAATGAAAAACTTAGTTCTGTGGCATCCTCCTAGAAAGAAAACACTCGAATGCGTCCTAGAGGCGAGGAAAGTTTTCTGCAAAGGAAAGCGGATACAACCAATCGATATCAGAGGCGGAGAAAGGGAGAGATGGAGGGGGGGGGGAGAGGCGCAAGGACCAGACCAGAAGGGGTAATAAACACCTGTAGGCCGCGAGAGAAGCAGGTGGTGGTGGGGAGGGGGAGAGAACCTGGGAGATAACGTGAAACTGAAGAAAGAAGAACTGCAGAAGAAAGTAAAGTATGAATCGGAGAAAATAAGTTGTAATCTGAAGAGGTTTAAAGGAGGCTGAAAACATTGTTAATTCCAGCTGGGTGGAGACAGCCAGCCTGGAAAATAAGTCGCTATAAAGCTAAGTTTTTTCATTTTCATTTTCTTTTAGTTATTTGTTGTGTTGTGTTTGTGTACGTAATCCTTGAGAAAGGCTCACGCCTAAATACTGGATGTTGTATGTTTTTCATTTAATCATTCTCATCTTACTCTGGTACTTTCTGCTTTTTGTTTGGTTTTTTTTTCAATCCCTCTGCCGTCGTGTAAAACTGTGCCATACACCTCTATTTACCTTTCTCACTCCTGAATGCACCCCAAAAGTTATTACAGGTATGGTTTATACAAATCGTCTTGCACTGAATACGCTCGTATAGGGACTTGATTGCAACCACTATCTTTGGAAGGAGACCATGCCATTTTAGAATTTTCCGGTGTATATATATATATATATAATATATATATATATATATATATATAATATATATATATATATATATATATATATATATATATATATATATATTTACTTAATGGGATGTCGTATTTTTAGACAAGTTACCTGCACCCCGAGGTTTAATCAACGGTTGGAATATCTACCAGGACTAAAGATTAGATTACATAGTACACTCAGTGGTACTGCACTAAATAAAAATGCATAGAAAGTAATCAGGATTTCGCTTTTGTACTATCATACCATAACTGTGAGCTTTTATCACAGACAGGCAGAGAGACAGACAGGATAGACAGTGGGAGACAGATAGGCAGAGAAACAGACGGACGGACAGACAGATAGATAGATAGACAAACAGATAGATAGATAGATAGATAGATAGATAGATAGATAGATAGATAGATAGATAGATAGATAGATAGATAGATAGATAGATAGATAGATAGATAGATAGATAGATAGATAGATAGATAGATAGATAGATAGATAATGTGGGTGAGTGGGTTATGTGGTATATTTGAGGGAAATAAGGAATTAAAGAAGACAGAAAGAATAATGAGAATAGTAAAACAAAGAAAGAGAAGAGAGAAAAAGATAGAGAGAGAAGAATAGAGAAAATGACGGAGAAAGCAAGGGAGAGAGAGAGAGCGAGAGAGAGAGAGACATAAAACTAGAGAGCGAGATAATTAGATCCTGTCCTTTGGAAACACATGTAACTGAATTACTCACTTGGAAAGCGAAACATCTGTGAAAGAAAATAGCTCACAGGACCGAGCGCGTTTTTCACTAGACTAACCAGGGATGTTACTGCGGCTCTAATTTCCATAGACGGCAACATCAACATCCAATACACATCGCGATGTTTGCAAAATTATTATATATTCATGATATCATCAAGTGGATTATCTGAAAATTGTCCCTGAAGAGAAATGACAAGGGTTTGAAAAATCATCCGCTAAGATTGATATAATTATATTATATAGATACATAATCATTTGAGCTGCGATGGTATAGTGCTGCAGTGATTAGTGCAGTCATCTGCTGACCGGGCTGGGATATTTTTCTGGGACAACCCGCGCCAGGTCAGCCCAGTTCTTCTTCTTCTTCTGCTTCTTCTTCTTCTTCTTCTTCTTCTGCTTCTTCTTCTTCTGCGTTCGAGGTTGTTGGTCTCTTCAGATCCTAATCCCTGTCGACATAGCAAAGCCCGCAGTCCTCTCCAGATCCTGATAGGAGCCCCAAAGCTTTTTCCCCCAAACTTGTGTCCTTTGGCCATGTCTCACGCCTCAGGTCTGCATAGTTCTGGCACTCTTGTAGAATATGAAACAACAGCCCTCCTTGAAGCCATCAGAACACTTAAAATAGAAAACCAGCACCCACCACACAAAATAGCCTTCTTCACAGACTGAAGGGCACTTCTGGAATCTCTAAAAACAACGAAGAACCCACAGGCAAACATAGAGGAAATCACAACAGAATTGAAGCACCTTACACTGTCAACAACCGTGGCCCTAAATGGGTACCTTACTGTGGAGTAGCTGGCAATGAAATACCCCAGTTCTAAAAATGATTACCTGAAGCTTCCCCAGGAAAACAGGCAGGGAGCACAGATACTGGCATCCCTACTCAAATCCTATATTGGACTAGAAATGTGAAGGCATTGACACTTCACACCCCTACTGCTTGCAAATGCCACGGGATATTACTTACATAAAAGGATATGCTGTATAATTTTGAAACTTTGGAGAGTACAAAGGGTTACAAACCTTTCTACATCCAGGGTCCGCTTCTCAAACTATAAGTAAGTTATGGGCCACTATCATATATATATATATATAAAGGTTATTCATAGGTCAGTGAAACATTTCAAAAATTACCAACAAATAAACTACGTAACGAATCATGATTATTCTTACTGAGAGAGAGAGAGAGAGAGAGAGAGAGAGAGAGAGAGAGAGGGGGGGGGGGGAAGGAGAGAGAGAGAGAGAAAGAAAGAAACTATTCACATTTATTTTTTAAATAAAACTCGCGCGAGTAGAGCTCCAGTAGTTTGCTGCTAAGAGGCAGCAGTAGCAAATATGGCGTTCAGTAAACGTGAACAGTCATTTTGTGTTTTGGAATGCGCAAGAACCTCGTCCGTTGTGATTGCGCAGCAACAGTTTCGAGCGAAATTCCAGAAGGCATCACCTGTTGCCAACAGTATAAGAAATGGTATGCGAAATTCCGGGATAAGGCTGGAGCTTCGCTGATAAGCTTCTCTAACATGATTCGCAGTTTTTTCGCTTGGTCCTGGACGTCCCTGCCGAGGAGCTGTGCACAAGGTTTCTAAAAATTGCTGAGCACTAGCCCAGTGTCGATTCCGGTATCGTAGTAATATCTTAATGTCTGAGTATCTAGCCACATCTACCTGGGTATATTAGTGTGTTGAAGCCTGCTGTCATCTAACATTCACTGTATTCAGTCTGTCTTTTTGTATTCAGTTGTTAAGTAGCGAAGCAGTTGTGGAAGCTTACGACGGGCGAAATGTTTAAATCAGTTTATTCACTATGGTTCTTCCACTAGAGGAGCGTATATTCCTTGTTGAACACGTATTTCGAGAAGGCAGTACATACAGTGATTTAGTGCGGGGCAGTTTGTTGAAAAATTACCAGGAACACCCGTACCTCATCGCAGTGAAGTTTATAAACTTATTGAGAAATTTTGTGAAAGAGGCTCAGTGTCAGATGCACGCCGCAGTGGGAGACCATCTAAACTTAACAAGGAGAAGTTACCAGGCATTTCTTACTCTATGCTTTGGAGTCCATCAAAGGCTTTGCGTAAGTTGTCACAACAGGAAGGTGTCGAGTTTGCAACAGCGCATAAAGCGGTCAGAGAAAATTTGAAACTCTTCCCATATAAAGTAACAGCGGTCAGAGAAAATCTGAAACTATTCCCATATAAAGTAACAACGGTCAGAGAAAATCTGAAACTCTTCCCATATAAAGTAACAGCGGTCAGAGAAGATCTGAAACTATTCCCATATAAAGTAACAACGGTCAGAGAAAATCTGAAACTCTTCCCATATAAAGTAACAGCGGTATAACACTTGCTCCCGGAAGATCGTGACAAATGGCTCCGTTACTGTGAATGGTTTACAAACTTCATTCAAACTAAAACTGCTGACATTCTTGATGTCAGCCTTTTTACAACTGAGGCCTGGTTTCACATCTCGGGCTACATTAACACAAAATACAGGAGATCGCCCAAGCACGCAGATCGAATTAAAAACTGCAATAACTGCCTACATAAGAAACATTTCACCAGCAGAACTAAGGAGAGTGTTTGCGAATAAAATTAAACGTGTTCAAGATTGCATAAATGCACAAGGACATCACTTTCAACATTTGTACGTGCCTGTACTGTCAGATATAGTTACGTGTCTGATTAGCTTACAATATGTAACACTTTTTTAAAATCAGCACGCTTAATCGGCAACTCCAGCCACGGCAGGTTGATGTGGCTAGATATCGCAGCTAAGACACCACTACGATATCGGAATCGATACTGGGCTAGTGCACACAGACTTTCCGAACGCAATATATGTATGTGTATATATATATATATATATATATATATATATATATATATATATATATATATATATATATATATATATATATATATCACAATGTCGTGAACCCTTCATTGTCTTTGTTCAATAGATAACACTTAATATCAGATCTGTCTGTTGTTAGACACAGGCGCAGTGCATGGTCTTTCAACGCTCCAAGGTTGGAGGAAGAACAGTGGTAGAAGACAGTGGCGCTTTCGCTTTGGCTCCAGGAAGTATAGCTATGGATGTCTCGGCAGTCACTAAGACAGTAACGTGCCTGGAGACTCCCCTGGGACCAACTACGTTAAGAATACACTTACCTTAACATAGTCTTTGTAAGACAGGGAACCTGTTTGCTTAAAAACTCTGACCTACTTCTGTGGCCCAGAAACCTGTATCAATCAACACTAATTGCAATTGTTATTTTTGTAAAATGTAATGCCAGGTTGGTAGACGGATGGGGACATGGAGATCGCTGGGGGGGGGGGGGGGATGAAGAAAATCTGGTGTGAAGCCAATGAATCCAGGATGTGATAAGCCTATGGGTCTTTACAATAATGGCTATCAGAATGATGTAAACAAAACAGAGCCAGCAGACTATAGGTGGTGGGGAATGGATATCGTTGAAGCATTCATCGGTGTCTCCATCCCAAAGTCGGAGTGTCTCTGTGGAACTGTCTCAAAGCCGTCTGGCCAGCCAGCGTTGCACGCTAGATCTGGCATGGACAAGGGGCTTAAGTACAGCCACCAGAGGCTGGAAAACAAAGTTTTGGCCAGGCCAGCCTACACCACTGTCTTCATGGCTGTCCGAGCAAGACCACAGTCTACCCTAGCAAGGAAAGGTGCTGAAGTCCGAGCAAGACCACAGTCTGCCCTAGCAAGGAAAGGTGCTGAAGTCCGAGCAAGACTACAGTCTGCCCTAGCAAGGAAAGGTGCTGAAGTCCGAGCAAGACCACAGTCTGCCCTAGCAAGGAAAGGTGCTGAAGTCCGAGCAAGACCACAGTCTGCCCTAACAAGGAAAGGTGCTGAAGTCCGAGCAAGACCACAGTCTGCCCTAGCAAGGAAAGATGCTGAAGTCCGAGCAAGACCACAGTCTGCCCTAGCAAGGAAAGGTGCTGAAGTCCGAGCAAGACCACAGTCTGTTCTAGCAAGGAAAGGTACTGAAGTCGGAGTTACCCAGCCAAAAGGCGCATGGCAAAAATCAGGGTACCACGCATCATCACCAATGTGCGTACGAAGAAGAAGAAGAAGAAGAAGAAGTGGCTAGAGACAAAAGACCTTCACCTTAGCGCGTGTTCTCAGTGATTCAATGACCATGCTCCTGAAGATCGAGTCGGGTTGGGTTTCGAAAGCACTGGATGGAGTCTCTGATGAGGTCAAGGCTGAAAAAAGTCTGTTTCATCTTTGTGCCAGGACATACAGGAGTAAAATACAACAAGGAAGGAGCGGACAGACTTCCTGGCACGCCCACAGTAGGAAACAGACGAGCGTTGGACCGGGGCTGATATTCTAAACGCTCTTAAGGAGGCTGGCCGCAACAGGGACTCCGGCAACGAGTGTGCATCTGAAGCCTTGGACAAGCTGCTTGAGCACAATCTCACACGGGGTATATCCAGACGAGAGCGCTGGGTAGGGAGGCAAACAAGTCTGATAGAGGAACACAGAACTGGTGTACTCACTGGCTGCACGCCGGGGGGAAGACACTCGGAGCACTGACGGACTACTTGTCCGATGAGCAGTGCGGACCATCTGTCGACTAATTTAGTACCAAATCGAGTCGACGCGGCGAATCATCTGATAATGATGCCCCGATCAAACCACATGTTGGGAATCACTGCAAAGCAAATATGTAGTCAAATAAGATTTCTAGTGTGTGTGTGTATGCGTACGAGAGGTATGCATATGCGGGTATGTGTGTCGGAGAGGGAGAGAGAGGGAGAGAGAATGAGACAGACAGAGAACAAACCAACAAATGAATGAACTTTTATTTTAAAGATAGATAGATAGATAGATAGATAGATAGATAGATAGATAGATAGATAGATAGATAGATAGATAGATAGATAGATAGATAGATTAACAAAAAAGTGAGTGAGAGAGAGAGAGAAAGAGAGAGATATGACGTGATTAAGAGAGAACGGGATTTAGAGAGTGACAGAGGCAGTGAAAGAGATGCTGAGGAGTTAAAGAGACCGAGTGTGATTAGGAGACCTAACAGAAAGGGAGAAAGAGGACGGCATTGAGTATGAGAAGAAGAATCACTGAGAGCGAGAGAGACTGAGGATGAGAGAATGAAAGAGTGATATCAACTCCTGTCTCCCTGTCCAGGCTGTAATGACAACCTGTTTTTCTGTTGAAGCTCTAATGGCAACCTGTCTCTGTTCTGGCTCTAATGGCAACCTATTTCTCTGTTCAGGCTCTAATGGCAACCTGTCTCTCTGTTCAGGCTCTAATGGCAACCTGTCTCTCTGTTCAGGCTCTAATGGCAACCTGTCTCTCTGTTCAGGCTCTAATGGAAACCTTGTCTTCAAGTGTTCTAGGGACAGTAGAATCTGGATTATCTATGACGCATCGGTTATTCTAGATTGATCAGATATGTGGCTTCTCATCTGTTTCTTTCTCTCTCCCCCCTCTCTCTCTCCCTCTCTCTCTCAGTCTCTCTCCCTCCATCTCTCTCCCTCTCTCTCCCTCCCTCACTTTCCCTCTCACTCCCTTTTTCTCTCTCTCCTTCCCTCTCTTTTCCTCTCTCTCTCCTTCCCTTTCCATCAGCCTCTCTCCCTCCCCCTCCCCCTCTTTCCTTCACTCTCTCCCTTTCTCTCGCCCTTTCGCTCTCTCTCTCCCTCTCTCTCCCTCTCTCTCCCTCTCCCTCCTCTCTCTCTCTTCATCTCTCCTCCCCTCTCTCTGTATGATAAACGGGTAGAAAACTAACAGGCCTAGGTGCCCTATTCTTTATTTCTTGAAAATAAAAGTTGTTCTTTCTCTCTCTCATTCACTATTTCTTTCGTACACTCATGGATATTTGTTGTGCATCGTTTTATACCCGTTATCCTCAGCGATGAAGTCCACAGAGTAGCATTTTTCTCTTTTTTTTTGCAGGTGTTATTTGCTCTTCAAGGAAGTTACTTTAAACTTCTCCCCATCCGACTCTCATAATAACTGTCCTTGCTACTGGCTACAGAGAAGCTGGGAGTAACATGATAATTACACAAAACCCTACAAATTTGCAAATAAACAAAGTTGCATACATTTATACGTATACTGCCACAGGACATAAACGCATAACCGTTTATATCTCTCTATATAAATAAGTAACTTATATAAAGGCAACTAATAGCAACAGTTAAGAAAAATGATTACATTCCATAAATGTATTTTATCAGCTACTTCCTGATTTAACGAGAAAAAAAACTCCAGATGCGCAAGGAAACAATCACAGGCAGGCAATATCCTGGTAGACAATAAGAAGAGAGCAAAAAAAGAAACGATTTATCTCTCTCAGGGGCTGTATTTTGTATTGGGCATTTACTGTAGAAATGTCAAGGCTACAACTGACTAATGTAGTTGAGAAGATAATGCAACGAAGCTAGCAGAAAACACTTCGCTGGTTTAGAATGCAAATCGAGAATGTTCAGTTGTATCCCTTGATGGTAGCTTGCTTCTGTAGCTACTCTAATTTCTTGAGCGTATATGAGAATTAGAATGAAAATGATCACAGTCAGTTACAAAGTTTTACTTCCTATGAAGTTTCTCAACTCGGGGGATTCATGCGCCGTTATTTAAGCCAGAGTTTCTCAGCCTTTGTTTCTGCTCGCACCCCCTTTCATTAAACCTGTGTCATACAGTTACTCCAGAAGTTAGGTTTTACCCTAAGACTTCAGAACTTTGCCGTGTCCTCTTGGGGATCTACAGTGTCCGTTGAGAGACGATTTTCTAGCCCTACATACCAATCATTTTCGTGGCGTTGTGATAGTGGGAAGGCAGAAGGGTACTGAAGTACTGTCCTAACCAACTGTGATACAATTCTTAGTGTCTTAACCAAATATGACACGATTCTTAGTATCTTAACCAACTCTGATACAATTCTTAGTATCTTAACCAACTCTGATACAATTCTTAGTATCTTAACCAAATATGACACGATTCTTAGTATCTTAACCAAATATGACACGATTCTTAGTATCTTAACCAAATATGACACGATTCTTAGTATCTTAACCAAATATGACACGATTCTTAGTATCTTAACCAACTCTGATACGATTCTTAGTATCTTAACCAAATATGACACGATTCTTAGTATCTTAACCAAATATGACACGATTCTTAGTATCTTAACCAAATATGACACGATTCTTAGTATCTTTACCAAATATGACACGATTCTTAGTATCTTAACCAAATATGACACAATTCTTAGTATCTTAACCAAATATGACACGATTCTTAGTATCTTAACCAAATATGACACGATTCTTAGTATCTTAACCAAATATGACACAATTCTCAGTATCTTAACCAAATATGACACGATTCTTAGTATCTTAACCAAATATGACACGATTCTTAGTATCGTAACAAACTTTGATACAATTCTTAGTATCCTAACCAAATATGACACGATTCTTAATATCGTAACAAACTCTGATACAATTCTTAGTATCTTAACCACCTCTGAAACAATTCTTAGTATCTTAACCAAATTTAACTTAATTCTTGGTATCTTTACCAACTCTGATACAATTGTTGGTATCTTAACCAAATATGACACGATTATGACTCTGACATAATTCTTGGTGTCTTAAGCAACACTCACGCAATTCTTTTAATAACAAAAGTATAAGGGCACTTGTGAAAAAAAAAAGGGATAGACTGTTAAAGATTAAAAATTCATAGTGAATTTCATTATATGACATGCCGGATAACATCGGCTATCATTCTTCTCCGTCTTGCGCGATCCTTGATGTTTCTGAACAGTTTAAATACTCTTCTTTTCTCCATGCCGCTAGGTCAGTCCACTAAGACATTTTTGTCTTTTCCTCGTCGTTCTTCTTTTTTCACTTCAGTTGTCCAGTAATTGCCAGCGTCTCTCTTCTCATGCCATGTCAAAGGAATTCTGATAGTCTTTTTCTTATCATTTTAACTAGTATTTGTGGGGGGGGGGGGAGAGGGGGGTAAGACGCTGTCCGATTAGGCAATCACTGACCCATAGTTGATATTCTAGCGTCAGGGTTGGTGAACCTTAGCTGACATGCTAGCGTCAGGGTTGGTGAACCTTAGCTGACAAAGACCCTACCCAGCCTTTTCGTTGGTACCCCTACTAGCAGGCCTAGCCTGACGTCCGGGGCAGGGATCACTAAAGTCTCCATGGTGGTGGAGCCTGCCAAAGAAACACTGCACAGCCCCTGATGTTCAACCCCACCCAGGGACTGAAAAACAGCCCCCTGTAACCCGCTTCCAATCCTACACGATGTTGTGCCTCAACACCGTCACCGCAACGGCTGCAAAAGAACATCAGGCTTGCAGTTCCAGGGAGACAGAAGAAGAAGAAGAAGAGAAAGAAGAAGAAGAAGAGGAGGAAGAAGAAGAAGAAGAGGAAAAAGAAGAAGAAGAAGAGGAGGAAGAAGAAGAAGAAGAAGAGGAGGAGGAAGAAGAAGAAGAAGAAGAAGAAGAAGAGAAAGAAGAAGAAGAAGAAGAGGAAGAAGAAGAAGAAGAGGAAGAAGAGGAAGAAGAAGAAGAAGGATGACAAGAAATTATACACAGCGTGGGCTGGGTAAAAAACTTAAGGGAAAAAAGAGGAATTAAAAGACATATAGTTTTTCTGTGAACACTGGTCAGACTGGAAATTATCTAGAAATGGAAAATGGATATACATGAATACAAAAATTCGACGTAAGAAAAAGAGAAAATCCAACAGATGAAATTATCTCTCTACTCAGCCGGCGTAGTTTTCAATAAGAGATTGTACAAATTGGAAACGGGATCTTAAACATTAGGAAAATTGGATATGAGTGCTTGGCGAAAGCCAGCTGAAAGTATATGAAAATAGAAAAGTAATTATCCCGTTATTTGTCGGATATTTGTCCGCATTGCTGTTCTGATATTTTGTCTATCTAATTTTCTGAGATTTTGTCTATCTGTCTGTCAGAATTTTTGTTTTTTTTTTCGTGTAGTTTAGGATTTTGAGGTATTTGATCTTTTGTTTCATTGGTTTGCCTGGTATTTTTTTTTTCGGTGTCTCTCTGTTTATAGATATTTTGTTTGTACTGTCTGATTTTCTGGCTGTGTGATTCATTTTTTGGTCTTATGTTTTGTCTAATCTGGGTTTTTTTCCCTATCTATAAGTTTCTGTTTTTGTCTACCTGTCTAATGCTTTACCAAGTGTGTCCTTTTTTTTGTTTACTCATTTCTCCAGCGTAGAAAAGTATATTTTAAAAATGTCTTCTCATTTGTCTGTCTTTCTGTCTATAAGTCTGTTTCTGTTTCTCTCTCTCTCTCTCTCTCTCTCTCTCTCTCTTTAATGAAACAATAGTCAAATAGATGTTAAGTCTTTATCTGCCTTCTTTCTCTCCTTCTTCCTCTCTCTCTTGTCCTCTCTTCAGTCTCTCTCTCTCTCTCCTCTTTCTCTCTTTTCTTTTTCTTCCGTTCACTATCTTCTTCTTCTTCACTCTTTTTCTTCTCTCTTCTTCGCTTCACTTTGTCTCTTCTCTTTCTCTCTGTTATCTCTCACACTCTCTCTTTCTTTTCTTTCTTCCATTCTCTGTCTGTCTGTCTGTCTGTCTGTCTGTCTCTCTCTCTCTCTCTCTCTCTCTCTCTCTGTCACTTAAAGAAATGTTTATTAAATGGCTATGCCTAATCCGGAACAAAGAAATGGACTGACACTAAAGGCTATAAAAGTTTATAAGAACAAAAAATTAAGCGCTAAGATTAGCGTTGAGAAACCTACAGTTAAATAGATCATTTTTGTTAGAAACATTTATATGAATAATAAACTGAAGCAAATACATAGATCCAAATGAGCAAAAGCAGCAATTATAAACCCAAACTGTAAAACAACAGAGACATATTGACACTAGTATAACTGGTACGAGAAAACTGTTGAAAGTATATAGTTCGCTGTAGGTTATTAAGAACATAGCCACAACAAAAAGAAACAGATACAATGAAACACAGCAAAAAACAAATAATATCTTGACAAAAGAGACTCATTCAGTGACGGAAGAACCGGCATTTGCATAAATAAGCACCAAAAGTGGGCATTCTCTTATTTATCAGAAGAACACGAACCACAAAAAAATGGATGAAGAACTCTTAAAGTCCGACTATCTCTTCGTGAATTCCAGTCGCATATAGGATATCTTCTAAAAGCAAGAAGCCAAACAGTGCGCAGTAATACTGATGGCATCCATAAATCTGGCAGAGATCTCATCTTTAGACAGGAAAACAGTGTCTAGACGCCAAAATATCGCTCCATGTATAATTGGACATCACAACCAGGCCCTAAATGACATTGGATCGATCGATGTCGACTCCAGAAAAGTAGATATAGCTGAGCTATAACGAAATAAGGAACAGCAAACGCTGGAATATGAAATAATGAAATACAATTACCAGAAGGTCTTTCTCGATAATGAAAATAATCAACCAAAAGGATTCCCAGACCACATCTGTGACCTACATTCGTTACATACATTTTCTGAAGCGAACCCAACAGCCATTAGATCCTAAATTCCCATGTTTTGCCAAAGTTTATACAAGGAATGGAATTGCATGAGACTGTATATTGTTGGATCCAAATAAATATGTTTTTGCTCACCAGAGTAAAATCCAGCTTTCATTTGTGTTAGTGAGGTAAACTTGCAGGCAGCCGTCTCATTCATCAACATTCATCATTCTGTACCGTCTCCCCATGGATATGGTGGCTGCAATGGATCTCCACTCTGCTTTGTTTCTTGTCTTCGTAGAACTCTCGGCCAAGCTCGTCCCTTTCCATCTCTTGATGTTGTCCACCCATCTACATCGCAGTCGTCTATTTTCACCTAAAATATACCGAGTTTAAATCATACGTATAGTGTGGTGTTATTACTTTTTGTACCACTGCGCTCAGTTATCACAGATCTTGTCCAGAAGTAAATAATATTCCTAGCACATCACGGCTCTCACGAATCTCGGCGTCTTCTGTAGCATTATTCTTTGATATGACCTGTCTATCGCATAATGTTCTCTCTTGATTGCCAGTCTGAAAACGTTTCGCTGTCTAGCCAGTGCGCATGCTCCAGTAAGAATCAGTGACACCCTGGGCTTATAGTCACATTCCTCTTCTTGCAGGCACCCTTCACTGTCTTCTCCTGGAGACAATAATGTCGTACAGCGTGACTACGCAACGATAAACTTTCTTTTCTTTAATAGCGCCAAGGAATCACAATTCTACTTTAAGCAACATGCAAGTGAGCGTAATGGACTTTTGCCTGTGCATGGAGGATATGATATTCATTAAACAACTATTTCCTAGCGACACCAGTCATCTTTCAGACCAGTTCTTCGCGAGATAAGTTTTCGTGACTTTGTAACACGATGTTAGAGCCCCTTAGTGTCGGTGCTACTCCTCCGTGATCTCTGTTCGAATATGATCTATTTCTACTAAGCTGCAAATAAAAACGACGACCTTGGGCGGCCACCAATGAAAGGGATAATAAGAGAACTTTACGGTATAGGAACCCTGCAGAACAGCGAATTGGTTAGTACAATCGCCTTTCATGACGAAGGTCAATGGTCAGAACCAAGCCAGAGCCATTACTGTCAATACAACTGCAGAAACTGGTATCTGGAAGCGAAATGAACAGAAGTAAAATCTCAACAAACTATGAATGAGTGGAAACATACTCACACTGTTAGAATACAGCCCCAGTCGTGATTTGACCAACTGGAGATCAGAAAAGTTCATCCATATGTGAAGTAATCAGGTGCGTCATATTCGTAGCCATGGAAACGAATCTTTAGAACGAGCAAGCAAGGTTTATAACAGAAGTAGCCTGTGTAATCCAAACATTCATTCAAGTACCAGAATAATCTAATGAACTGGAAAAGCTAAGAAAACTTTTTAAATTTATAGTTGTCGGGGCCTTCCAAAGAGATAGAGTACTAAAATAGACAGGATATACCCTAGCATATAAACATTAGAGATAGAATACTAAAATAGAAAGGATATACCCTAGCATATAAACGTTATAGATAGAATACTAAAATAGAAAGGATATACCCTAGCATATAAACATTAGAGATAGAATACTAAAATAGAAAGGATATACCCTAGCATATAAACATTAGAGATAGAATACTAAAATAGAAAGGATATACCCTAGCATATAAACATTAGAGGTAGAATACTAAAATAGAAAGGATATACCTTGGCATATAAACGTTAGAGATAGAATACTAAAATATAAAAGATATACCTTGGCATATAAACGTTAGAGATAGAATACTAAAATAGAAAGAATGAACCCTGGCATGTAAACGTTGCTTTAAGTAAACTTTCATTTCAAACGGAAGACAGATGAGCTAGCTGAGACTGCGGAAAAAAATGGTTCTAGTGGAGTACAATACAATTAATATCACTGCTGTATCTAGACCAACAAGCAGCAGTAAGAATAAATGGTGAAACAACAACTTGGTTTGACATAAAACAAGGGGTCCGTCATGGGTGCATATTGTCACCCTACTTATTTAACTTGTATACTGAAAATATAATGAGAAATGTTAGAGAAGATGTAGACAAAGAATATTACGATGCTATAACAATTGGAGGTTATGAAATACCAGAGATTAGATATGCTGATGACACAGTGTTACTATCCACAACACAAAAAGGAATGGAAAAACTAATTATGTCAGTCTGTAAGAACAGTGAAGAGCAGAACCTCTATCTTAATGCGAAGAAAACTAAATTGATGACAACTGACAAAAACAAACAAGGCAGCTGAAATATGTATCAATGTGGAAAAATTGGATGAAGTGGAGAGTTTTGAATATCTTGGATCATTGCTAACTAATAATGGAGATACAATGATGGAAATTAAAAGGAGGACATCTATTGCTCTTCAGAAAGTAAAACAAATAAAGAATCTGTGGAGAGGAGCAGACAGAACTACAAAAATAAGATTTTTAAGGTCATGCATCTTTCCCATCGCAACATATGCCTGTAAGACGTGGACACTTAACAAAACAGCTGAGAAACACATAAATGCCTTTGAATGTAAATGCTACAGAAGAGTTCTCCAAATATCGTGGACACAAAAAAGAACAAATATATCTATACTACAAGAGCTTAATATTGAAGAAGGCTGGCTAGTAAAGAGGTTTAAAGAGAAAAAACTTAAAATATTTTGGACACATTAAACGTCATGATAATTTAGAGAAGACCATATTGGAAGGATACATAATGGGAAAAAGAAAAAGAAGAAGACCAAAACGAAGATGGCTGCAAGAAATCGTTGATGATCTGCAAATGGACGCAGCAGCAGCAGGCCATTTTGCTCACAACCGTGAGGCCTACAGGAGTGCTGTTAGGGAGGCAAAGTTCCGCAAGGGACATGCAAATGAATGAATGAATGAATGAGTAGAGTACAGACGGTCAGATGTGTGTGGCGTAGTTTAAGAAAATAGAAGAAAATGTGAGAAGAAACGACAAAAGAGGCAATGAGATGAGCACAAAGGAGTGCAAAACAAACATGACTTTCGCCCTTAACAAGAGGATCTCTGCCAGATAAGTGCTTTTTAAAAATTTATTTGTTATTTCGTTGTTTCCGTCGCCCTTGATAAAGGCATACCGGCGAAATATTGGTTTGTTACTGTTTGGTTCGCATTCCTGCATTCTTATCTCATTGTCTCAAGCCGAAAGGCAGTTCACATAATTGATACATAAATTCAGAGAAACCACTTCGCATAACATTTTGAATACAAGGAAGTGAAAATATATATATATATATATAGCAGTATAATCCTATCGTATGATTAGTTGTACCCAGAGGCAAATATAAAAATATTCTTGTCAAAATTGTACAGACCTAAAAGATGACTCACTGGCGCCATTCTAGAGTATTTGACAACTGGATAGATATACCATTTCATACCAGTGCAACTTTTGGAGATAAACAGACTCTGGAATTGGCCCACTCAAGGAGACGGCAAGTCAAATAGTTTTATTTCATCGCATCAAATCTGCTAGGAGATTACTATATTCAGAGAACTGGGTGAGCAATTTCGAAGTCTCCAGTCAAGCTACTAACGCTGCTTATGCTGTCTGTGCTGTTTCCAAATACAGGAGACTTTTTACTGGGTTTTGGAACGGGAGGCCAATAGCTGTTATAATGGATACAAATTTGGCAAAATGGACGCAATGAGGCTTGCTCACAGTAAAGTGATAGAATGCAGTTTATGAGGGTAACCATCCTAGCCGTGTCTCGTGACTTTATACAGGAGTATGCTGTAAGAACCCAGCTCCAAACTACAAAACCATCCCCTCTAGGTCCTTAAACTAGGCCTTACACCTGTCATAAATGCTCAGCCCTCGTATCTGTACTCATTTTCGTTGTTTGTTCTCGTGCAGTATTTTCATTTAAAAAAGCTGATCATCCACCTGTGGCCTAGTTCATCTCACGATATAATATAGTAGGGCCATGGCTATACGCAACCAGTATGTTCCAAGACCCCCTGGTGTAAGCAGAAGTTCACGTAAAATAGCGACCCCCATTGTGTGACAGAATAGTCACACATTTTGTGACCATGTAACAACAATAAATAGCATTCTATTAAAATTCATCAAAATAAACTTCACACGATATTAATATTTTCTCTCACTCTTTCTCTCTCTCTCCTTCTTTCTCTCTCTCTCTCTCTATCTTCTCTCTCTTCTCTCTCTTTTTCTCTCTCTTTCTCTATCCTTACATGAATTGTACTCACTCTCCCTCTTCGTCAAACATACTCTTTAATGATGGTGGTAATGATGATGGTGGTGGTGATGATGATGATGATGATGATAATGGTGATGATGATGATAAATATGCAAGCACACTGTTGAAACGAGCATATATGACTGGATGATTTCAGGTGAGTAAGCAGTGTCCTACAGTAGTGATACATTATTCTTGTACGATACATTACTCTTCTACTATACATTACTCTTGTACGATACATTGCTCTTGTACGATACATTACTCTTATACGATACATTGTTCTTGTACGGTACATTACTCTTCTACGATACATTACTCTTCTACTATACATTACTCTTGTACGATACATTACTCTTCTACTATACATTACTCCTGTACGATACATTACTCTTCTACTATACATTACTCTTGTACGATACATTACTCTTCTACTATACATTACTCTTGTACGATACATTACTCTTCTACTATACATTACTCTTGTACGATACATTACTCTTCTACTATACATTACTCTTGTACGATACATTACTCTTCTACTATACATTACTCTTGTATCGCTAGAAAGATCATTAGCTTCAGTCCACACAAGCTCACCGGTCAACCACCCTGAAGATGATGACTTCACGGGTCTTCAGTCCACACAAGCTCACCGGTCAACCACCCTGAAGATGATGACTTCACGGGACTTCAGTCCACACAGGCTCACCGGTCAACCACCCTGAAGATGATGACTTCACGGGACTTCAGTCCACACAGGCTCACCGGTCAACCACCCTGAAGATGATGACTTCACGGGACTTCAGTCCACACAGGCTCACCGGTCAACCACCCTGAAGATGATGACTTCACGGGACTTCAGTCCACACAAGCTCACCGGTCAACCACCCTGAAGATGATGACTTCACGGGACTTCAGTCCACACAAGCTCACCGGTCAACCACCCTGAAGATGATGACTTCACGGGACTTCAGTCCACACAGGCTCACCGGTCAACCACCCTGAAGATGATGACTTCACGGGACTTCAGTCCACACAGGCTCACCAGTCAACCACCCTGAAGATGATGACTTCACGGGACTTCAGTCCACACAGGCTCACCGGTCAACCACCCTGAAGATGATGACTTCACGGGACTTCAGTCCACACAAGCTCACCGGTCAACCACCCTGAAGATGATGACTTCACGGGACTTCAGTCCACACAAGCTCACCGGTCAACCACCCTGAAGATGATGACTTCACGGGACTTCAGTCCACACAGGCTCACCGGTCAACCACCCTGAAGATGATGACTTCACGGGACTTCAGTCCACACAGGCTCACCGGTCAACCACCCTGAAGATGATGACTTCACGGGACTTCAGTCCACACAAGCTCACCGGTCAACCACCCTGAAGATGATGACTTCACGGGACTTCAGTCCACACAGGCTCACCGTGTAACAGAATGTTATTCTGCACAGACTGTTGTGAGAAACCCTGTTGTTGTGATCAAATAGACCACAACTCATTCTGTTTATGTGAAGCACGGTGAAAGTATCACGTGTTTCCGTAGCACAACTGAGTCACGTGATTTATGTTAGGCGGGATGTGTGAACGAGTTGAGAGGGGAGTTTTTGTGTCAGAATGTTGTAGTGATAGGTCGTGATGTTCAATTCAATAGTAGGAATGTAGTTATTCTTGGGTTCAGTATGTAAGTTTGTTGGATTGTCCTTGTTAGGACAATTTGTTGTAGTGATGTATTGTTTTTTTTTTGGAAAAAGGTCATAGTAGTATGTAGATTGTGTGTTGATTGTCCCGTTATGGACAAGATTTGAATGTCTGACTTAGTCCCATGGCGATGTTAGTCGCCCGGACATATTTCTTGTAATTCGTTTGTATTATTCTCATCAAGTTTACACTTCACATCATTGCAACACACATCTAACAAATGGGCTTTCATCATTAAACATTTTTGGAATTGTGCCTGATGAATCCTGTGATATTTGGATTCATGTTAAGTGTCAACTGTGGTGTAGAGTTTTGTTGATTTACATGTAACTGGTCATGTCGTGTATTAATGAGCAGTTGAGTTATTGTTACTGGGTTGTCTTGTTACACAGTGTATATCATTGTAACGTCTGTTGAGTCTCTGAGCCTATTGCTCATGTAAATGTAAATGTAATAGTACACAGTACTTGAAGGAAGAATCTTATAATAGTGTTACCGTGTCATTACTTTAGTGCTACACTGACTCTGTTTTAACCGGTCAGCTACCCGGAAGATGATGACTTCACGGGAGATGAGAGTAGCAGCCTGACATCAGGAGAGCAGAATATTAAATGCTGGAGTCTGTCGTATAAGGATGTTTCCAAACAGGGTATACTAATACAAAACATGTCTCCTTTATTCTTCTTCACTATCGAACATAACATTCATATGAAAACACACCTGTCACTTGCTCCGTGACTTCTCAGGCTCTCCTAGTTCGGCCTGGACAACTCACAAACCTTTCCCAAATCTAATACTAACTTAAGCCTATAATGTGTGAGGCGCAGGCCTTCGAATTTTACCAGTAATCAAGACTGAAATCATGTAACTGTTGTTCTCTTGGGCTCGTCCTATTTTGGACTACCTGACACCATCTTTGCTCCCGCAGAGCTTGATGCCACAGGCCTCTCTGTCGATCTCAGCTTCCCGTTGGTTAATCGTGCTTTGCTGATCAACCTATATCACTTGTTATCACCAGCTTTCTCGAGAAATTTCACGATAAACACTGGCGGCAGCGTGTCCGATTGACGTAAAAATTGCACAAAGGCGGCCCTGATCTATCTATCTATCTATCTATCTATCTATCTATCTATCTATCTATCTATCTATCTATCTATCTATCTATCTATCTATCTATCTATCTATCTATCTATCTATCTATCTATCTATCTATCTATCTATCTATCTATCTATCTATCTATCTATCTATCTATCTATCTATCTATCTATCTATCTATCTATCTATCTATCTATCTATCTATCTATCTATCTATCTATCTATCTATCTATCTATCTATCTATCTATCTATCTATCTATCTATCTATATCTATCTATCTATCTATCTATCTATCTATCTATCTATCTATCTATCTATCTATCTATCTATCTATCTATCTATCTATCTATCTGTCTGTCTGTCTGTCTGTCTGTCTGTCTGCCTGCCTGTCTGCCTGCCTGCCTGCCTGCCTGTCCGTCTGACAGATAAAAGGGATGGCGACTGCAGTCAAACTGTTTTAAATAAAAAAGGTAGATAGAAGTGTATGGTGCAGTTCTACAAAGTGAGGGAGTGAGTAAGGTGAGAAAAAACTAATAGAAAATATGAGAATGTATAAATGAAAAACATACAACATCCGATATTTCGGAGTGAGCCTTTTTCGAAGATTACATGCACAAACGAGACAAAAATAAAAATTGAAAAATCGAAGAACTTATCTGAATATGGCTTCCTCCAGAAGTAGAAAACAAAAGTGTGTGTAGTAGAAGGAACGACCACGCTGACCACAACAAAGGATACCAGATAGAGCCAATCGTAAAGAAGAAGTGGAGAGAGAGGAGGAAAACAAGTGGTAGAAAGGGGTGGGGGGAAAGGCAATAGAAACATGATAGCCGCTAGAGAAGGTGTCGGGGTAGGGGGGGGGGGTAAGGGGGGAAGGAGGGAAATGGGAACGCGGAGAGATAATGAATGAAGAACATAAACATCTGCAGGGAGAAAATGTGAAACTGGTGAATAGGACAAGACCTTATAGACACCAATATGTTGGCAGAGAAGAAAAGAGGGTTGTGGTAGGGAGGGGTAGCATAGAAAAAGAAAGTAGGGTTTAAAAAAAGGGGGAGTGGAAAACTAAAGAAGTTACAGAAAGCTGAAGACATTGTTAATTCCATCTGGGTGGAGACAGCCAGTCTGGAATATAAGGCGCTGTTCTAGGACCCTCCGAGATCGTACATCAGCAGAACAAGAGCGGATCGCACTAACAGAAATGTCATGTTTTCCCCTGTGGTTGCTAAGGCAAAAATGTTTAGCCACAGGTGTCCAGGCCCTCTTAGAAATATCATTGAGATGCTGGCGAAATCGATCTCCTAAGCGTAAGCCAGTCTCACCTATGTACTTCAAACTGCAACGTTTGCACATAATAGCATAAATAACATTGCGTTAAGTACAGGTGAAACCTTCCTGAACTGACAACATGGACTTAGGGAAGGAGATCTGACTAGCCTCGACAACAAACGGACAAGTGTTGCATCTACGGCGTCCGCAACGTCTGGTATCATAAAAAGTGTCATCTGTCTTAAGATGACTACGAATTAAAAGGTCCCTGAGGTTCTTGTCCCGTCTGTAGGCTACTAATGGTGGTTCCCCAGAAAGTTCACGTGTATCAGGCTCGGTCTGAAGGAGATGGAGATGGCGAAACAGTATGTTTTTAACTGCCAAGCTATGAAGGTGGTACGTGAGTACCAGTTTAACTCTGTCCGAGCTACAGTGCGGTTTAGGGGTGAGGGCTTGTTGCCGCGATATATGGCTAATGCGGTTCCAAGATGACGAGAGAACATGTTCTGGATAGCCGCGTTGACGGAAGAAATCTAGCATTTTATGGCCTTGATCCTGGAAATCCAAATCCTCATTACACAAACGTCGCAACCTAAGAAGCTGCGGAAAAAGGAATAGAGTCCTTACACGATCTAGGATGGGAGGAAGAGTACAGGAGGTAGCTGTGAGAGTCTGTAGGTTTATAGTGGATAGAAGTAGTAAGCCCGGAAGAGCCGATAGTGACGGCAACGTCAAGAAAGTAAGCGGAAGTAGCAGAGATATGGGAGGTGAAAGAAATGACAGGATTGTACTCCTTAACAAAACTGATAAAATTGTTAAGATCTTCCTCTGGCATTGATGTGACCCCAATGCCGTCATCTATGTAGCGTCTATAGAAGGCGGGAAAAGGGCCTCTAAAGGCTCTCAGAACCTATTGTTTGTTGGAAGAAAGAATTGTACATCCAGGAGGCCATGGGCCAGCTGAGCAACACTAAATTTTATGCCTCTCGCCCTCAAGATCCGACTCTGGCCAACAACCACCTTGTTCGTGACACAATCAAAGAACTCATCCACAAGACTGGTCTTTCTCCCTCGGCTACTCATCTTCACATCTGTGACAGCTGCTTAGGGAAGCCATCCTTTTATCTACTCCCTAAGATTCACAAACCAGGCAACCCAGGAAGGCCCATATTGTCCGCTTGTTCCTGCCCTACGGAACAAATCTCTGACTTTCTTGACAGCATATTTCAACATCTGGTCACTAGTCTGCCCACTTATCTCAAGGACACCAATCATGCTCTCATTACTTTTGAGACCCTTACACTCCTGCCTGGTCACACCTACCGTATCTTCACCCTTGATGTAGTATCCTTATACACATCCATCCCGCATGATCAGGGACTTTAGGCCGTCAAGTTCTTTCTGAACAAAAGACGCAATCCCTCTATTCCTACGTCTACTATTCTGCGCCTTACACGACTTGTCCTCCAACTCAATTCTTTTGAATTCAATGGCCTTTACTTCGACCAGATTAGTGATGTAGCCATGGGTACCAAAATGTTCCCTAGCTACGCGTGTCTGTTCATGGGCCACTTCGAACACAAGGTTCTGAGAGCCTTTAGAGGCCCTTTTCCCGCCTTCTATAGACGCTACATAGATGACGGCATTGGGGTCACATCAATGCCAGAGGAAGATCTTAACAATTTTATCAGTTTTGTTAAGGAGTACAATCCTGTCATTTCTTTCACCTCCCATATCTCTGCTACTTCCGCTTACTTTCTTGACGTTGCCGTCACTATCGGCTCTTCCGGGCTTACTACTTCTATCCACTATAAACCTACAGACTCTCACAGCTACCTCCTGTACTCTTCCTCCCATCCTAGATCGTGTAAGGACTCTATTCCTTTTTCCGCAGCTTCTTAGGTTGCGACGTTTGTGTAATGAGGATTTGGATTTCCAGGATCAAGGCCATAAAATGCTAGATTTCTTCCGTCAACGCGGCTATCCAGACCACGTTCTCTCGTCATCTTGGAACCGCATTAGCCATATATCGCGGCAACAAGCCCTCACCCCTAAACCGCACTGTAGCTCGGACAGAGTTAAACTGGTACTCACGTACCACCTTCATAGCTTGGCAGTTAAAAACATACTGTTTCGCCATCTCCATCTCCTTCAGACCGAGCCTGATACACGTGAACTTTCTGGGGAACCACCATTAGTAGCCTACAGACGGGACAAGAACCTCAGGGACCTTTTAATTCGTAGTCATCTTAAGACAGATGACACTTTTTATGATACCAGACGTTGCGGACGCCGTAGATGCAACACTTGTCCGTTTGTTGTCGAGGCTAGTCAGATCTCCTTCCCTAAGTCCATGTTGTCAGTTCAGGAGGGTTTCACCTGTACTTAACGCAATGTTATTTATGCTATTATGTGCAAACGTTGCGGTTTGAAGTACATAGGTGAGACTGGCTTACGCTTAGGAGATCGATTTCGCCAGCATCTCAATGATATTTCTAAGAGGGCCTGGATACCTGTGGCTAAACATTTTTGCCTTAGCAACCACAGGGGAAAACATGACATTTCTGTTAGTGCGATCCGCTCTTGTTCTGCTGATGTACGATCTCGGAGGGTCCTAGAACAGCGCCTTATTTTCCAGACTGGCTGTCTCCACCCAGATGGAATTAACAATGTCTTCAGCTTTCTGTAACTTCTTTAGTTTTCCACTCCCCCTTTTTTAAACTCTACTTTCTTTTTCTATGCTATCCCTCCCTACCACAACCCTCTTTTCTTCTCTGCCAACATATTGGTGTCTATAAGGTCTTGTCCTATTCACCAGTTTCACATTTTCTCCCTGCAGATGTTTATGTTCTTCATTCATTATCTCTCCGCGTTCCCATTTCCCTCCTTCCCCCCCCCCCCCCGGACACCTCCTCTAGCGGCTATCATGTTTCTATTGCCTTTCCCCCCACCCCTTTCTACCACTTGTTTTCCTCCTCTCTCTCCACTTCTTCTTTACGATTGGCTCTATCTGGTAACCTTTGTTGTGGTCAGCGTGGTCATTCCTTCTACTACACACACTTCTGTTTTCTACTTCTGGAGGAGGCCATATTCAGATAAGTTCTTCGTTTTTTTTTTTATTTTTGTCTCGTTTGTGCATGTAATCTTCGAAAAAGGCTCAAGGCCGAAATATCGGATGTTGTATGTTTTTCATTTATACATTCTCATACTTTCTATTCGTTTTTTCTCACCTTACTCACTCCTTCACTTTGTAAAACTGCACATACACATCTATCTATCTATATATCTATCTATCTATCTATCTATCTATCTATCTATCTATCTATCTATCTATCTATCTATCTATCTATCTATCTATCTATCTATCTATCTATCTATCTATCTATCTATCTATCTGCTTGTATGTCTGCCTATCTACCTGCTCACATTACTCTATCTCACAATATAATATAGTAGGGCCATGGCTATAAGCGACCAATACGTTCCAAGACCTACCTACCCACCTACCTACCTACCTACCTGTCTGTCTGTCTGTCTGTCTATCTGTCTATCTATGTGTGCCAAACTGTGACGTCCTACTTCCTGTCATTCGCTCTCGCTCCCTCGGCTCCTCCGTTCGTTCCCCTCACAGTCTAAAGTGGAAGGCATAGGAAACAGCTGGACATCAGGAGTGGACGATATGGCAAGCTGTGGGTGAGTCACAATAATGCTTTCCCCGAACAAGAACGAGCGTGACTGATCGAGATGTTGCGAGACTTCGTGTACTTTGAAAAATGGCGCGGATTTAGCTGGCAATTAATAATTTTTTTTTACACATTTGTCTTTTTTTTCGGATGGACAATAGCGTAAACCTGAAACCCGCGTAGGGCCCGGGGGTTCTGCAATACCTTCATTAAACTGCTATGTAAAGCACGCGTCAGAATGAAGATTGAGCGACCAAGAACAGAAAGTCACACCACCAAGATTGAGAGACCAAGAACAGAAAGTCACACCGCCAAGATTGAGCGACGAAGAACAGAAAGTCACACCACCAAGACTGAGCGACGAAGAACAGAAAGCCACACCACCAAGATTGAGCGACCAAGAACAGAAAGTCACGCCACCAAGATTGAGCGACCAAGAACAGAAAGTCACACCACCAAGACTGAGCGACCAAGAACAGAAAGTCACACCGCCAAGATTGAGCGACCAAGAACAGAAAGTCACGCCACCAAGATTGAGCGACCAAGAACAGAAAGTCACACCGCCAAGATTGAGCGACCAAGAACAGAAAGCCACACCGCCTAACTCTTCACCCTTTAAACATAATGCTCCTTCGTTGGTTCTTAAACAAGTGATTGACAACACGATCACACAGTCCAGCCGCTTTAACAAGAAATAGAACACTCTCCCTTCCATAATTTTTAGAGGGCGCCATATAAAAAAAAAATGTAATGAAATGAACAGATTTCATAAAGTGCTCTGCCCTAGAGACGCAAAATCGATAAATGAAATTTCAAGACATCGATATAAAAAAAAAATCGGGGAAGAAATATCGCTGGGGAGTGAGCATTCCAGTAATTTGACAGGCAACGTCCAGGCACCAGATGACACGGGGGCTCTTAACAAATCCCACGAAATATTCCCCGGCACATCGACGTCACAGCGCGAGCTCGTCACATTCAATATTGACAACTCGGTTAGTGTCGCATTCATTCCGTCACTTTCTGGTTCATTTCGTATTCATGGAGTATAGAATAATTCAGGCGTTTATGAAAGAGGACAAAAGAAGGAATGAACAATAATTCTTACCACTCTTATCTTTCTTTGTGGCATGGAGGAGGAGAGGGGAGGTAACAGAAGTCACTGCAAGATCTTCTTTCCCCTGACACAAATATTCAGAGCATCGTTCAGGCGTGGCGCATATATTCAAGACCACCAGCCCATACATGCACTGGGGATGGCCATTACTCAGGCTGACACAGGGAATCATAATAGCAAATGTAAGGAAACAAACAAAGCTGAGGTGGGCGGTGGAATTTTGATGGGACAAATCAACAATAAAACAATTTTAGACGTAACAAAACGTCGAGAGACTGGGCCGTATGAGTGATGCTCGAACGCATGCAGATTCGCGTGAGTATTCATAAAGGTAGACAGATGTGTATGGTTGAGTTTTACCAAAACAAAACAAAAAAAAAACAAATAGTGAGAATGGGAACAGTGGACAGGAGCAAGGGTGACAGAAGAAAAACAAAAACAAAAACCAACAGGTGACAGTGTCCCACCTCGCTGATGGTATCTCCAGTAACAAGCCTAGCCTGGCTAACGAGGCAAATGACCACCACAGCCCCGCCACCTCTCCCCCATGGGGGTGGTTTTCTAAAGAAGTATTCCATATCTGCTCCTTTTTTACCTCCAATAAGGGACTGAAGAAAAAAAAAACAGTCCCCCATAACCCGCTCCCAATCCGACACGATGCTGTGCCTCAACATTTTCACAGCACTGGGTGCATGTAACACCGCCTGGAGTGCCAGGGAGATAGCAGTAATAGTAGTAGTAGTAGTAGCAGCAGCAGCAACTGTAGTAGTAGTAGCAGCAGCAGCTGTAGTAGTAGTAGCAGCAGCAGCTGTAGTAGTAGTAGCAGCAGCAGTAGCAACTGTAGTAGTAGTAGCAGCAGGAGCTGTAGTAGTAGTAGTAGTAGTAGTAGTAGTAGTAGTAGTAGTAGTAGTAGCAGCAACTGTAGTAGTAGCAGTAGTAGTAGCTACTGTAGTAGTAGTAGTAGTAGTAGTAGTAGTAATAGTAGCAACAGCTGCAGTAGTAGTGTTAGTAGTAGTAGTAGTAGTAGTAGTAGTAGTAGTAGTAGTAGTAGTAGTAGTAGTAGTAGTAGTAGTAGTGTAAGACTTTGGTGTCTAGTTATGACCAAAAAAAAAAAGAAGATTCAATATAGGGGCATACCTTCTACCTTGTGCAACTGTACTGAATATAGGGGCATACTTTCTATCTTGTACACCTTTACTGAATTACCAGAGGAAGTTACTTTGCTCGACGACCCCCAGGTCCTTAAATCACCCTCTTAAATAAACATATTCTCAAGACTGTCAGGTAGCCCAGGTGACATTGTTTCACGCAACCTTTATCTCTCCTTCTTTGCATATTTATATTTAAATCTGTAGAAACAACACCCACACACACACACATTTGAAATATACTCAAAAGGAAAAAAAAAATAACCAGAAATCAACTGTGATTAAGTTGATACGTGAATGTATGCGTTCAAAGATATAAGACACAACAGTTGAAGAAAAATGTGATGATGCATGCGAAAATGGTCACATGAAATATAAGTCATTATAAAGATCATATTAAATACAAGTCATGATAATTATAATCATCATGTGAAATACATGTCATGATAATGATTACATGAAATACAAGTCATTATAAAGATCATATTAAATACAAGTCAGGATAATTATAATAGTCACACGAAATACAAGTCATGATAATGAAAATAATCACACGAAATACGAGTCATGATAATTATAATGGTCAGATGAAATACAAGTCACTGTAAAGATCATATTCAATACAAGTCATGATAATTATAATGATCACATGAAATACAAGTCATTATAAAGATCATATTAAATACAGGTCATGATAATTATAATGATCACATGAAATACAGGTCATTATAAAGATCATATTAAATACAAGTCATAATAATTATAATAGTCACATGAAACACAAATCACGATAATTATAATGGTCACACGAAACACAAGTCATGATAATTATAATGGTCAGATGACGTTATGATTGGCTCTATCGGGAATCTTTTGTCTGTAGGCAGCGTGGTGTTTTTTCCTCCTCCTTTTTTTCCTCCTCCTTCTTCCACACACATTTCTGCTTCTCACTCGGAGCAAGACACTTCAGATAAGTTCTATGTGTTTGTATTTTGTTGTGTATGTATCCTCGAATACGACTCACGCCGAAATATTGGATGTTGTATGTTTTTCATTTATACATTCTCATACTTTCTATTCGTTTTTTGTTCCTCACCTTGCTCACTTCCTCCCTCACTTTGTAAAGCTGCACCATACGCCTCTATCTACCTTATTTATTTAAACTAGTTTTACTGCAGTCGCCATCCCTTTATCTCTTAACAATGTCCTCTTTTAGAGTTTCACGTGGTCGACCTCTTCTTCTTTGGCCTGTTGTGTTCCACTTGATAGCTTGTTTGTTGATCCTCTGATTGTTTCTTCTCATCACATGATCGACATATGTCCATTTTCTTTTTTCTAATCAACCATGAGACAGGTTGTTGTTTGCTCATCTGTCTTATCTCTGCGTTGTTCTTGAATTCGTTCCACCTTATGCCGAGTATTTTTTTTAGGCATTTATTTTCGATAGAATCTTAATTTCTTGTCTATTTCTTTAGAAATAGACAAGAAATTAGAAATTTAGAAACAGCCAAATAGACAGATACACCTTGTAGATGTTTTCCAGCTTTCAAATGCATAAATTAGGTTGGATATTACATTTGAACTGAATAATCTTAACTTGGTTTTTGTGCTTATAACTTTTGAATGCCATATGTTCTCAAGATTCTTGAAGATCGATGCTGCTTTTGTAATTCGAATTCTAACTTCCTTTCTGGTGTCACCATCCTGGTCTATGTAGCTGCCGAGATATGCAAATTTGTTTTACTTGTTCAACAGCTGTTCCTTCTATGTATATTTTCCTTTCATGGTTAACGAGAAGTGTCATCATTTTTTTTATCCTTGTTAATTTCAAGTCCTATTTTACTAGCCATTGAAGACAGGGTATCTGTTTTTTCTTGCATTGATTTCACATTGTCGCTGATAAGAGTTATGTTATCTGCAAAATCAAGATCTTCCAGTTGGGTCTCGTGTATCCAATCAATGCCCGTTTTACCTGTGCAGCATTTTTTTTCATTATGAAGTCTATGGCAATTCCAAAAAGCAAAGGAGACAGAATACATCCTTGTTTCATGCCTGTTTCAATCTGGAACCATTCACCCATTTCTTCTTCTGTGTTGACTGCACAAACATAACCATTGTACAGGTCTCTAATGATGTTGACAATCTTAGATGGTATTCCATATATTCTTAAAATTCTCCACAATGAATCTCTGTGTATGCTATCAAGTGCCTTTTTAAAGTCTATGAAGTTCAGGATTAATGGTATTTGTTTTTCAATATGTTCTTCAAATATTACTCTTATAGTATAGATCTGGTCGAGACAGCTTCTCCCTTTTCGAAATCCTGCTTGTTCTTCTCTCATTTTGGTATCCACTATATCTTTAATTTTATTCAGAATAACTTTGCAAAATACTTTTGACACAACTGATAGTAAGGTTACTCCTCTCCAGTTGTTGTAATCGCTAAGGTTGCATTTTTGGGCATTTTAACAATAAATATTTTTTTCCATTTAGAAGGGACATTGTTTTCTTTCCAAATGTTAATAAACATTCTCTGTAGTTGGTTCATGTCGTCACTGTTAATAGCTTTTAACATTTCGTCAGCTATTTCATCTTCACCTGTAGCTTTGTTATTAGCCATTAGGTTCACTGCTGTTTCAATTTTATGCAATTTAATTTAATCTAAGCTGACATTTAATTGTGAGATTGGTAAGTCAGTTTCAAGGTCTATCAGTTCTTTTGGTTGTGATCGATTAAGTATTTCTTGGAAGTGTTCAGCCCATCTTTGCTTTTGGTCTTTACTTGATGTTAATAGGGTTCCAGTTTTGCTAAGGATTGATCTTTCTTTAGATGTAATAGTACCTGTTAGCCTCTTTTGTATGTTATATAGAGTTTTGCTGTCTCCTGTTTTTGCTGCTTTTTCTGCTTCTTTCGCCATATTGTCCATGAATTCTCTTTTATCCCTTCTAGCTGATCTTTTTACATTATTGTCTATTTCTTTGTATGTTGCTTTTGCCAAATCTCTTCCAAGATCTGTTTTTGCATTCAACATGGCTAATTTGGCTGCTCGTCTTTCATGTATGGATTTCCATGCTTTCCTATTTGTTGTTTGCAGTCCAGCACTTGTTTTAGCTGCTGTAATTATGGCTGTGCTGTAAGAATGCCTAAGTCATCTTTATCTGTCTCCTGTACCTCACTGAATGCAGCAAACTGTTTGGTAAGTTCCAGATTAAAATTAATCTTAGTATTTTCATCCTGTAGACTTTGACTGTTTATCTTTGTGAGTAATACTTTGTTGTGTTGGCTTTTCAGTTATAGTCTTATTTTCCCTATACACAGATTGTGATCACTATTGACATCTGCACCCCTATATTCTTTTACATCTATCAGAGATGTTCTGTATTGCGTTCTAATATAAAAATGATCTACCTGATTTCTGGTGCTATCAGATGGAGATATCCATGTTATTTTACGTATCTCTTTGTGTGGAAATATTGTTCCTCCAATGACCATGCCCTCTGTTAGACATTATTCAATTAATCTTTCTCTATTCTGATTTACCATATCAATCCCTTCTTTCCCCATTACTTTTTCGACGTCAGTGTTATCTTTTTATCACGCCAATACCAATATCAATATCAATATATATATATAAACAGCATTTTGAAAATTCTATATCATGAAGATGCCCCCTGCTACAGCGCCCCGTCTGTCAGATCATGAAGATGTCACTCTAGTACACCGCCCCTTCTGCCAGTTCATGAAGATATCACTCTAGTACAACGCCCCTTTTGCCAGTTCATGAAGATGTCACCCTAGTACAACGCCCCTTCTGCTAGTTCATGAAGATGTCACTCTAGTACAGCGCCCTGTCTGTCAGTTCATGAAGATGTCACTCTAGTACAACGCCCCTTCTGCCAGATCATGAAGATGTCACTCTAGTACAACGCGCCTTCTGCCAGTTCATGAAGATTTCACCCTAGTACAATGCCCCTCCTGCCAGATCATGAAGATGTCACTCTAGTACAGCGCCTCGTCTGTCAGTTCATGAAGATGTCACTCTAGTACAACGAACCTTTCTGCCAGATCATGAAGATGTCACTCTAATACAACGCCCCTTCTGCCAGATCATGAAGATGTCACTCTAGTACAGCGCCCCTTCTGCCAGTTCATGAAGATGTCACTCTAAGTACAATTCCCCTTCTGCCAGTTCATGAAGGAAAGCATAACTTTTCTCCACAATCAAAACTCTGACACAGAACTGATTATCAATGTTCTGCTACAAAATAATCTCATCAAATCTGTACAACTGACTCTCCAAAACAAAACAACTCTTGCTAAACATAGCTTTGTCGACAACTGCCCATTGTTTGTCTATACTATTTATCTTTGCTATTGCTTGTTATAATAACTCTGTATTGTTCTCGCAGTTCTTGGTCATTTTTAAGGAGTTCTGTATTCAGTTTGATGTTTCTCACTTTTGTGCATGCTTTGTTTAGCTTTATTCTAACTTTTTTCCACAGAGTGGGTCATGGTAATTATTGCAGTCAACCTTAACTTAACCTGGCATGGTTTTTGTTGTAAGTAATGCATTCCGGAATCATTTGTTGATTAATACGTAGTCTGTCTGATTAAAAGTCGTTTTATCTAGGCTGCACCAGGTTGCCACGGTTAGCAGGGTAGGGGTATCCCCTATCAAAGGAGAAGTAAGACGTCTCCTTACTTCAGTCAGTCTACGGGACACCCTTGGGCAAGGTTGAGTACCCGTATAGCCCCCCGATCAGGGTGACGTGAAGCCATGGAAGCAGGTGGTGGATGGAATGGGAGAGCAGCTGACAGATAACGTTGGTTATGGTCACCATTCTATGATGATAGGCAGATGATCTCAATGTAGGGACAATGGCTACGATCAAATGACTAGTACAGTCACTGCCCGGAAGGAAAGCAATGGTAAACTATCTTCTAGAAATATACCTCTATCTTAATGCGACAAAACAAACAAGGCAGCTGAAATATGTATCAGTGAGGAAAAATTGGAAGAAGTGGAGAGTTTTGAATATCTTGGGTCATTACTAACTAATAATGGAGATACAATGGGGGAAATTAAAAAGGGGACATCTATCGCTCTTCAGAAAGTAAAACAACTAAAGAATCTGTGGAGAGGAACAGACAGAACCACAAAAATAAGATTTTTAAGGGCATGCATTTTCCCATAGCAACATATGTTTGTGAGACCTGGACACTTAACCAAACAGCTGAGAAACACATAAATGCCTTTGAATGTAAATGCTACAGAAGAGTTCTTCAAATATCATGGACACAAAAAAGAACAAATATATCCATACTACAAGAATTTAATATTGAAGAAGGCTGGCTAGTAAAGAGGATTAACAGAGAAAACTTAAATATTTTGGACACATTAAACGCCATGATAATCTAGAAAAGACCGTCTTGGAAGGGTACATAATAGGAAAAAGAAAGAGAGGAAGACCAAGGCGAAGATGGCTGCAAGACATCGTTGATGATCTGCAAATGGATGCATCAGCAGCAGGACATCTTGCTCACAACCGAGAGGCCTACAGGAGTGCTGTTAGAGAGGCAAAGTTCAGCAAGGGACATGCAAATAAATGAATGAATGAATGACCAGGTTGCCATTCTTCTGGTATGTTGTTTAAACCAGATGTTTCCTACAACCATGCTGTGTATTTTAGCCCATTCAGTTAATTTACTACCTCTGCCATTCCTCTTCCCCAGTCCGTAATCACAAACAATGTCTGAAGTTCTTCCTTTACCAACTTTGGCATTCAAATCTCCCATGACTATAGTAACTTCATGTGACTGTGTGTTTTAGGGCTGTCTCTAATGTCATTATAAAATAGCTGTACATCTTCTTCTGAACTATCAGCTGTTGAAGCGTACACTTGTCAGCCACCTGTGACGCGCTGGGTTGCGGATGGTCGCCCAAGCTTTACCCCCAGTGGTAAGGGGATACGGAAACTAAAAATGTAAAGACGGCTTGGATTATAAATATTAATATGGATGTCAAAATATTCAAAGAAGCCTCATTCTGTCACCTATAAACATTGATTGACTGATCTAAGACAGATCTACATGTTCAAAGACAGAATGTTTTCTCGCCTCCTTTTGCCAGATTGTACTTCGCTTTACGTTCACTTAAATTTTTGCACACACTTACAAAACAAAACCAACAACGGTAAAGTTTCTAATATTAAATTTTTACACATCACAGACATGGAAATCAATATTCGGTCGCATTTTCTTGGCTCTGTGGAAGTCATTACCGGAAAAAAGTTTAAAGAAAAATAATACATTTTAAATTTCCCGATGAAAATATTGCTACCAAAAAAAAAAAAAAAATCTGGTCATATCAGTGTCACTTCAAACATGACACTGACAGGTAATTTTAATGGGGCCTAGAGATCTTAAAAATGTTTGCAAATGGTCTTGTCAGTGACCTCATTAATATTCATGAAATAAAGTGACCTATGAAAACAAAGCGCTGGCACATATTTAATGAGACTACGTGTGAACTGCGAATGAATGTTCATATAGGCTGGATACATTATTAAGCTCAACTACTATTGGCTGCCGGTAGAAAAGAACGATAATAGATGCAGCTTCTCATTATCAAATAGAGCTTTCACTTAACGCTTGGATGAAGCCTTGGTTCTTCAAATATCGATTTAGGGGGAGACAATCATCCCAAAATGAGGAAAATTAATACAACATCAGAAAATGGGGATTAATGAGGCAGAAATTATCCCAGAAAATGATTTCTGCAAGTAAAGATCGGGCCCACTGAGTCTTGAATACAGAGATATAATTCAAGGTCATGAGAGAGAGAGAGAGAGAGAGAGAGAGAGAGTTAACGTTGGATTTGCAAGTAAACTTCCAACAGAATCCCCACAAAGAAATCAAATCGGTTGCTCCCTTTAAACCGAGCATAAACGTTCTGTCTCTACCTCTGATGTTTATTTTGTTTTTCGTCAGACTGATTTCTCTTCTCGTTCTCTCTCTCGCTTCATCCAGGACCGATCATCTCAGATGCCAGTAACTTGTTTTTTTTTCATTTCAGTACTGTACACTGAGAAAGAAAAAGAGAAAGACCAAGACAAAGATGGCTGCAAGACATCGTTGATGATCTCCGAATGGATGCAACAGCAGCAGGGCATTCTTGCTTACAACCAATAGGCCTACAGGAGATCTGTTAGGGAGACAAAGTTCCTCAAGGGACATGCAAATGATTAACTGACTGACGGACGGACGGACTATACACTGATAGCCATGCATTTTGTGTATTGTGTCAGAATACTGACTAGCATTAATGTCATGTTTTTATGCTTGATAATTAGCTAGAAGGCACCTCAGTAAGTTAACTAGAGGGCATCTCAGTAAGTTAACTAGAGGGCACCATATTAAGTTAACTAGAGGACACCATATTAACTAAAGGCCACCTCAGTAAGTAAACTAAAGGGCACCTCAGTAAGTAAACTAGAGGGCACCACATGACTCAGTAAGTAAACTAGAGGGCACCACATGAAATTAACTAGGGACACCTCAGTAAGTTAACTAAAGGACACTTATGCAAATTAATTAGAAGCACCTCAATAAGTTAACTACAGGGCACCATATTTTAAAAAATGGTCACCTCAGTAAGTAAACTAGAGTGTAACTCAGGGAGTTAACTAGAGGGTACCTCAGTAAGTTGATTAGAGGGCACCACAGTAAGTTAACTAGAGGATACCTTAGTAAGTTAACTAGGGGACACCACGGTAAGTTAACTAGAGGGCAACTCAGTAAGCTAACTAAAGGGTAGCTCAGTAAGTAAGATGTAGAGCAATTCAATAAGTAAACTATAGGGCACCTCAGTAAGTTAACTAGAGGCGACTCAGTAATTTAACTAGAAGGCACACCAGAAGGTGCGAATGGAAGGGATTGCTGTTTGGCTTAGAAAATAAAGTTATAATGAATGTGGGTGGCTGGTCGTCATTAATACTCGCATTTAATAAAGTCAAACCATTGGTCTACATACCGCATTATTTTTTTTTGTAGTTAGTCAGTCAGTCAGGCAGTCATTTGCATGTCCCTTGCGAAGCTCTGCCTCCCTAACAGCTTCTCCTATAGACCTCTCTGTTGTAAGCAACATGCCTTGCTGCTGGTGCCTCCATTCGCAGATCATCAACGATGTCCTGCACCCGTATTCGCCTTGGTCTTCCTCTCTTTCTTTTTTCCCATTATGTACCCTTCCAAGACTATCTTCTCTAATTTCTCATGACGTTTAATATGTCCAAAATATTTAAATTTTCACTATTTAATCTTATTTACTGCTCAATAGTTGTGTAATACGATTACAAAACTTGTCGAACAAACAAAGACGGGTAAAACATAGAACATCGCTCACTATGCCATTTTAGAGTAGTTTCCAGATTTGGACACATGGGGAAAAGTTTAGAAAATAGCCAGCTCGTCGAGAGAACTGGAGAAAGAACGATGTATGATGGATGGCTGAAGATGGCTGACTGGATTATATTTGCTGTGATGATTGTATTTGTCTATGTTACGCAAGCCCCAACCACAGAGGCAAATCTGATTTTCTGGTAATAGCCATTAAAACAATGTCACGTAGATGACACAAGCCGCCTAGGGCTTGAGAACCGTTACATTCAGGATTATGGGACCCTGGAACCACACGGGTTGAACTCGCTATTCACCTACACCTAACATTCTCATCTTCAACAATTATAATATCTATACACCGGACTC